>CM029627.1:27697340-28267996 GCA_017311315.1 Dendrocalamus latiflorus | reverse complement strand
CATAAATCATAAACCAATAAACGAATAACACACCAAATTCAGCAAGATGCACCGCGTGTTGCGCTCGCAGAAGAACCCTAACGTTAACTTGAAAATAAGGATATGATTTATTAAGCTATTCATCAAACCATGCATCCGCAGGAACTATATGATTTGTGTAGGACTATATAATTTGAAAAAATATTTTGATAATAATAAATATTATTTATAAATTTTGGGAAAGAACGGATAGAGTGGTCTTAACTTGAAATTATAGTCCAAAGTATTTTTTACATTTTTTATTGTGAATTTGTATTTATTTGGACGCTACTTTTTGGAATCTTAACTTCAAAATTTTAGATATTTTGATACAATATCTGTGTTTGCAATTTTTATATCCATGTTTGAACTTTCGTACATATTCAAATTAGATTTGGTCGCAATTTTTATATTCATGTTTGAACTTTCGTACATATTCATATTCGAATCAGTCGGAAGTTGTATAAATTTCTAGCATTTCTTTTTTAAACCTTAACGACTGCATGAGTTGAAACACAAACCATCTTAACGGGCTTCACGCAATTGGTAATTGATTAATAGGTATGTCCTTATTTTACCAGGTTCATCTATATATGTCAAGTCGTATGGCATGTTGATACTTATGAAAGGCATCAACAAATCTGACCTATCTCTAATTAGCTCTGATTGTATGACGGATTAATTGCTCTGGCCACGTTATTTAGCAAGTCCGGTAATCAAGGAAGCACAATCCGTATTGCACTCAATGTGCTGGAAGGATACACAAGTTTGACTGGCACGTTACGTTGGACATCTAACGCTGTTATTACAATTCATTTTATGATTCGTCTTCAATCCAAGCTGTAGGTTGAGTGAACTTAAAAATTTGGACCGTTAGGATGTTTTCTTTTGCCACGATTAATATGGAAATTTCTAGACTTTTTTTTTTTCTTTGATTGATATAGGAATTTTTATCTTTTTACCTCCTAGGATTAACGTGGGCTCCGGGAAAGCCTCTAATTAGTAAGCACAAGAGATAATTAGCCTGTCAATAGCCCATTAGGCCCACAAAGCACAAAATTACTTTATCATTTTTTTTATGAATCCACACACAAAATTTTGGGACGTTACGGATGTATTCAGCCCAACATTGTTGCTCTGAGTTTTTAGCGGATTTAGCGCTGTTTGCACTGTATTTACAAAACTAGCCGTATAGATATCATATTTGCAGAAATAACGTTTTTGCCATCCGGTAGATGGGGGGCAGCGCAGGAGATGACAAGTGGCACCTGCCGCCCCGTGAGCAGACAGCAGGCGTCTGCCACCCATCCACCGCCTAAATTTGTAATTTTATATTATATTTGTTTAAAGTTATAAATACAACAAATGATGTCAAACAATTATGAAATTTTATGCACAGACTCCAAACATAACGTACTTCACTGCATATTTTTTTTGCAATTTTATCCCCTCTAAATATTGCTCAAAAATTCGTAAGATATTGATATTTATAGGAATTCGTACATATAGCAAACGAGATCCAAAAATTATAAAATTTTATGTGGAGCCTTCCAACATAGTTGTCCTAATTGTGTATTTTTTTTGAGAATTTTATGTACTTTGCATTTACCATGTTAATTTTATGAATTTACGGCTGGTGAATTTAATCATGAATTTAATTCATGATTAACTAACATGACTAAATGTGGTAAATTTAAACCATATAAAATTCCACAATAGCTACAATTATATTGGTAGGTTTAACGTAAAATTTCGTAATTTTTTAAGCTCGTTTGCTATATATAAAAACTCATACAATTATTAAAGTTTATTAATTTTTGTACAACATTCACGATGGATAAAATTACTCAAATATTACAATGTCAAGCACGTTGTGTTGGGAGACTGTAAATAAATTTTTGTAATTTTTAAGCTCATTTAGTATATTAAAAATTTAAATAAATACTAAACAAAAAAATAGGATAGTAATTAAGTCGGCTAATCAGCCGGCTTAATCAGCTACCGCGTGGTAAGGAGACAACATACCTTCTCTAATTTTTTTCGCTTAGTGTTTGTTTGAATTTTTAATTATACCGAATGAGCTCAAAAAATTACAAAAAAATATGTATAGTCTCCCGAAAGAAAGTACTTGACAGTGTAATTTTTGGATAATTTTATCTACTATAAATATTGCTAAAAAATTTATACAATTTTGATATCTATGTGAGTTTTTTATATATAGCAAACAAGCTTGTTTCGATTCCGTATTGTCCGACGCAAACCCTTTCTTCATATAAGTTGACACGTCGAAAGCATCTATGCTTGCACTTATTCAAATCGTATATTATAACGATACAACAAATTGAATGCTACAATATTTTATTTCTTCAATTAATTTGAAAATATCTAGATTTTCCCTTTTCCATTAATAAGATAATTTACAGTTTTTTGTCCCTCCCTGAATAATTAATGTGCACAATGGAGACAGCCACCTTTCAAAGATGGAATGCATGCCGTATGTGATAATGCTGTGTGCATGAATGCACGCCGTATCTTGTTTTGTTAATGGATACTAGTAGTGTGCCCGTGCTAACGCTACGGTAAAATATAAAACAAGATAAAATTTGTAAAAAATAAAACGAACAATCAGATTCATTAAGATTCACGTCTCATATATGAAGTTACTCATCCGTAACAACACGGTCAGCAGTCCATAGTCATAAATTGGTAATGGAAAGAAAAACAAAATATTCCTTTGACAGTATGATATATAATAACAGTATGATTCTAAAATTTACAATAAATATAAATTTTGTTTTACACCATAGCACCATCCTAGATTTCATAATGGGTTTTATTAGCTATTGCATATTGCTGAAATTGAAAGTTAAACAATGATAACAATGTCTAACCCTACAGTGTCTGAAACTCAGTCGCAGGAGTATCCGTTCCATCCCAAACATAAAAAATCCATTCGCCACTGGAAGCTTCATAGACATGAAGTACCTATAAAGGAAAAAACTATGACAATTCCTCTGTCAAAATTAGTATCAAATCTAATATGATGGAATAGAGAACCAACCTTTCATACAAGATCAAAAGTAGAATCAGATTTTATACCCCTTAGTTGCAATCCAAGATCCAAGATTTTGTGCCCGTGTGTTGCAACGGTACTATAAAACTAACACTAAAATAGCAATTTTTTCTTTCACACTAAATGATAATCATCCAATTGAGGAACAAGAATAGCTCCTTTGATCTGTATCATTACCTTTGTAGTGAGCTTTTGCACACCAAGCCCTCCAGTCTTGCCTCCAACCTTCTTTGCACCAATGGGCTTCATTGCAGAGAGCTGAGTTTCTCTAAGTCTTCCACAAATACATCCACGCAGTCAAAAGCATATGTAAAGTCTTGCTATTTTATCTGAAAATTTAATAAAGAGGTAAAAGCATGTGTAAAAGAAGATTTATTGATGGATACCATCCAGTTCTACAACCAATAAGCAGATCAAAATCTCCTAAAGAAAAAAGGCATATCCTCCAACCAGATTGTCTCTGCACTTGTCTCCAACGTGGTATAATAGATCCACATGCGAACACACTGCATGCACATACGCCAGAGCGTTATAATAGTTACATGCTCGTGCGTTGCGATGGATAAAAAAATCTTACAACCTTCATAAAATGCAAGAACAGATCTAGTGGCCATGTACAAGTAAACACTGCAAAACAGAATCCAAAATTGTGTGCAGAACATCAATGGAAATACTCAAACAGTACATTAGTAAGCCAACAAATGCGGTAGTAGATAGAAAAGGCATAACATTAATCCATGTTGAATCTCTTTATCTTAAACATCATCTTTTCCTCCCATTACCCACAAAAGTTAGCAACACATTGCATTTCACCCTAGATATAGCACATCATCCTACTGACAAGACATGGTTAGCTGAATAGATGTTCAAACAAGAAATAGGAATCCAACAAGCCAACAAATACAGCAGTAGCCAACCTCCAAGAAGAAATTTTTGGTGAATATTGAAACCAAAATACTCCATGTTGACATATAACTAAAAGCACATTAAGGCCAATATTTTATCTTTACTATGATGCTCATTCTGATTAGGAAGTGTTCAACTGTTAAGCAATAGAATATGAGATGTCCAATATTCTTACCCATCTGCTCGTCCACACTGCCCAGGGCGGGAAGAGATGCAGGCCAACAACCTCCCACCACCAAATTGTTCTTCGATATGTGGGTCAAGTGTGCGTCCCTGTTGGTGCTTCTCCAGCTTCCTCAGGACATGGTTACTTTTCTTGGTTTCCTCTGCGGCAGCTTCACCCTCTTGTCCCTGAAAATTTAACAGTAAAGGTCAAATGTTATGCCTGAGCATATTGAGAACCTACTTCCATACAGAGTTACAGACAAAGTGAGAAACCATTTTGTTCCATAACTCTGGAGAGTTGTTTCCTCAATTTAGCAACATATAAAAGTAAAACCAAAAAGTGCTTCCATGCGTACCCCATGCTAACACATAAGAACACACATATACAGCAAGACATTTCAACATGGAAAAGGCTAACACATGAATTTTTACTTTTAGCAAAACGCAAATGCAAAATGAAGCCCAACCATTAAAAGGGGGGCATACTTCTAGGAACACTTTAGCATAGATCATAACCTAAAATAATCAGATAAATGACCAACATTTTACCAAATTCAAGTAATTGCGCATAGAATATACAAAGGTAAAGGGATATAACGCAAATACAGAACAGATACATCCTTAGTTAGTTCTATATGTGTGCCTCAGCAAACCAGCAGCCTGGGCATACAAAAAAAACATACTGGAGTGCAGCCAACAAAATAGTTATCCCAACTATAAACTATATCATATGCAAAATGAGGTAGTGGATACTCTGAGGCAGATCACAGTTCTTTAATATGAATATACAAACCCTGAAATTAGATAACATGATAAACAAGAAAAAAACATTCTGTTCAGCTAAACTGATGAAGCAACTAATGTACATCCAACTTAAGGTATAGCAAGCCTATTTTAATGATACCAAGCACAATAAAATATACATCAGGAAGAAAAGTACCTCTGCAGCATCCTTCTTGGCAGCAGAGGCCTTCTTCTTCCTACCAATATCCACTCCATAGTGATTAAGTCGAACACTTTTCATACTGCTAGCAATTAACTACTCTTGTTTGTTATGGTACAATTTCCATGACTGATATATATCCATTAACAAATGATTTATGATATTCTTGAGGTAAATCTGGGCCTAATGTAGTGTTTGCGTGGAATGGAAATTAAAGAGCCTTGTACCACCAGGAGCAAAAAATAAAATCATGGCAAATGAAAGAGGGGTATCTGGCGTGCTTCCCTTACTTCCTGACAAAATAGAGTAAAAGAGATGTCTGCTACTTATATCGACTACTACTACATTCTAAAATTCTAGAGATATAGGCAAACAAAAACCATTCCAAACAAGTTTACATTTTTTTCCTATCGCATTATCAGCTAAATAGGGACCAATCACATACTAATGGATGCTTTCAACATTGTTGAAACATCTGTCTACGTTGATGGTTCAAGTAAATCCTAATTGAAGCCAATGAACCCAACAGGCTTCCCATCTAAATCTATCCACTTTCTCATTTATCGCGATTAAGTAATCTTATACACCAAATTGTTAATACGAACATAACGCAATCAAACCACTGAAAAGAGGAAATTTGAGGGGTGCCTAATTGATATCACTTCCAAACAGCGCAACCAAGAACGAGGCTAAGAAGAATGGACAGATAGCATCAATAGTTCGATTTGATACAACAGATCGAGCGAGAAAACCAGCAGATTTAGACCCGCAACCACCATTCTGGCGACAGATCGAGCACGAAAAACCCACGGATCGGAGCTCACCTTCTCGACCGAGGAATCCATCTCCGTCGCCAAGATCGGCGGATCTAACAAAGCACGGATCGGGGGAGGAGGCGGGGCGGAGCGGAGGAGTGGGGGGAGGAGGAGGAGGCGGCGGTGGCACGGGGTGGGGAGGAGTAGGCGAGGGCGGAGCGGCGGAGGAGGGAGGGGAGGAGGAGGCGCGGAGAACGGGGGGAGGAGCGGTAATCGCGGGGAGAAGGGCGGAGCGGCGGACGAGGGAGGGGAGGAGGCGGCGTGGAGAACGGGGGAGCGGCGGGAGCGGAGGCGGGGGGGAGGCGGAGATGGGGGAGGATGGGGGGTGGCACGGTGGAGGATGGGGGAGGCGCGGGGGAGGCGGAGGGAGGGGAGGCGCTGGGGAGGATGGGGGGAGGATGGGGGAGGCGGAGGGAGGGGAGGTGCGGGGGAGGATGGGGGGAGGCGGAGGGAGGGGAGGCGCGGGGGAGGAGAGGGAGGCGCGGGGGAGGTGGAGGGAGCGGAGGAGGCGCGGGGGAGGCGGAGAACGGAGCGGTTTCTGCGTAGCGGGAGGTGGTGGGTTTTCTAGGTTAAATGATGTGCATGATCCGGATGATTTTGTCCTTAGGATCTTCAATGAGTAAGAGAAGAAGGTTTAAGGAGAGATCCAGGCCATTCATTCGTATGAAGTTGGATTACTTTGGTACACAAACTTGGGTGGACTTAGATTAGGCATGACTGTGGGGGTGGTTGAGGGGGTGGATTTAGTAAAGAAAATTTTGGTGTATTATAGAGTACGGTAGATTGGAGACAAAGCCAGATTTGTCACTGTTGCATATCATATTTATAAACTAGCCATATGCATAATGTATTTGCAAAAATATTAGTTTTGCCATCCGGTGGGTGGGCGGTAGCGCCGGCAAGGTGACACGTGGCAACACCGCGGGCGGCAGACACCTGCCACCCTGACAGCAGACGGTAGGCAGGCCTACCGTCCGGTGAGGGGATGGCACTTAATTACCTGCCCTATTTTTTTCATTTAGTGATTGTTTGAATTTTTAAATATATTAAATGAGCTTAAAAATTACGAACATTTATGTATAGTCTCCTGACACAACGTACTTCACAGTGTGATTTTTTAATAATTTTATCCATTGTCAATATTGCTAAAAAATTCCTAGAATTTTGATAATTGTACAAGTTTTTACATATAGCAAATGAGCTCCAAAAATTATAAAATTTTATGTAAACCTTACGACATAGTCATAGTTATTGTGTAAGTTTTTAAGAATTTTATGTGGCCCACAGAAATGCAAGTCTATCCATACTGTACGTCGTTGCCCGCTCCCTCCTTCGGACATATGTTGGCTTGACATACCGGCCTCCCTTTCCCGCTCTCTCATCTGCACAAATGTTAGTCTGGCCATTCGGATGGCCAGACTAACATTGTGCAGATGAGAGAGCGGGAAAGGGAGGCCGGTATGTCAAGCCAACATATGTCCGAAGGAGGGAGCGGGCAACGACGTACAGTATGGATAGACTTGCATTTCTGTGGGCCACATAAAATTCTTAAAAACTTACACAATAACTATGACTATGTCGTAAGGTTTTACATAAAATTTTATAATTTTTGGAGCTCATTTGCTATATGTAAAAACTTGTACAATTATCAAAATTCTAGGAATTTTTTAGCAATATTGACAATGGATAAAATTATTAAAAAATCACACTGTGAAGTACGTTGTGTCAGGAGACTATACATAAATGTTCGTAATTTTTAAGCTCATTTAATATATTTAAAAATTCAAACAATCACTAAATGAAAAAAATAGGGCAGGTAATTAAGTGCCATCCCCTCACCGGACGGTAGGCCTGCCTACCGTCTGCTGTCAGGGTGGCAGGTGTCTGCCGCCCGCGGTGTTGCCACGTGTCACCTTGCCGGCGCTACCGCCCACCCACCGGATGGCAAAACTAATATTTTTGCAAATACATTATGCATATGGCTAGTTTATAAATATGATATGCAACAGTGACAAATCTGGCTTTGTCTCCAATCTACCGTACTCTATAATACACCAAAATTTTCTTTACTAAATCCACCCCCTCAACCACCCCCACAGTCATGCCTAATCTAAGTCCACCCAAGTTTGTGTACCAAAGTAATCCAACTTCATACGAATGAATGGCCTGGATCTCTCCTTAAACCTTCTTCTCTTACTCATTGAAGATCCTAAGGACAAAATCATCCGGATCATGCACATCATTTAACCTAGAAAACCCACCACCTCCCGCTACGCAGAAACCGCTCCGTTCTCCGCCTCCCCCGCGCCTCCTCCGCTCCCTCCACCTCCCCCGCGCCTCCCTCTCCTCCCCCGCGCCTCCCCTCCCTCCGCCTCCCCCCATCCTCCCCCGCACCTCCCCTCCCTCCGCCTCCCCCATCCTCCCCCCATCCTCCCCAGCGCCTCCCCTCCCTCCGCCTCCCCCGCGCCTCCCCCATCCTCCACCGTGCCACCCCCCATCCTCCCCCATCTCCGCCTCCCCCCCGCCTCCGCTCCCGCCGCTCCCCCGTTCTCCACGCCGCCTCCTCCCCTCCCTCGTCCGCCGCTCCGCCCTTCTCCCCGCGATTACCGCTCCTCCCCCCGTTCTCCGCGCCTCCTCCTCCCCTCCCTCCTCCGCCGCTCCGCCCTCGCCTACTCCTCCCCACCCCGTGCCACCGCCGCCTCCTCCTCCTCCCCCCACTCCTCCGCTCCGCCCCGCCTCCTCCCCCGATCCGTGCTTTGTTAGATCCGCCGATCTTGGCGACGGAGATGGATTCCTCGGTCGAGAAGGTGAGCTCCGATCCGTGGGTTTTTCGTGCTCGATCTGTCGCCAGAATGGTGGTTGCGGGTCTAAATCTGCTGGTTTTCTCGCTCGATCTGTTGTATCAAATCGAACTATTGATGCTATCTGTCCATTCTTCTTAGCCTCGTTCTTGGTTGCGCTGTTTGGAAGTGATATCAATTAGGCACCCCTCAAATTTCCTCTTTTCAGTGGTTTGATTGCGTTATGTTCGTATTAACAATTTGGTGTATAAGATTACTTAATCGCGATAAATGAGAAAGTGGATAGATTTAGATGGGAAGCCTGTTGGGTTCATTGGCTTCAATTAGGATTTACTTGAACCATCAACGTAGACAGATGTTTCAACAATGTTGAAAGCATCCATTAGTATGTGATTGGTCCCTATTTAGCTGATAATGCGATAGGAAAAAAATGTAAACTTGTTTGGAATGGTTTTTGTTTGCCTATATCTCTAGAATTTTAGAATGTAGTAGTAGTCGATATAAGTAGCAGACATCTCTTTTACTCTATTTTGTCAGGAAGTAAGGGAAGCACGCCAGATACCCCTCTTTCATTTGCCATGATTTTATTTTTTGCTCCTGGTGGTACAAGGCTCTTTAATTTCCATTCCACGCAAACACTACATTAGGCCCAGATTTACCTCAAGAATATCATAAATCATTTGTTAATGGATATATATCAGTCATGGAAATTGTACCATAACAAACAAGAGTAGTTAATTGCTAGCAGTATGAAAAGTGTTCGACTTAATCACTATGGAGTGGATATTGGTAGGAAGAAGAAGGCCTCTGCTGCCAAGAAGGATGCTGCAGAGGTACTTTTCTTCCTGATGTATATTTTATTGTGCTTGGTATCATTAAAATAGGCTTGCTATACCTTAAGTTGGATGTACATTAGTTGCTTCATCAGTTTAGCTGAACAGAATGTTTTTTTCTTGTTTATCATGTTATCTAATTTCAGGGTTTGTATATTCATATTAAAGAACTGTGATCTGCCTCAGAGTATCCACTACCTCATTTTGCATATGATATAGTTTATAGTTGGGATAACTATTTTGTTGGCTGCACTCCAGTATGTTTTTTTTGTATGCCCAGGCTGCTGGTTTGCTGAGGCACACATATAGAACTAACTAAGGATGTATCTGTTCTGTATTTGCGTTATATCCCTTTACCTTTGTATATTCTATGCGCAATTACTTGAATTTGGTAAAATGTTGGTCATTTATCTGATTATTTTAGGTTATGATCTATGCTAAAGTGTTCCTAGAAGTATGCCCCCCTTTTAATGGTTGGGCTTCATTTTGCATTTGCGTTTTGCTAAAAGTAAAAATTCATGTGTTAGCCTTTTCCATGTTGAAATGTCTTGCTGTATATGTGTGTTCTTATGTGTTAGCATGGGGTACGCATGGAAGCACTTTTTGGTTTTACTTTTATATGTTGCTAAATTGAGGAAACAACTCTCCAGAGTTATGGAACAAAATGGTTTCTCACTTTGTCTGTAACTCTGTATGGAAGTAGGTTCTCAATATGCTCAGGCATAACATTTGACCTTTACTGTTAAATTTTCAGGGACAAGAGGGTGAAGCTGCCGCAGAGGAAACCAAGAAAAGTAACCATGTCCTGAGGAAGCTGGAGAAGCACCAACAGGGACGCACACTTGACCCACATATCGAAGAACAATTTGGTGGTGGGAGGTTGTTGGCCTGCATCTCTTCCCGCCCTGGGCAGTGTGGACGAGCAGATGGGTAAGAATATTGGACATCTCATATTCTATTGCTTAACAGTTGAACACTTCCTAATCAGAATGAGCATCATAGTAAAGATAAAATATTGGCCTTAATGTGCTTTTAGTTATATGTCAACATGGAGTATTTTGGTTTCAATATTCACCAAAAATTTCTTCTTGGAGGTTGGCTACTGCTGTATTTGTTGGCTTGTTGGATTCCTATTTCTTGTTTGAACATCTATTCAGCTAACCATGTCTTGTCAGTAGGATGATGTGCTATATCTAGGGTGAAATGCAATGTGTTGCTAACTTTTGTGGGTAATGGGAGGAAAAGATGATGTTTAAGATAAAGAGATTCAACATGGATTAATGTTATGCCTTTTCTATCTACTACCGCATTTGTTGGCTTACTAATGTACTGTTTGAGTATTTCCATTGATGTTCTGCACACAATTTTGGATTCTGTTTTGCAGTGTTTACTTGTACATGGCCACTAGATCTGTTCTTGCATTTTTATGAAGGTTGTAAGATTTTTTTATCCATCGCAACGCACGAGCATGTAACTATTATAACGCTCTGGCGTATGTGCATGCAGTGTGTTCGCATGTGGATCTATTATACCACGTTGGAGACAAGTGCAGAGACAATCTGGTTGGAGGATATGCCTTTTTTCTTTAGGAGATTTTGATCTGCTTATTGGTTGTAGAACTGGATGGTATCCATCAATAAATCTTCTTTTACACATGCTTTTACCTCTTTATTAAATTTTCAGATAAAATAGCAAGACTTTACATATGCTTTTGACTGCGTGGATGTATTTGTGGAAGACTTAGAGAAACTCAGCTCTCTGCAATGAAGCCCATTGGTGCAAAGAAGGTTGGAGGCAAGACTGGAGGGCTTGGTGTGCAAAAGCTCACTACAAAGGTAATGATACAGATCAAAGGAGCTATTCTTGTTCCTCAATTGGATGATTATCATTTAGTGTGAAAGAAAAAATTGCTATTTTAGTGTTAGTTTTATAGTACCGTTGCAACACACGGGCACAAAATCTTGGATCTTGGATTGCAACTAAGGGGTATAAAATCTGATTCTACTTTTGATCTTGTATGAAAGGTTGGTTCTCTATTCCATCATATTAGATTTGATACTAATTTTGACAGAGGAATTGTCATAGTTTTTTCCTTTATAGGTACTTCATGTCTATGAAGCTTCCAGTGGCGAATGGATTTTTTATGTTTGGGATGGAACGGATACTCCTGCGACTGAGTTTCAGACACTGTAGGGTTAGACATTGTTATCATTGTTTAACTTTCAATTTCAGCAATATGCAATAGCTAATAAAACCCATTATGAAATCTAGGATGGTGCTATGGTGTAAAACAAAATTTATATTTATTGTAAATTTTAGAATCATACTGTTATTATATATCATACTGTCAAAGGAATATTTTGTTTTTCTTTCCATTACCAATTTATGACTATGGACTGCTGACCGTGTTGTTACGGATGAGTAACTTCATATATGAGACGTGAATCTTAATGAATCTGATTGTTCGTTTTATTTTTTACAAATTTTATCTTGTTTTATATTTTACCGTAGCGTTAGCACGGGCACACTACTAGTATCCATTAACAAAACAAGATACGGCGTGCATTCATGCACACAGCATTATCACATACGGCATGCATTCCATCTTTGAAAGGTGGCTGTCTCCATTGTGCACATTAATTATTCAGGGAGGGACAAAAAACTGTAAATTATCTTATTAATGGAAAAGGGAAAATCTAGATATTTTCAAATTAATTGAAGAAATAAAATATTGTAGCATTCAATTTGTTGTATCGTTATAATATACGATTTGAATAAGTGCAAGCATAGATGCTTTCGACGTGTCAACTTATATGAAGAAAGGGTTTGCGTCGGACAATACGGAATCGAAACAAGCTTGTTTGCTATATATAAAAACTCACATAGATATCAAAATTGTATAAATTTTTTAGCAATATTTATAGTAGATAAAATTATCCAAAAATTACACTGTCAAGTACTTTCTTTCGGGAGACTATACATATTTTTTTGTAATTTTTTGAGCTCATTCGGTATAATTAAAAATTCAAACAAACACTAAGCGAAAAAAATTAGAGAAGGTATGTTGTCTCCTTACCACGCGGTAGCTGATTAAGCCGGCTGATTAGCCGACTTAATTACTATCCTATTTTTTTGTTTAGTATTTATTTAAATTTTTAATATACTAAATGAGCTTAAAAATTACAAAAATTTATTTACAGTCTCCCAACACAACGTGCTTGACATTGTAATATTTGAGTAATTTTATCCATCGTGAATGTTGTACAAAAATTAATAAACTTTAATAATTGTATGAGTTTTTATATATAGCAAACGAGCTTAAAAAATTACGAAATTTTACGTTAAACCTACCAATATAATTGTAGCTATTGTGGAATTTTATATGGTTTAAATTTACCACATTTAGTCATGTTAGTTTAATCATGAATTAAATTCATGATTAAATTCACCAGCCGTAAATTCATAAATTAACATGGTAAATGCAAAGTACATAAAATTCTCAAAAAAAAATACACAATTAGGACAACTATGTTGGAAGGCTCCACATAAAATTTTATAATTTTTGGATCTCGTTTGCTATATGTAAGAATTCCTATAAATATCAATATCTTACGAATTTTTGAGCAATATTTAGAGGGGATAAAATTGCAAAAAAAATATGCAGTGAAGTACGTTATGTTTGGAGTCTGTGCATAAAATTTCATAATTGTTTGACATCATTTGTTGTATTTATAACTTTAAACAAATATAATATAAAATTACAAATTTAGGCGGTGGATGGGTGGCAGACGCCTGCTGTCTGCTCACGGGGCGGCAGGTGCCACTTGTCATCTCCTGCGCTGCCCCCCATCTACCGGATGGCAAAAACGTTATTTCTGCAAATATGATATCTATACGGCTAGTTTTGTAAATACAGTGCAAACAGCGCTAAATCCGCTAAAAACTCAGAGCAACAATGTTGGGCTGAATACATCCGTAACGTCCCAAAATTTTGTGTGTGGATTCATAAAAAAAATGATAAAGTAATTTTGTGCTTTGTGGGCCTAATGGGCTATTGACAGGCTAATTATCTCTTGTGCTTACTAATTAGAGGCTTTCCCGGAGCCCACGTTAATCCTAGGAGGTAAAAAGATAAAAATTCCTATATCAATCAAAGAAAAAAAGAAAAAGTCTAGAAATTTCCATATTAATCGTGGCAAAAGAAAACATCCTAACGGTCCAAATTTTTAAGTTCACTCAACCTACAGCTTGGATTGAAGACGAATCATAAAATGAATTGTAATAACAGCGTTAGATGTCCAACGTAACGTGCCAGTCAAACTTGTGTATCCTTCCAGCACATTGAGTGCAATACGGATTGTGCTTCCTTGATTACCGGACTTGCTAAATAACGTGGCCAGAGCAATTAATCCGTCATACAATCAGAGCTAATTAGAGATAGGTCAGATTTGTTGATGCCTTTCATAAGTATCAACATGCCATACGACTTGACATATATAGATGAACCTGGTAAAATAAGGACATACCTATTAATCAATTACCAATTGCGTGAAGCCCGTTAAGATGGTTTGTGTTTCAACTCATGCAGTCGTTAAGGTTTAAAAAAGAAATGCTAGAAATTTATACAACTTCCGACTGATTCGAATATGAATATGTACGAAAGTTCAAACATGAATATAAAAATTGCGACCAAATCTAATTTGAATATGTACGAAAGTTCAAACATGGATATAAAAATTGCAAACACAGATATTGTATCAAAATATCTAAAATTTTGAAGTTAAGATTCCAAAAAAGTAGCGTCCAAATAAATACAAATTCACAATAAAAAATGTAAAAAATACTTTGGACTATAATTTCAAGTTAAGACCACTCTATCCGTTCTTTCCCAAAATTTATAAATAATATTTATTATTATCAAAATATTTTTTCAAATTATATAGTCCTACACAAATCATATAGTTCCTGCGGATGCATGGTTTGATGAATAGCTTAATAAATCATATCCTTATTTTCAAGTTAACGTTAGGGTTCTTCTGCGAGCGCAACACGCGGTGCATCTTGCTGAATTTGGTGTGTTATTCGGTTTATGATTTATGGTTTTTTTGAATAAACAAATATATTGGTTTCCTCGATGCCGTTCGAAGTAGCATATCGGGATAATTTTTTCAAAACAACTTATTAACTTATCAATATTTAGTTTATTTACAGATGCACTTGTATAAGAATCAAAAGTCACCTGTCACAGTCATTATTCATAAGTCGTAGATAGCAAGAGGCTAGAGGTCCCCGTATGGCGCGTGTGACTGATAGACAGAGACAGTTGCTTTACTTGTTTGGTCACAACGCATCACATGCTGTGTGAGCACATGGACCAGTTTCGGATCCTGTCCTTTGTATGTATGTATTTTTTTTTGTGTGTAGCAGTCTACAATTTGCAACTTTTTAAAACCAAAACATTTGGATCCACTACCTAAAATTTGTGAAATTCATTTTTCCACTTCAATGATTTTCTCCTGATTTTGCAAAACCTCATACGATATATTTGGATATTTCTCCTGCTAGAAATGCATTTCTAAAGCTCTAGAAAATAGAAAGCCAAATATCAAAATCCGAAATACCAGAAAACCTCAAAAGCCAGCGCAAAAACTCTAGTGGGCCCTAATCGGCCTGCGTCGCACCCGCGGTCCAGCAACCCACAACATTCCACGACGCCCTCGGCCTTCTGGACGGAGCCCAGCTCCTGTCTATTCGTGGTCCAGACGTCCAGAAGCCTTGCCTCCCTCGCGCCTACAATGTGCCGTCGCCTTCAACATTTGGTCACTCCCGCTCGAGGCCACCGTCACCGTCGCCGCCGCTCGCTCCTGCCTCCGCTCGGACAAGTCGCGGGTGCTGCCGTGGTCCACCAGACAGAAGAAGTGATTTTTTTTATAAATATATTATATATACGACTAATTTTGTAAATAGGATACAAAATAGGATACACAACAGTATCAGATCCGGCTTTACCTCCGATATCCATTAACAAAACAAGATATGGCATGCATTCATGCACACAGCCGGAAGCAGATCTTTTAAAGGTGGCTCTCTCCATTGTGCACAGTAATTAATCTGGGAGGGATAAAAAGCTGTAAATTATCATATTAATGGAAAAATAAAAAATCTAGATATTCTCAAATTGATTGAAGAAATAAAATATTGTAGCATTCAATTTGTTGTATCGTTATAATATACGATTTGAATAAGTGCAAGCATAGATGCTTTTGACGTGTCAACTTATATGAAGAAAGGGTTTGCGTCGGACAATACGGAATCGAAACGACAATATGTGATTTCTAAAAAACAAAAGAAAAAACCGTAACACATGCATGCATGTTGACAAAAATTATAGATGAGTCGGGAAGTAAAGCTTTTAGCGTGACTCTCTTCATGGTGTATATTAAGTAATCCTAAGAGCAATAAACACTATAAATTACCACATTAATTAATTGGAGAATATTTAGAAATTCTCACATTAATTAGAAAAAAAAGAAACATCTTACCCTTCCTTAGTAATATGATACTAAATCATGCATGCTTTGGAAATAAGGAAATATACCATAAATAAATGGGCCAATTTCTAACAGTCCCCACCAATTGCAAAGCAAGAAGTAAACATATGACAAAGATATTGTGCTGAAGTACTGTTAATATACCAGTCTTTTAGTGTAAGTCCCGTACGGGTTGAACTTGCACCTAGAATGACAAGATTTATCTTCTCACAGCTGATGAATGGACTATGCCTTGAATTCACAGCTTTTCGTGATCAGATTTCACTTGACATCTCAACTGGTACTAGGCTGCCAATGAACCACGCCTAAACGGAGCGTTATATGGTCATGCTCCATTATCTTCTCATGAGCTTTGTAGAGAATGCCCGTTCTCGTGAACTGCGACCACACAAATAAGCTCAAGTAGGTGTATTCTTTCTAGGTATCCTGCAGGCTAATACCTAATGTGACGATGGCCCGATCTTCCAAAAAGTACTAATAAGTCGATTGTGGAGATCTCGACGTTGATGATCCAAAGGCTCCGACCAAAACAGATCGAACCCCTCGCAATCACTACACCATTGCTCCGTTGGTTATCAACCGTGCCGAACACGATTGACCTCGCTAAGAAGGCTATCTCCTGCAAGCGAATCAGGAACACAAGCAAGAGAGTACAAGATGCAATCTGAAATTGCGAATAAAGATTAAGTTCATAAGTTGGGGTTTCTCAACCGAACATGTGGTGAAACTGCTAAGCAGAACAATCTTTTAAGAAAAACCCAAAGAAAACTAAAGGGGTGCAACCTCCTTAAATAGGAAGGGGGAAGCCACACTTATCTAATAAAAAGGGATGTGGTACTATTTATGGTTACTGTTCACGTGTCCATGGTACTGTTCACATAAACAGTGCCGGCCCAAATAGCCCAAGTTACAAGGCCCTCAGCCTACTTTGACTCAGACTGAAAAAGCAACGTGACTTTTTTCGCAGTTTCTGATCTGCTCAAGTGGAGTTTGGAGGTGATACTAGATCCATCTGAAAGTAGACTACAAGAGCTTTCCAACGAGTACTCACGGGCCCTGAGAAGCCTTCTGGATCAAAAGTTATGGCCGTTTGACGTTGGCTTGTCAGGCTGAATCCGAATTGATCTGGAGGCCGAATTGGATTCCAAAACCTGTCCAACTTGAACCCTTGCTTCAATTGGTTCCAAAGTGATGTGGTGCTACAAATATATATATTTTTATCATTAGGTAGCATCATATTCTCAGTTAAAATGTGTTGAAGTTGAAGAAACGAATTCACCTTTAGTTCAATCTTGATATTGACCGCTATGGTCGTATGTGGTGGTGGCGTGGTCACATCATCCTCCACTTCTTGACAGAAAACCGTCATCGGTTTTAACATAGGTGTAGCGTCACGTATTGCATGATCTTGATCATAAATCTTGGTATATGATAAGAAACGCAACAAACTCTCATTATGTAATATCATAAGTTCTTTATCAAATAATGTAAAATCTCTTTGAAACGAGCTCACCTCATAATTTAAGTGATGCGTAGGAGCTCTTGTAATTAGAACAAGAAGTATAGCAAATATGGTTGTATCCATAGGGTACATGTTCTTATCAATACATTTTCCTTATTTGGACAACAGAATACATTAAGGCTTTATGCCAACCTTCCATACAGTCGAAAGTACATTGTTTATTAGAACATGGGTACAATAAATATGTACTCTCTTGTTACAACATCAATTTGTTTTTTCCATTGCCTAAGTCACGGGATCTCCGATCAAGAAGGTGGATCTCCGATCAAGAAGGTATGGGTTACTATTGTGATGTAACTTAAATGGACCTTATTCCCATGTCCATAGATGCAACGGAAATCGCTTTCCGTGCTAACCCCTTTGTAAAAGTGTCTGCCAGATTTTTCTCAGTTTGAATATAGTTTACAGTAATCACTCTGGAGTTTCTCAGTTTTCTGACAGATTTAAGCCTACTCTTCACATGCCTAGAGGACTTCATATTATCCTTTGTACTTATGACTTTGGCCAACACTGTTTGATTATCACAGTACATCAGGATTGCAGGTATTGGTTTTTCAACCAATCGCAAGTCCAAATAGAAGCTGTCTATTTTCACGCGAAAATACGTGAATACGCGCGCGCGTGCGTGCGCGTGTGCGTGACTAGACAGAACTCTCCTCATACTATCTCTATCCATATTCAAGGAGTGGTGAGGACTCCACCTTATAAATCGGTCTTTCTCACCTTTTTTTAGCAATATAGTACTAAACCATGCATACTTTGGAATTAAGAAAATATGCCATAAATAAATGGGCCAATTTCTAACACACAACCTACAGCTTGGATTGAAAACGAACTACAAAATGAATTGTAATAACAGCATTAGATGTCCAACCTAACGTGGCAATCAAACTTGTGCATCCTACCAGCAATTCGAGTGCAGTACGGATTGTGCTTCCTTGATTACCGGACTTGCTAAATAACGGGGCTAAAGCAATTAATCCGCCATACAATCAGAGCTAATTATAAAGATAGGTCAGATTTGTTGATGCTTAATACCTTTCATAAGTATCAACATGCCATACGACTTTACATATATAGATGAACCTAGTGAAATAAGGACACCAATTAATCAATTACCAATTGCGTGCAGCCCGTTAAGGCGGTTTGTGTTTCAAGTCATGCAGTCGTTAAGGTTTAAAAAAGAAATGCTAGAAATATTTACAACTTCCGACCGAATGGCATATGAATTTGTAAGCCCGCCGTCGCCGTCTCCTTCCTTTGCAAGCCGCGCCGCAGCCGCCGCTCGCTCCTGCCTCCGCTCGGACGCGTCGCAGCGACGCGCCTCGCCGTCCACACGCTGGACATGCACGCGCACGCTGTCCCAGCCCGCTCCTGTGCTCGCCACGCAGCTCGCACGCGCGACGCCCTGGAGCGCGTCCAGTCCAGTGCCCGTCCGTGATCCCACCGCCGCGTTCCCACCTGTCCACACAGCCTATAAAAGGAAACCCGTGAGCACCAGGAACACCTTTCTGCCCTCTTTCAAACCCCAAGGTCAATTTTGGGCGCCGCCGTCTCCATCGTCATCCACAGCTCCAGTAAGACGTCGGCATTCCGTCCGGCCACCATGAAAAATTCCTAAAATTCAAGCTACACGCCGTCGCTTTGCCAAAGCCTTCATGTCCACAAGAATCAGCATGACAAGTCTAGCCAGATCCATCTAGGTCCCGGCTGAATCCCTGTCGGAATCTCGCTAGCGGTGTAGGAGGCCGCCGCCTCCCCTGTTTCCGCCCGGCGCTCGGTGCTACGCTGCCTCGCGCCGTCCCAATCTGATTAAACCACACCTCAAGCTTCTTCATGCCCCTTTTATGCTCTACGAGCCGCTGCCCACGCCGGAAAGCCACTGAAGCCGCACACGCCGGAAAGCCACCGGAGCCGCCCCCGCCATGGATGACCACAGGCCGAGCACCTGTCCACCGTGGACAGCCCACTCCGAAGCTTACAAACCAAACCAATCGGAAAAATGGAGTCCGTAATCCTCCATGATGCTGTCCATACCGTCCTTACGCCATAAATTGGCCGTCGACGCCGGCGCCGCTGTCAAACCAGCAGAGTAACCGAGTGGACCCGATACCGAGCCGATTTATGGCCGGTATTCACAGTTTCGGGCCGATTTCACACCGAGTCATCCTATTCCAGTACAGTACTAGGTTCACTGATCCCAAAAGTATAGTTTATGCTCATTGTCCATCTTAGTTTACCACTGACCTAGTCCAAACTCTAGTCGCGTACACCCGTTAGGGTTTCCGGTGATTCCCCCATGAACCTTGCCCCTTCTAAAGTGCATTTGCGAGTTCATTTGAGTTGATTTGGCTTTATTGTTTATATGGTTGGTCTTTTCGTGTTATCCCAGAGCAATAGGAGAAGGAATTGGAATCGGAGCAGGAGGAGAAGGACAAGTAGCTGAAGCAAAAGGGTGGTACCATGTCAAGCCGGCAAGGTAAGCCATGTCATTGATCAGATTGATCCTATCAGAGTAGTATTTTCTAGTTAATAAGGATGCATGGTTTACTGTTAGTAAAGTACTCTGCAATGATATGATAAACAGTTATGCCCTATTAATTAATATTGCTAAAACCTACCTTGACATTGATGATACCTTGTTAATCCTTGATCAACAAAGGATAGGAGTTATAGTATACACAAAGCACTAGATATGTTATAACACTATGCACACATTCACTTATTAATTGGCAGATGACCAAATAGTAGTGATTTATGCTATGAAATAAATTGATTTCGCCGTTGGTAAGGTGGCTATGCCCCTCACCTGAAGCATACAAGGATGAAACCCCATGTGTCACGTTAGTGACATAGTTAATGCTTAACCGCACGATCCATATATCAGACCTAGTTGTATGCTACTCTAGCGGATTGAACTTCTATAGATTTGGACCCTACCATCATGCTTTTCTTGTTTATTAGCCTCCGAATGGTACGCCGGCTGTCTTAATAACCACTTACCGTTGTGAGAACCAGATGGGTGATATTAGAAGGGGCCAACTGCTTCCATCTATGTGGAGTATTGGTTGCTCATTGGCTCATACACTGAAACAACATGTCGAGCCAACCATTGGTATGATCTTTAACTTATAGTGCAGAAGGAATACATATTCAGAATAGTATAACACCTTGCAATCCAAACCTGGCCTAGTTATGGGTTGCCAGTAAAGCAGGGCAGACATTACAGAGTCGTAAAGTATTCAAATACACTGTGCTTCCAGTAAATGAGGTTATGTCTATGGGTGAATGCAATATGTTCCCATAAGTAGCCTTTGAATTATTGTTGATGAGCATACTTGCTAGCATCATTTTTGCCGAGTTAAGCCAACTGAAATGATCATTTTCCAGGTTATTATATGCTACTATTTAACAACTACTATTAAGGATGAGATAACCATAAAACCGAACTCCTGTTGTATTTCATTGCATTTATAATTCATTTCCCACATGGCTTGCTGAGTACCAAAAGTACTCACTCTTGTCTATGTCAACTTCAGACTACGTGGAGGTCGAAGAAGGTGCATACTTTGAGGAGAATTAGTACAAGTACCTAGATGGAGTGCAAAATTATGTGTTCTAGGTCTTGATTGTACTAAGGCTGTGCATGTGGAAGTCTTCCACTAGATCCTTTGCTTATATAAGCCCTTTAAGTAGAACCTTGTCAACTCTTTAAGTACAACCAAATTTGTACAACATATTATGAACCTATATAATAAGGATATTGTTTAATCGAAGTTCATGTTTCTGTATCATTCTGTGTGCAACTGTAATCCTGGATAGTTGCGAGAATACATGATTCCTAGTTAATCAAGGGAGCCCTCCCCCTTTTTTGCCTTTTCCGCATGAAATCACCTTTTCACTGATGTGCTTTCTATC
Organism: Dendrocalamus latiflorus; assembly: GCA_017311315.1. NCBI lineage: Eukaryota > Viridiplantae > Streptophyta > Magnoliopsida > Poales > Poaceae > Dendrocalamus > Dendrocalamus latiflorus. The sequence goes on along the minus strand of CM029627.1, from coordinate 28,246,451 downwards.
TCGTCGTTCACTCGCAGTTGCTAACATGTGGGGTCAGCTCGCCAGGGATCATCGTTCACATCGCACCTTCGCCATTGGAGCTGAGCTCTCACGCACCGTAGCAACTACAATAGTCGCATGTGCACCTGCAAAATCTGACCTCACATTGAGCTCGCCTAATCGAAGCTCCGCCATGTTGCCTCACCACCCTATGGCTGTTGAAGGGAGAGCGGCCATCCAGTGCACCATCTCCGCAAGAAATCGAGCCTGGCCATGGCTACTCGATGTGAAGAACTCCATCGTCTTGCCCTTAAAGCCAAGCTGAGCGCATCTCCTTCCTCTCCACTTCACACCGATTACATTTTGCCCCTTGATCGTACTTTTCCTCCTCTGGTTCACCCGAAATACGTTGTCATTCTCAGCTTGGTGTGTGCTCCACCGTGCTTCAGCATGGTCAACTCCTTCGATGAGCTCTTGCCTTTCCGACTATGTCACTTTGCACCATTTTGCTTTCTCATCTATGACCATACCTTGATTTCTTGTTTCTTGTAGTGAATTGCCGAAACTGGGTTGTCTTCCACACCTCCAGTTGTTACTACCACCTCGCACCATTCCCTCTCCGGTTAGCCCCTTGCTGATTCCACACTTTTGAACCATCTTGGCCCTTTGCCCTAGCTCATGTGCCCTTCTTTTCTAGTCGAGCGTCACCATGGAGTGCTGCCATCATGAAGTCATCGCCGCCGCCCTTGTTCATCACCGTCGTTCCCTAATAATTTCCACACCGATGAGTTCTAGGCCTCAACGAGGTCCTTCTCAACTTCCCCTTGTTGCACTGAACCTCACCATGTGCTCAATTTCAGCTCTCCATCACCGTCGGGCTTCACCGCCGCTATGGTTCACCGTCGATCGACCACCTTAGAACTCCTTTGCGATTGCCAACCTGTAACATCCCAAAATTTAGCTTTCTTTAAAAATTTAGTTTTAAATTAATTATTTAAATTATCTAGATTTTATTTGATTTTTATTTGGATTTTATGTGTAATCTTGGAAGAAAATCTCAAAATTCCAATTCCAACCCGAAATTCCAAATTCAAATTCCAAAAAATCAAAATCAAATCTCCAAAAATCCAAATCTTGCAAAAAATATCCGTTCTATTTTTTTTTGGATTAAATCCATTTTTCTTGGCCTTTTTTCTATTCATTGCCTAAAATCTTGATCGCCTTTATGATCACGTTGGTTTAGACCACAGTCGAGTTTCAGATTGCTTCGCACAGTCTTCGACCATGTTCAGATCTTTCGATTACCTCATATTCTATTGTTGAATTTGAACTAAAGCAGTCGATAGTCAGTGTACTCTTTGGAACATCGATTAGCTTTAGGACTACGTTCGAGACGGCATTGCACCGATATCAAGAGCATTCATTCTTCTGACTGATTCGGTTTTCCTAGCACAGGGAGTTTCTGACCACTCACAGATCCTTGCTTTCTTTGGTTGGTTTTTGAGCTGAATCAATCAGGCTGACTGCAGATCATTCGTTGGCCTTCGACCACGTTGGTTGTTCAACCACCTATTGGTTTACGACCACATTGGTTATGACCACGTTGATCTTTTTGGTTGCAGACTGGTTATGACCACATCGGTTGTTCGACCAATTGTTGGTTTATGACCACGTTGGTTACGACCACGTTGATCTTTTGAGTTGTATCTGGTTTTGACCATGTTAGTTGTTCGACCGTCTCATTGGCTTACGACCACATTGGTTACAACCACGTTGCCGACTGGTTTCAACCATGTTGGTTGTTCGACTACTCGTTGGCTTATGACCATATTGGTTACGACCACGGTGCCAACTGGTTATGACAACGTTGATTGTTCGACCACTGGTTGGCATTCGATCATGTTGTCTATTGAGAGACCATGTGGAGGTCATCCCATGTGTATGATGAGTAATTGACATAGGTTTAGCTAAGTCGAGTTTGGTTTGGGTGGTTTGGACCTTGACGTTACGTGGTGCAACGGGCTCGGTCGGACTTATGGTCAAACTTGGTCGTATGGGAATAGGTTGCATATTCTGATATTTCGACAGGTTTGGACTTCGTCATGAGTAAGTATGATGTGTTTATGCCATTTATGCTTTCATGTGTCGAGCGGTGCTATTTGACGTATTTCTTGTCTGTGTGACTGCAGGACATCGAGTGGAGTCGTGGTGAGACACGGAGGACCGGACTAGGCGCAGGTGGCGCTGAGGTCAGAACGGTCGAGATGTGTCGAAGACGACGTGGACTCGAGGTGGAGTCGTGGCGAGGCACGGTGGACCGGACTAGGCGCAGATGGCGCTGAGGTCAGAACGGTCGAGGTGTGCCGAAGACGGCGAAGCTGCGAGGCTTGCAAGGCAAGAAAGGAGGAAGCTTCCTGGAAGGTGCGCGAGGGGCGTTTCGGTAAAAACGCAAAGCTGCACTAAAGGAAGTGGGTTTGGATAAAGCATGGAGTAGGTGGTGACCTAATGGGTAAAGCATGTGCAAACCCATTAGTGGGAGGCTATAAAAGGAGAGGTAGAGGGTGTGCTGAATTTTTGAGAGAGTGGGTGTAAAAGTTAGAGTTCCATTTGGGTCTCTCCATGTGTGTATGTGTGTGTTCCTCCCAAGAAGCATGTGTAGCTCTTGGTGTTCTTGAGGATTGAGAGGGAGAGGATCGATTGAGAATTATTGTAATCATTCCTCCGAATGTCCATACGTATGGGGACGTAGTTCTTTGTATCTCGTGTTTCTTGATATGAAAATCTGAAGTTTATTTCTTGTGTTCATGCTTCTCCTTGTGTTCTTGTCTCTCCCTGTGCTTTTGATTTAGTTTCTTTTCGTTGTGTGCTGATTGCTACATGCGGCTGGTTCTATATCCTTCGCTATGCTGACAGCAGTAAATGCCTTGCCTCCTATGTTACTTGTTGACAGAGAAGAGCTGTCCTAATCCAGTTATTGTCTTCGGGTATTGCATCATTTATTGCTGCAGATTTATGGCTTTCAAAGTTGCTCTTAGCAGCAAGCATTTTATGCTATTTTCGGCCAGCTAGTATCTCTTTGCCAAGTATTTCTTTTGGCCAATTTATTTGCTGCACTTGATTGTTATTTCAGTGCCCTGCTTGTCTCTTTCGGCAGCATGCAACTTGAGCATTCTCGAGTATAGTACTGCTAGCATATTCCATCATTGTCAAGCATTTTCGGCCAGAGCAAAACTGGTTTCGGCTGCAACTTTCCAGCCTTCTTTTGTGCTATGTTTGGTGAAGCTTTTCTGCAGGATCAACCCTCCTTTGCTTCCTTTTTGCTTTGGTCTCTGCTTCAGTTTGTAGTGCTGTTTTTACAGCAGCAAGTAGCACTTTTCAGCAGCCCTCTTTTCAGTTTTTGTCACAGATTTCAGTAGCTAGTTTGTGCAGTTTGCTGGTAGGTTTTGTGAGCTTTTGTTTGCCTTCTTTTAGTGCTTTTGGCCAGCAAATTTGTGGGGCTGTGAACTGCACTTCCTGTAGACTAATCTTTGCTAGCAGCCTTCCTGCCGTGACAATTTTTGTTTAGCTTAGGTGTCTTAATTTAATCGTCGTCTCGTTAGCTATCAGAGGAGAGTCTGGGAGGCAGTACTTGTCGGGGATAAATTTTTAGAGCGCCATTCACCCCCCCTCTGTCGCCATTTCGGTCCAACATCTATGACTACGTCAGTTTTGACTGCAACCATTTTTGATCACGTTGTTTCTGGTCTCAGTGGTTATTGACTATAGTCACTTCAGTTTGGTAATCTATTTCTGATCACGTTGTACTTCCATCTGCTAGTCAGATTCACGACCACTCTGTCAGCTCACAACCACGTTGTTGAAGCTTACAACCACGTTGCCAGTCTCTGACCACAGTCAATTTGCTGTTGTGCTCTTTTTGTTGCTCTGGTCTTTCATGTGTGTTTTCAACCCTAGTCTTCATAGCTCAGTAGCTATAGGAAAAAAGGGTTAAGTGAATACTTGGGGAGAATTTGGAGGCACCATTCACCCCCTCTGTTGCCTGTCTGGTCCTACAATTGGTATTAGAGCCCGGTTAGCTCTTTTCAATAGATCTTAACCGGTCTTTAGAGCTATGGCAACAGACATGTATTCCACCAAGCCTCCTATCTTTGATGGGGTTGACTATTCCTTTTGGAAGAGTAGGATGGAGTGTGATCTGGAGAAAAGTTAAGACTCGATCTGTTGTTCCTGCAGATGAGCACATCATAGCGATGAATACGCCAGATGTGGAGACAAATGCTAAGGCAAGGAATATCATCATCCAGGGTCTTAGTAGAAATGAGTTTGATTGCATCTCTCATCTTTCGTCGGCCTATGATATTTGGGTGACTCTCAATGCATACCATGAGAGCATCATCCAAATCAAGACTGTCCGACAGGACCAATACAAGTGAGAGTACAACAAGTTTGAGATGCTCGCTGGTGAGTCCTTGGATGAGTGCTTTGGTAGGTTCCACCAGATTTTGAGCAACCTCTGAGCCATTTTTCTCACATACCCAGACTCGGACAACGCTCGCCAAATGCTTTCTGCTTTGGATCTTAGGGTGTGGGAAATGAAAGTGACTACCATCAAGGACACAATTGACTTATCGACTTTTACACTTGATGCGTTGTACTCATGCCTTAAGACTCACGAGATTGACATTGTCTCTCACAAGTTGAAGTCACAGTTGACGGCCTTGGTCACTGATCCCAGTTCTGCTTCTAGAGCATCTTCTGATGGTGCTTCTGGTTTTTCTTTAGCTACCTTGTGTGGAGTGATGATCAATTTGAGCAGTTCTCAGGGAGTGAGTTAGCGCTCTTAGGTAGAAAATTCTCACATGCATATAAGAGGGTCAGGGAGAGAAAGAGGAGTGGACCAGTGATCTACTTCGAGTATGGTGGCCCCAACCACATTCGAGCGAACTGCCCCAAGCTGGAGGAGGGAAAGAACGACTACGGTGAAGTGAGCAAGAGCGACTACATCAGTAAGTACCGCAACAAGAAGCCCCTAGCTCGTGATCAAGGCAAAAAGAAGAAGTACAAAAACCTTGGCAAAGCAAAGAAGCTTTTTCACCGCGTCCTCACCGCCTTCGACAACTTCGACTTCAACGACGTGGAGGACTGGAGCAACGATGATGGGAAGGATGATCCGCACAAGGACACCAAGGACGACGACGACTTAATCGATATGTGCTTCATGGCTAATGAGAACGGCATTAGCGATAATGACCCCTATAGCGACTTTGAAGAGGTATGCTCCTCCTACGACCAGCTCAATGATGCTTTTCTCAAGTTAGGAAAATTTTTATACTAGGTCTAGGATAAGGTGTGGTGAGTTAGAGAAGGAGGTAGAGAGCCTATCACGAGAGTTTACTTCACTTAGAACTACTCCCTCCCATGACGATTGTGATGTATGTACTTCTTTGCTAGGAGATATAGAGAAGCTAAGGACCTCTCATGATAGTGTGATTTCTGAGCTAGATTTGCTTAAGGTGGAGAATGTTAGTCTGTTATCTAAGATAGAGATGGCTAGAGTTTCTTCTCTTTCATCTTATTCTGTTGAGACTACATTTTGCACCTCATGTGAGGATAAGGACAATGCTTTTAGAGGTCTTTATACAATGCTTTTTGATCTGCCTAAAACATGTTAGAGTTGTAATAAATTGAAGATTAACTTAAAGAAGACAGATCATAAAATTGCTGAAATGCACGCTGCTTTGCTTGAGCTTGTTGTTTCTTGTGCCAACTATCCTAAATTAACTACTGAACTTAAATCTGTTTCTAAACAATTTTAAGACATGTGTGATCACAACAAGAAAATGGCTCAATATGCATCTAAGGCTCCTGTTAGTTCACTGTGCAATAATTGTGAAAAACTAAATTCTGAATTGATTGCATTGGATGACAAATGTATGAACCTAACTAAGGATTTACTAGAGAAGTCATAATCTACTTGCTCTTTCTGTGTTGAAGTAGGGGGAAATCTAAGGACATGGCAGAGACTTTTAGTTCCTCTCCTTCTGGTTCCTTATCCTCTCCTCCTCCCTGTTCTTCATGCGCCTCTCTTTTTCGTGAGTGTGAGTACCTCATGAACACTCTTAAAAGATTTGTTGGAGGCAAGAAAAAGCTTAATCTTATTCTAGACAAATCCAAAATTTGCATGTTCAATCAAGGTCAAGGATATGATTTCTTAGAGGATGTAAGAAAACATCCACCTGTTGTTGTTAGACCTATAGCAGCAGGTGTGATTGAGGTTGCGCCTGAATCCAAGAAAATTGAGTTTAAGTTTGCGGGCTTTATCCAGGGGATCTTTGATAGTAAGTGTGTGCCACTTGTTGCTTCGACCTCTCAAAAGTGAAGCCTCATCATGCTGCTTTGGCCTCCTAGAAGGCACAGTATCATTGTACTTTCTATTAGAAGGTTGGACATAGGATTGAGAGGTGCTTTAAGCGTACCAAGATCATGCAAAGAGATCGTGTTTATGCTCTTAGGTGTATTCACGGTCAGCCCAAGACTCAGAGTGCTCCTAAGACCAACACGAGGTCCAGAGTTGTAGATAGCTCCTCTGAGGTGTTTAGGCAGCATCGAGAACTTGGTTTTCCTGCTCCTTTTGTTTTTGGTCCTCGAGTTGCCTCTGGTCAAGGTATCCACCCTCCTGAGGATAGATCTCGTTTTTCCCGTCGAGATAGCTATCCTTGGCGTGATCAGCATGCTACTATAGGTCAGGCCTGCTCATCAATAGTGATCAGATCCAGTAGAGGCTTGTCGGATCCCAGAGCAACAACTCCAGAACTCTCTATGTCAATCGCACTAGTCCAAGATCAGCTAGTGCACGCAGTGATAACAGGGACACATATCAATCACAATGATAAACTTTATTTAACTGAATATGGGTCTGATGGCCAAAGTTTACATCAATGGTCCATAAACCAAAACTAAATATAAGTAGCGGAAAATGAATTAAATAAAGTAGCAGCCCATCTAGCCTTCCCACGGACGAATGACTGTAAGACGTGGCCTATTTGTTGCAATCCGCACCGTAGTTGAAGCTGTCCTATGAAAAATGATGAATTGAGCAACATGAGCACATAAAGTACTCCACAAGTTACACTAGGAGATTTAACAGAGTTAATGCATGCATAAGGATTGACAAAGGAAGGCATAATATGGTTAATTGCACAAAAAGTAACATTGGAGTAAATACTGTAAAGTAAGTGCAAAAGCTGAATTTGATATAGTAAATAAAAACAACATTGTAAGCAAAATAGTTACCGTTAGTGCAGGTCCATCCCCCACACTAACCTAACCACGGGCATCCTACCCGGACCATCTTTTCCGAAAAGATTTCATATGGATTTCATCCATCCATAAGTTTTTTAAAAACCAATTTGAAATTAAAGTCTAATCCATGAAAAACTTTACTCAGCTTGCCTATGACTGTGGGCACGGCTATCCAGGATAGATTATAAACTCTGCAGAGGTTGTACAGTTTTACCCACAAGATATGATCATCCCATATTGCCATCAGATAAACACACTTCCTTTGGCGTACGGCGAGGAGATCATGATAAGACCTTTACAATGTAACGCCTTCAACCTGGCCAAGCCAACATTGAGGTTTCACTACAACTTGAATCCACATGTTGGAGCCCCTTCTTGAGCCGAGTGAGACTTCTCATGGCCTACAGCACGCTCACTTTCAATCTACAGCGAGACTTAGGTTGGGACCTGCAAATTAGTCAGTCAGGGCTGTCCCATACCAGCCTTGTGGTAGTACAAAAAGGGCTTTGTGGTAGTAGCTCACAGATCGGTCCTTAAGTGACTTAGGCACCAACCACATACCCCTTGTGCTTGGCAATCAACATTGTGTCACCCAACAACAATGCATGCCAGCAAGCACCCACCACCTGACCATTTGCTTAAGTATAAACCAAGTTTTTATATTTTGTTTTGTAATAACTCATAGTATTTCATGACTCACTGAAGTCAAGAGTACATTTCAAAAGCTAATCATTTTATGTGAAAAAGTTATCCCAAAACAAAAATTATGTCTAAGCAGGTCTAAGCATTTGATACAAAATTTCTCTAGTCCATACTAGTGTATTAACTAAAGTTTTATCTAAGGTGACAAGGCATGTTGATGTTCAACGTCAAATTTGGCGATATACAAAGGAATTTTGGTGTAACTAAAGTCTAAATCAGATTTGAACTAATTTGAATAAAAGTACACATGCATAATAATTTAAAAACAACATAAATAATTTAAATTACTGAGAAAAACATCATCAAAGGTGTAACTTGCCTTGCTCAAAGTCCTGGTGCGAGTCGTCGAAGTCGTACTCTCCAGAATTGTGGTAATCTATACGCGAAGAACCAAAGTAAATAAGTTCAAAAACAATTTAAATAAAATTCAAAAATTCAAAAAGAGTCTAAAAATGGGTAGCTTAGGATTTTAGAAGAATTTAAAATTTTGAACAGGTCCAATCAGAGTTAAAATGAAGAAATACGGGCTTCCGGAAGTTTAAAAAAGAGAGAAAAAGGAAAAGGCTGATTTTCGGGAATTATTTTTATACCGAAAAAGATGTTTATGACGTCAGCAGGGAAATTAATTTTTGGCTGAATTATTTTTTGTAAAGAAAATGCTGACGTGGCGAGATGGCTGACGTGGCGGTCGTGGCATGCCACGTGGCGCACTGAGCCCACGAGCTTGCCAGAGCTCCGGTGCTCAGCGGCTGCCATCGAGGGGTGGAGGAGGGAGAGGAGGCGACAGGGGTTCGATTCCTACCTGGCACTGGCCTCGGGGAAGACCGAAGGGCGGTCGACAACGGGAGAGGAATGGTGACGGCAAACGGCTTTGGCACGACGGCGCTCTGGTGGCTTTGGGGCTCGGCCGAGGTGGAGGAAAGGGAAAGCCAAGGGAGGAGGTGTGAGAGAAGGCGCTGGGGGGGGGGGTTATGGGGGAGAAGGGTGACGCGGATCGTCGGACTTCCTGCGGAGAAACCGGTTTGGCCAGTGCGAACACGAGCAGGGAGGGGCCATTAATGGCCGGCATGGGTGCGGCAGCAAGGGGGAAGACCGAGGCGGCGTCTAGGGAGGCGAACTGGCCGGAAGACAAAGCTTCGGTGGCGGTCATGGTGCATGGCCGAAGGTTGAGGAAGGTGAGGTAGGAGATAAATATGACATGTGGGGCCGCGCGTCGGTGAGAGAAAAGGGAGAGGAGAGGCGGACGGGCGGATGAAGGACACGTGGCAATGAGAGAGGATCTCGGCTGTAACATCCCAAAATTCGCTTTTTAAAAAATTTAATTTTAAATTAATTATTTTAAAGTATTTGAGTTTTATTTGGATTTACCCTGAATTTCTGTTTTTGAAAAAGCTAGATTTGAAAAGTATTTTAAGTAAAACCTAAAAATATTGTTAAATAAAAAGATATTTTGAATTTCTATAAAAATTCTAATTCAAATTAATTATTTGGAGTTATTTGGCTTTTATCTGGTTTTCTGGAATTTAAAAATGTATTTTTGAAATTTAAAAGTATTTTAAGGTATGAAAATTAAAATACCAACTTGAGTTGGAAATATTGTAGTTAAGTCCAAAACTGATCCAGGAACTTCTGTGAATTGTTCTGGAATTTTTGGAAGTATTTTCATATTTTTCTGAGCTTATTTGAATTTTCTAGGCTTTTCTGAAAATCCAGGAACTGATCCAACTGTTTGTTCATCCACTGGATTGCTATTTATCTCTCACTACAGCTTTTCCTTGCAGCACTTACGATAGAATAGCAGCTTGCTACAGCCATCGTTATCACGGAGGGCGACGAAGGACCGAACGTTCTCTTCGGGCCGATAGAGGCTCTCTCCTGACAGCGACCCTGACTCACCGCAGCGGTTGGAGGTGGTGTTGCCCACGTTCGCGTATGGCGTTCGGTCCAGCCTGCAGGAGTGGCACGAGTGGTTCGGGCAGACCTACCAAGGATAAACGGCGCAGGAGTACATGCACGATTTGCCTATGGGATCATCATTCGGACAACCGCATACATTGGTACACAATAACATAGTAAACAAAACATGTGTATTTCAATACCATCTCATCGCATCACAAAAAAATGCAGGTTTGCACTGAGCAACTCAAACACAAATGTCACGGTCCATCGTCTGCACTTCAGACTACCTAGGTAAATGCCTTGTGATAGTACGATGCATTACAAATATCGCTGCACATGGCCTAATCCAGTTGTACCATCTGAGCAGGATGTAGATCCATCTTCAACCGAATGGCTAAGCTCCATTTTCGGCCATCCATCACAACTCTCCATGGAGTTCTACGTAGCATCGCCCCAGACGCAGGCCTCACAGTATGACCTTCAAGACACACCACATTCCCCTTGCAGGTTCACCTTCTCCGAGGATCACATATGCCATCAGAGGAAGCGACGGCCACATGCACAATGAGTTTATGTGTTTCTGCTTTTGTACTGTTGCATGGTTAGCTGCAATCATTTGTACAATGTACATATGTGTAATGCATATCCACACCACCTTGTGTAAATAATAATCTTCACAGTGGAATGTGCAATGGATATTCCTTTACCAACAAGAAAGACATCATTCAAATATGACGAGTACGTACATATATGATACAAAGCACCGCACGTACCAACGCAAATAAAAACAACACTTCAAGCACTATAGCTTCACGATAACAATAAACATGAAAGAAAATTGCATACAACATTAAATTAATCTTCCACTCCGGTCTATCGAAACGATGCCGTGTCTCCAAGGGGTCTCTACCCCCATGACAACTCTCTCATGCGGAACAATGCTGGGCCTAGTGGCTATTTCATCCTCCCACACCCAGAATCGGCAACCGCATGGGCCTTCCTGCAATTCAATGACAAGAAGATTTTGTAACATACTTGCACGATTTAAACCAACCCGAATCAAGTTGACTCACCGAGTGAAAAGGGGCACTTGTAGTAGTGCCACCTAGGATTCACGGCCATCTGTAAGGTCTTCCATCTCACAAGCGTGTTGCATTTTGGGCAAATCACCATAGGTGCCGATGAAGAGGCGCTTAGTTGACTCATATCGACGTCCGGGGGAGTGAGCACCAAAGCAAGGTACATAAACTGGGAACAAATAATTCACGGGGTGAGGGAGAACGATGCAGGGGAGTAGGTGAGGAATGGCTCCCTCTTATAGGCTAAGTGGGGGGCGGCCTTACGCACTGAGAACACCAAATGAGACGACGTTATGCACTGACAACACCAAACAACATATGCATTGCATGTACATAACTCATAGAAAGTAGTATAGGTAACAACATAAATGAAAATATCACTCGCATCGCTACAGCTTGAACACAACAATGAACACCAAAAAGAAAATAGCACACAACATTAAGTTAATCATTCTCTCGAGTCTACACCACACAAAGTGTGCCTACTGGTAGAATGTACCTCGCGCTACCCACATGGAGTATTCCAGAGGGGGCCACCTCAGACGTGGCTGGCCGTCGTTGTAGTGGCACGCACATATGCAGCTAGGTTCGCGCAGTAGCATGTGGGATCATACAAACTTCCTATGTTGATGACCTCCTCGTTGCCCCTCTCGCGCTGCATCTGTTGGCAGATGTCATTATTCTCCTCATTGAGAGTATCGATTCGCGCCTCCAACTCTAAGATTCACTCCCATAACGTATCCACATACCACACAATATAGCGTTCATGCAGAGGATCGATCCAACGGATGAAGTCGTATTTCACCATCTGCTGGAAAGGACAGTTAACATGGAAGCTATATTAGCAGTAAGGAAAAATATACTATTAGCAATTTATACCCCAGAGTGTGGGCATCGAAAAAAACATCGGCTGCCAATGCAATGGCTTTCCATAACCTGCACGACCATGTCCTCTTTGTGTTTGCATTTCAGCCATACTGGTTGACCATGGCTGTTTGGCATCAAGCGGTAGTTAAGACCGAAGTCCTCCCTCCTTTCCACGGGAAGGTCTTGATTTGGTGACCTTGCTCTGACTGACCCATCGGTGTCTACTATGGTATGTTAATGCACGACGGAGAAGGTACTTCTTTGTTCGTTTCACAGGGTCGACTGGTCCTACTTTCGTGGGGTGCGCCATGTGTTTTATATCAAACGAGATAGCTTAGTGCAGTGACCAGACCAGACAACGTACCTTTATGTAGAGCCAACATCAAGAATAGGGTGTAGCTTTGCGTAGTGACAAGCTAAGAGGCAGTAGCTTTGCGTAGTGACAAGACCAAAGGGGCAGCTTTACACAGTGACAAGTCCAGATGGGGGCATCTTTGCAAAGTGACAACACCAAAGGGGCAGCTTTATGAAGTGACAAGTCCAGACGGGGGCATCTTTGCACAGTGACAAGACCAAAGGGGAAGCTTTACATTATGACAAGATCAAAGGGGGCAGCTTTGCACAGTGACAAGACCAAAGGGGGTAGCTTTGCACAATGACAAGACCAAAGGGCCAGTTTTGCGCAGTGACAAGACCAAAGGGGAAGCTTTACACAATGACAAGATCAAAGGGGGCAGCTTTGCGCAGTAACAAGACCAAAGGGAGTAGCTTTGCACAGTGACAAGACCAAAGGGGCAGTTTTACGTGTAGATAAGACCAAAGGGGGCACCTTTGCGCAGTGACAAGACTAAAGGGGGCACCTTTGCACAGTGACATAAAATAACTCACATCATGCCAACCCTTTGGCTTATAAAATAAGATAGAATAGATCTGCGAGAGAACACTACACGATCGAACAATATACTGTACCTTCCTTCACCACGTTGAGATGGACAAGAGGCAGAAGAAACAATGGGACAAGATGATAAAGTAATGGGAGGAGACCCGTGACTTAGCAAGGTCTGCTGTGGCCCGCGACGAACAAGCAAGGCTGCTGCTGCCCGGGCTGAACAAGCGGAGCGTGCTAGGAGGTCACACCCCTGTAACAACGTCCCCCATAGGAGCATGTCCGTACTTTACATTCCAACCGAATATTCGCTACAACACCCACCCAAGGGCGAGACACCGCCCCTCTGTTGGTGTAGAGACCCATGCAAAAATTTCAAATCTATGCAGCGACTCAGTCTGGGCATACGTTACTGGGGTTGTGTGAACTACTGTTATGACTATCCTGACCTCCGTTTCGACACGATCAGCTATCGACAGCCGATAAGGACCACTTACAATGTCTTCTCCCTACTATTTCTCATTCAAAGTATGCAATGAAAAACTCTCTCGTCTACCCACAATCCCCAGAACCGCTATGTGCCTACCGCAAGTGGATCGACCTAGAGATACACCCACATGACCAGTGGACTCTCGACTATGAGGAGTGAAATGATAAAAGGGCATGCGAGATCCATGAGGAGGAGCGCTGCCACCACAAGCAAACCGAGTGTATACGTCAGGAGACAAAAACTCATCTCAAGGCGTGCACGCGTAGGGAGTGCGAGGCTCACGCAAGGAGCATGAGAAAAAAAAGAGAAATGGCGGCCAAGGCCAAAGAGGCATCCGAGGATTTCAACACCGAGCTTGTAAGAAAGGGAAAATGGCCCAGGTCTATGCAGAAGGTCGGCCATTCTGCACTAGTCCCCTGAATGTCGAATTTATCTCCATGTCAAGAAAGCGCATATGTATCGTACGACTACTTTGGTTTGTGACATCGTGCATGATGCTGATTTTTATGCATGTAACCAAATCATGTGTGTCATGTTATTCCCATGTTTATTATGAAATTTATTTTAATTAGCAACATCAAATCTCGTCGTCTTTACACATTCAATTCTTCGCATGCTCAATATCAATTTCCTTTCTACTTAGCAATCATTCCTATCCCAGTCGTCCTCATAAAATTTTTCATGAAATTTCTTGCACTACAACAACATACCATAATCGTAAAATGTTATGCGAATCGAGCATATTTTTTACCATTCACAGTGTATGAAAATCACAAACGGATCAATCATTACACCACACTATAAATTACCTTCGTACGTAAGAGTCATTGAAGCCTCAATCGTCCTCACAAAATTCTTCCAAAAATTTTCCACGCTACAACAACACACGGCGATCATACCGTTGTGAATCTATGAAAATCGCAAACGGATCGACCAGCCTACCTATATTATCTACCCTTTTATTTCAAAAAATAACAATCTAAAAAATATTTCCTACATGTATTATCTACACTGCGTAAGGAGTTTTAAAAATATATTTCAAAATATTTTACACTTCATTTTCTATATTACAAAATTGGTGCAGACTCTACACATAAATAAATTACACACAAAAATTCGTAAAGTTTATAATTACAAAAAATTTGCATAACTAAGTAAACAAGACCCACACAAAAATAATAATTTTAAACCTCATTCCTATATCTAAGAATTATTATATTTTGAATACATTTCTACAAATATATAGAAAATTTGTATTTATTATGGGAGACTATTACACTAACAAACGCACTGAGCAGCTGAACCAAAAAAACTACACTGTACACATGCAAGTCGTGCGGTCGGGGACTGCACGACTACTGTAGCTACCAAGTCGTGCAGTTGGGGACCGCACGACTACTATGCCGGGCAAGTCGTGCGGTCGAGAACCGCATGACCTCATTGTCGTTGTCATGCGGTCCCCTGCCGCACGATTAACACGTGTCGAGCTCGGGTAGTCCCACGGTCGGAGAGGAGGCTATATAGGTTGAATCACACTTATTACTCTTATTGCAATTATTTTGGAGCTTATAGCCAAGTCCATTATCTGAACACAATTACTGCAGTACTGAACTAAAGTACACACTGTGACACCACACAATACTCTCTAATAAGAGAAATCAAGCGTAAGAGCTGAATAAGGATAAAAAGCGGAAATACTGTCTGAAATATTAACGTGGAAGTCCAAGCGATGACATATACTCTTTCTCTAGGCTTTCGCATTTTTGGCTCTGTTGATATGTTAAATTAGCCTTATCACATGAATCAATAGCCAAGGAATGATAATTAGCTTTAGCCCCTGCTGACATCAACGGTTGCATCTCTTCATTTTCTCCCGAAGCAAGGTCACGTGTGTTCAATCTTTTCATTCTCAAGGACTGCAATGCCATCTCCACTTGTTTCATAGTTGGTCTATCTTCACCTCGAAGCCTTAAGCACGTCTCTGCAAGAGAGGCAACACTCTTGATCTCCTCCTCAGTCGCTTCTTCGAGAACTTGAGCACAAACTATCTCACTAATTGGCCTCCTTTTCGTCTCCCAGATGAAGTAATTTGACAAGTTTTGCTTTGAACCTGACTCAGTTGTAAAAATAGGCTTCTTTCTAAGAAGCAACTCTAAAAGTACCATACCAAAACTGTAGACATCACTTTTCTCATTTAGTTGCCCAGTATGGTAATATTCAGGATCTAAGTATCCAAATGTGCCCTGCACATTTGTAACAACATGAGTTTGATCAATAGGAACCAGCCTTGAAGCACCAAAATCCGAAACTTTAGCAGTGTAGTTAGCATCCAAGAGTATATTAGAGGACTTCACGTCACGATGGAATATTGATATTGAAGCTGCAGAATGGAGATAATGGAGAGCCCCCGCAGTTTCAATAGCAATCCTCATGCAATCATCCCAGGACAGAGAGAATCCACTATTTGATTCATTATGAAGATTTTGGAATAAAGAACCATTGGGGATAAAATCATAAACTAATAAGGGGACCTCAGTTTCAAGGCAACATCCGAAGAGTTTCACAATATTCCGATGATTGATCTGAGAGAGAATTGCAACTTCATTAATGAATTGATTGATCTCACCTTTCTCAATCACTTTGGACTTTTTTATAGCCACCACATGTTGGTCAGATAATATGCCTTTGTACACCATTCCATGTCCTCCTCGCCCTAGGATGCGTGTGGCATCAAAATCATTGGTTGCCTTTTCTAGCTCTTCTAACGTGAAAATCTTTGTTTTATCGCTTGCATGTTGGTTAGACGATATTAGTTGTTCTAGGAGAAGGCCATGATTTTGCCGGAAGTACTTCCTTCTTGCTTGCTTTTGGGCATTTCTTTTGAGGAATACCACGCTGAAGCTCAACAGTAGAATTCCGAAGCCACCAATGATAGCACCAATGATAATACCTACAATCATTATATGCTGTGTAAGCAGCGTTCATTCTCGTGCTTAGGGGAAAGGTTGAAGCAAGTGTTTTGATATTGATGTATCGAACAGTCCATGACTAGATCAAACACATCATACGAACTTCCATTTTGAGACGAAACAGATCATAAGTTGGTTTGCAGTGTGTATGCTATATCTTATGTTTTCTTTCCTCTAAAAAATAGCCTATTTTTCCTGAACAAGAAGCTAAAACAATTCGAGTGTCAATGTGAGCCAAAACACTACGCTAACATAAGCCAGCTCTTTTAGCAAGGACTACATAACAGACATTTTTCCTAGTGATTTCTTATTTGGATATAACATCTCGCTAACATGAGCTGGTGTGCACAGAATAAATTGCAAAAGTTCGAAAAAAAGAATGGCTTTCCCATGTGCACATAGATGATAGATGTCCATGTACTATCATCACCATCAAATATGCCTTAAGATTGATGAAAACTTTTAAAATTCAAACCATAATGTCCTTGCACAATTCTCGGAGCATTTTCGATGGATAGGATAATACATGGATGTCTCTTAATATGTGGACTTGGATTTCTCTTTTTTTTAAAAAAAAATGAACTACTACTTTTCTAGTTACAAACGAATGACCCCGTAGAATGCATGCTTTCAAACCCTATTAATTTTAACCAAAGATATTGACGTATGATTTGGATGTATGAAATTGATGCGAGTGAATTTGTCATAAAAAGTACATTCATAATATTCAATTATTACAACTTTTTTGAATATCTAATAAGAGAATTTAGTGATTAACTAAGCATCTTGTTAACTTTGAAAAGTAAAAAAAAAGTCCCCCTTTTATGATAGGAGGGAGTACAAAAGAAGCTAAGACTGAAACTTTTAGCATGGACTACTACATAATAGACATCTTTGCTGGTAATTTGTTATTTGGAAACGGAAAACAAAGTTGGAATTAAGATACCAGGAAGCAACCAGAAATAACCGTGCGAGTTCTGAAAAAATGGAAATATGACACGCTTTGCGTGTTCTAAAAAAAATCATTGGACGGCACCGAAAGGAAAACACACTTTGGTGTAACCGTGCTGCATGTAAAATTGGAAAGAGTAAAGTCCATTACCGGTCCTTAAACTTTTTATGCTGTGTTATTCCGGTCCATAAACTTTTAAAGTATGTCATCCTGGTCCTTAAACTTTCAAAGTGTGGCAATTTCTTTTGAAAGTCTATGGACCGGGATGACACAGCATAAAAAGTTCACTGCTACAACTACATAGGATATTGCCACACTTTGAAAGTTTAAGGACCGGGATGATATACTTTAAAAGTTTATGGACCGAGATGACACATCATAAAAAGTTTAAGAACCGATAATGGACTTTACTCAATTGGAAATATGGGAGTACCTATAGCGAGCGGAAGTGTTCGATCTTTCTCGCATGTCCCATTTTGGGCGTTGCCTTTGGAATATCCCCGAGGGCACAAACACTTGAATCCGCCGAGGATATTGTGGCAAATTTCAGGCACAGAGCAAGGGTATTCTGGTAGTTCCGTGCACTCGTTAATATCTACAATCAAATATCAAATATAGGTAAAAACAGTGTGACTGGATAATATGCAAGCTCTTTATTGTTTTCTGAAGAAAAGGAACATTTTTATAATTTAATTGTTTTTAGTTTATTTTTATTGATAACCTCTTATGTAACTTATTTCCAAATCTGGCGGTGTGGCCAACCCAGTATAGTCTAGACCTGAGTCAGAAAAATAGACATTTTGGCCATGCCATTCACCATGGTATGATAGGGTCTTAAACCCAAGCTAGAAAATTAGACATTTTGGCCACACCATTATCTTTGGCGTGGCCAATCAACGATGCACCATCAGGCATGGTGGTGTGGCAAGATTTTGATGACCGGTATGGTAGCCTTGTTTTCAAAATAAAGTTATGCAGGGGTTATTAACAAAATATAATTAAATAATAAAAATCAGAGAAAAATCTACTCTGAATTATAGACGATCTTAAGTCTAAATATCATGTGGAAATGGAAAGCACACTGTGTACGTAAACTTTATGGAAGCCATGTATAAAAATCTTCAAAACTTCTAAAAAGATTACAAGAACGAGACAAGACAATGCATAGGACTGCAAAAATTCCAAGAACAAACTCATCCAAATCTGCAATGTATAAAGACAACAAAGTCATCATGAATAGTGATTTCACTGCTCATCACTATTTATTTCATTGCTTGTCGATTTCATATCTTCTATATGCAACTGTATTTGATCTTGAAATTTTATGAGCTTCCAAAATATAACCTCTCCTACGTATGATATTTTTGAAAACTTTTACATGTGGTTTTCACAAAATTTACACGGATATGGTGGTTTACGTATGATATTTGCACCTTAAACAAATGTTACAACTGACCGAGTTTGCTACAATGATTTCCTATACTACTTGCTGCCGCACGCGGTTTTCCGACCCAATGGCCTCGAGCGTGAGTGATGCCATCCGACCCAATGGAGAAGATTATGTCCACGCCATCGGATTCGGTCTAGGCTCCTCCAGATATGTGATGCATTAACTGCAGCTTGTGGGCTCAATTCCCATGGATGAACAGTATAGAAAAAAAGTAGAAATAGTAGAAGAGAAGTATCTCCACCGTTTATTTAGGTTTCGCTCGTTTCGATTTTAGTTTCTGTTTTCTAGTTTACTATTTTTTTATTTTATTTATTTTTATTTTTTATTTCTGTGGGATTTTTTTGTTTTCTTTTTTCCGAATTTGTTTGTATTATCCATGATAGATTAATCTATTTTTTTAAATTTTTTTTAAATTTAATTACGCTAAAAATCTCACTAGTAGCTACAACGTAAGATAAGCCAAACACAGTGAAAAAACTATAAATCAACTTATTTTAGCCAAATTAAGTATCCCTTTATAGTAGTTCAGATTAATCATATATGAATAAAGAGAAAAAGAAAAGATCTATATTGCTTAGTTTAGTGGAAGCAGAGTACAACGGTTCGGATTAATCACGTATAAATAAGTCATTGGAGTTATATAATAAAGACATTGATTTAATAGTTGGCTGCACGTACTAATTTCGCTAGTTAATTTATTAATGCGGCCGTACGCCCCATTCTCGTGGTCGTGGCAACCGGCGCAACCGCCGCGGAGGAGGAGGCTCTCTTCTTTTCCGCTCCCCCACGCCGTCAGTCCTCACCCCCACCCCCGAATACGCTCTCCGCCACTCCTCGCTCGCGGCGCCCTCCTCTCTCCTGCTCCTTCCACCAGGCCGCCGTCGCCCTCGCCCTGCTCAAGACGCCACTGACACCGCCTCCGCAGATGCGTCCCCTCCTTGCCCTCGCCGCCACCGCGGCCGTATGCACCCTTCTCATGGCGGCCGTATCAGGCGCCGCGGAGGAGGAAGCCAAGAAGGGTAACAAGTCCCGGCAGCGGGAGACCGGCGATGACATCGTCAGCTAGCCCCACCTGTGAGCACCGCGCGCTGTGGTTCACGAAGTGCATCTTTATCCAATTGTTCTTTCAAGTACCAATAACTGATTTGCTCTTTTCACTGATTTAATAGGGAAGCCATCACCACTAACACTCTTGGATTGATGGTATGTTGTCGTGAGGTATTACTTTCCACTCAATATGAGCTTTCTGATGTCCATTATGATGACTATGAAGAATCGTTTCCCAAACATTCATCTTCTTGCCATATTAGGCAATAAATATGATGCGGAATTTCTGCCGTATTTGAAAGATTTCGTAGTTTTGTGCATGATATAGATGTACTGCTTGTGTATAGAATTACTCTGTACAATCAACATTGTTGTGCTTCAGAATTGATATTTTTCAGCTTTTCTTCCTGACTGTTTAGACTTCATTTATTTAATGGAAGCTCTCACTCCTGTCATATTGAATCTGTTTGGGTTAGAATACAGATGTTATACAAAAAGTGGACTTTCTGCTGATTTTTTTTTACTTTTGGTGCAGATCGACAATGCTGGATCAAATGCATATAGTTACAGACCGTTGGTGGAGCCCTCTGATGAGGATTCTAACGCAAGAATGGATACATGACGTCCTAGATTATGTGGAGTTTCTGAGACTTCAAGTAAAGGTAGATTTAGTGTGCTATTATCTAGGAACCATAAACCATTGATTGTGTCTGCTTTTCTTCAGGGAGTGCTGCAGCATCAGTTAAAACAATTACAACAGTGTCCCTCTGGCTTGTTCCTGTGGAATGATTGCTGGATGTTTATTTGTTGTTATCGATGAAGTTGTCCTATGTTCAGATGGTACTACTCTCTGCCAATTGCTTAGTTCTAGAAAAGACATGTATATTCTTACGCTTCCTTTGTTAATGCAACCAACTGGATCAATACACCTACATATTGAATTTTTCTACGTTTGTGTGTGCAGTCTGTTTTTCCTTGCTTGATTGGCGTATATATTGTGTGACGTTTGTTATTTAGCAACAATTTTGTCTTCGGAATTGTCAAGAGTGGACAACATTGCGTCCTACATTATGTGGATTTCCTGAGACTTTAGTTAAAGGTAAAGTTCAGTGTGTTATTATCGATGAAGCATAAACCATTGTTTGTGTCTGCTTTTTCTACGTTTGTCTGCAGTCTGTTTTTTCTTGCTTGATTGGCATATTAATTCTGTGACGGTTGCTATTTAGCAACATTTTTGTCTTCGCAATTGTCAAGAATGGACAACATTATGTCCTATATTATGTTGAGGTCCTGAGACTTCGATTAAAGGTAAAGTTCGGTGTGCTATTGTCTATGAAGCATAAACCATTGTTTGTGTCTACTTTTCTACAGGAAGTGCAGCATCTAAATAATGTGCCTCTGGCTTATTCCTGTAGAAATGCTTGCTGGATGCTTATGTGTTATTATCAACGAACTTGTCCTATGCTCAAATGGTACTGCTCTCTGCAAATTGCTTGGTTCTTGAAAAGAAATGTACTCCTGCAAATTCCTACGCTGTGTGTTTGGCCCATTAGTACCGAACTTTATGACAAACAGGACTCTACCCTCTATGTTTCTCTGAATTTAATATTGTGGTATATGGCTGAAGTTCCTGATTTATCTGTTGTGTAGTTGTATTTTCTTGGAGGCAATAATCTCTGAGGCTCCTGATTTCTTTGAGGTTTTGTTTGCAGTCCATTCTGTGTGACTAACGTTTTCATGGTAATACGACAATTGCTAGCACAG
Source organism: Dendrocalamus latiflorus (assembly GCA_017311315.1). Lineage (NCBI taxonomy): Eukaryota > Viridiplantae > Streptophyta > Magnoliopsida > Poales > Poaceae > Dendrocalamus > Dendrocalamus latiflorus. The sequence goes on along the minus strand of CM029627.1, from coordinate 28,225,065 downwards.
CCTGACAGAGGAAGTTGATATAAACTAGGTATGTCACTACATAACCATCTGTAACATATGCTGCATTTTGTTTTCTGTAGTTTAATTTCTTCACCTTTTGTAATGCAACACCATGTAAACATTATTTCATCAATGAGTGGCATTACTAGGGATCTCACCAAAATTTAAAAAAAAAAGCCTGGAGAGAAACTAAAATCACCTTGATTGACGCTATATTTTCTCCACTTATTGCTTAAAGTGGGTGTGATCCATGCAGGGGCTAAGTACAAAGGCTCATATATGAAAGTACAGTTCAGTCCAAAATAATCATTTATTAGAACCATTTTAGTTACTTGCTGATGTTTCTATTTAAATATCAGACAACAGGTGTTCAATCCATGACATTCAATCCTCATGGAAGATATTTCTCATGTGGGCTGCACGAAAATTTGGAGGTACTACTATTAATTTCTCATGTGACCACACCACAACATACCTCTTGTTTTCCATGTGTTCCAGAGTTAAATTTCTCTACCTTAAGCAGGCTTTCTCTTGGGGACCAATAAGATGCCATGATACAGCTGACGTGGGATGGTCTACACTGTGATCTAAATGTCCATGAAGGAAAACTTCTTGGTTGTTCTTCCAATCAAAGCTGTGTTGGAATATGGGTCATTGGTCTAGCGGTATGTTATTGTGTTCTCCTCTGTGTTACATTTCTAACACTAATCTGTTATTCGCAGTTGGAGTCTTTAGTTGTTTGTTGAATGTACTAACCAAGCAATCAATTGGCAGCGTCTTGAGCCATACGCAACAGGTGCTTCAATGAAACTAAATGGTCATTCTGAATTGATGCCATCTTTATTTAGTATTAACTAGACAAGCATGGTTTGCCAGACTTATGTTAATCTTTTGAGAACATGTTCTCTTTTTGAGTTGTTACTTATCAGTTATCTCAGTGTTTTGGCAAGATAATTTTATTTTGGGTAGTCATGTGTCACCATTTGAACATTCTTGGGCCATATCCGAGAAGTTCGTTGAGCCCGAGTATTAGGGCTTTCAGTAATGCGTGGTCCAAACTTTACCCACCTGTGCGTGTTAATTTTGTTGTTTCCGTTCCAAGAAACTAGCTTCCCCCTCTCTAAAAAAGAGAAGAAAAAGGAGAAAAGTTAGGGAGCGACTTTTTTTTTGTCTTATGACTTTTGGTTTAAATTTTAGAATCCTGACTGTTTACGAGAGAGAGTATAAAGAGAAATACTCATATACGATTTTGATCAATATAGATAAAGTTAAAACCATATTAAAAGGCACTTTATTTAACAACAGTTAATGTAAAAATCTAAGCTTTGAGTTAAAAAAAAAACTACTGCCCGCTCGTTTCGGCTTCAGCTTCTAATTTCTGGTTTATTTTTCACTATTTATAAATTTCGTCTTTTTCTGAACTTTTGACATTTTTTAGTTTTTTTGTCGGTTCTTTTTTTCGTATTGGTTTGTGTTGTCCGTGATGAGCTAGCATATTTTTTCTATTTTTAATTTTTTTAAATTTAATTACGTCAAATAAGTCACCTTCAGTTACAGTAAAATTTTAATCGCTATAATGCAAATTTCTTCATAAGTCATAGCTTTTCGGTCCAACCGAGCGGGATGTGTTTGCGTGGATCACATGGGCTCCAACGCTCGCGGCACGCTTTACGACCCAACCTAACCTACCCTTGCACGTTTCTCTCTCTCTCACTTTCTTTTTGCCTCCGATGCAATAATTAGCAGGCCGTGTTAGTCAACACTAGGGGTGGAAAACGGTAACAGATAATTCGTTTTATCCGATATTCGTATTCGGGAAAACGTGAATGTGGTAAGCGAAAATCCGTATTCGAAAATGTCTGTATTCGTATTCGACAATATTCGTATCTGTATTTGAAAATATTCGTATTCGCATTCGTATTCGAGAATATTCGTATTCGTATTCAAGAACATTCGTATTCGAGAATATTCGTATTCGTATTCGAGAACATTCGTATTCGTATTACCGGGCGTCCGCGCCCATGACGCAGTGGCACAGGCCCGATTTGGCGGGCACTAAAGCCTAAAGACGCGCGCCAAGCCGCGTGCCAACTCCCAAGGCGAGAGTCACGCGCGCGGGAGTGGGACGGCGGGAGTCACGCGCAGGTGCGCGGCGCGGGACGGCGGGACTGCGGGAGTCGCGGCTCGGTCGGACACTCGGACACATTCGGTCAACCGTCAACACTGACTCAAAAGACTAGGCAACTCCTGAGTGCAACTGTGCGAGTGCCGACCTCAGTCCTCACTAAGTCACTCTCCTCAGGCTCTCTGCTCTCAGCCGTTGCAGCCTGCCGTCTGCGCGCGTGTCCAGGCCCTGTGCCCTAGCCCGCCGTCATCTCTCGATCCCCTTCCACACCCCGCCGTTGCCTCCCCTCACTCCTCGCGTCCCTTTCTCTCGCCCTCCTCCTCTTATCCTGCTCGTCGTCTCGCCTCCTCCCTTTTGATCTCGTCGTCACCGATGCCACTCTGGCGACCACGGCGTTCAAGAGCGAGGAGCGGGCAGCCGATTATGTAGGGCAATCGACGGTGGTGGAGCAGGGATCGGACAGCCGCCTTCCCATCGGACCTGCTCTGCCTCAGGCTTCCGCTCCTCCCAAGTGGATCCCGCTGACACGGCGACACCCTCCCTCTCCCGAGCTCGACCTGGTTTGCTAATGCTTCTCTTGGGTTCTTGCCTTCTTGGTCCTGTGGTTTCCTTCCCTCTTCTCTTCTACGAGCTTTTGCTTCTCAGATTTTTTTGGGTGTTCTCTCTCTGTGTTTTTATGATATTTTAGGTTTGTTTGGCTGTTCTTTCCATCGGAGAATTTTGAAGGTAATTACGAAGTGCGGTGCGATTTACGCGTTCTTTTGCCCTGCAATTTACTGAATTCCAGATTTTTCTTGCGGTCTCAGGCCTCAGCCGAGAGTTGGCGTCTTGGCAGTGGCAACTGCCTGGCGACGGCGAGTCCCGAGCGTCCGAGCGGCGACCGGCGAGCGAGAGCCAGCTCCTCAGTCAGTCAGTCCTCACTCCTCAGTCAGTTCCTCACTCCACAGGCATTAAAGACTTATATTTGGCTTCAGTGTTTTGATGGTTCCATACAGCAAGTGGAGGAGGAGGTTGCCATGTTCTGCCCTATGATATATCGAGAAATAGTAAAAAATGGCACTGGATCATCCAAAAATCATGCTATTAGTCTCCCAGAAAGAGTTAACCCGGCAAGTTTGAGTTTGATTCTTGACTATTGTCGGTTTCATCAAGTCCCAGGGCGCTCAAACAAGGTCTGTTGCAATTTATGCTTTGCTTGTAAATATCTTTCTTGCCTGTTCATGGTACCTTTTTTTTAAATTTCGTTCCATTTTCTGTATGTTTGATCTCATTGGTGTTACTTAGTTTATCATAAGGACGATGACCTTAATGGCTTGACTTTTGGCCTTAATGGCATGTTCAATACTTATTGTCAACTTACATGCATCCAGGAAGAGAAATTGGAGCCCCTAAAAAAATATAAACTTTGAGAAGGTCTTTGCTAAGAACTTTATCCTGTTCTTTTTCGAAAACTTAGTTGCATTGTATAACATGATACAGACACCACTTTACATTGTCATAATGTGGTGGAATCATTAAATTTTCTGTTTACAGCATTGAGGGTTCACTGGTCACAAGTCACAACCTGTCAACTGCATGTTGTATTGATGTATTTCCTAGTTGCAACTAGAGTTGTACTACTGCCTTTATGTCATGTCCTACTCCTTCCCCTTAGTTGCTTAATTGATTTCTCTATTTCAATATTGTCTGTATGTATGCTAGCGAGCCCAGTTAAGTCATACAGGTTTCTAGAAGAGTAAAGTCCATTACCGGTCCTTAAACTTTTTATGCTGTGTCATCCCGGTCCATAGACTTTTAAAGTATGCCATCCCGGTCCATAAACTTTCAAAGTGTGCCATTACCACCTATTACGGGTCCAGCTGTAATGGCACACTTTTGAAAGTCTATGGACCGGGATGACACAACATAAAAAGTTTAAGGACCGGTAATGACACATTTTGAAGTTTATGGACCGGGATGACATACTTTAAAAGTCTATGGACCGGGATGACACAGCATAAAAAGTTTAAGGACCGGTAATGGACTTTACTCTTTCTAGAACGTGTTGCCTGAAAGCTAGTCTTCTATATATGCTTGTAGTAATTTACTAATTTGTGATGTGCTATCCTGTATAAGTATATGCTGAATATGTTTTGATAAATTACTACATTAGGGTCATTTTGTTAAGGAAGAATCCATTAGCTAGACTAGGAATACAAGAAGTGTGAATTGTGTTCTGTTATTGCTGGAAAGAAAACAAAATTGAACCTTACCTTCTACTGAGCTAAATTTGCCGGCTACAAATAAGTGACGGAAGGAGCAAGAGCCTTGTTCTGGTACCATGTAAAGGAAATAGATTGTTCACAAGTGTAGTAGTTTGGTGAGTGTGCAATTTCAAACATGCTGTCCTTTTACTTTTATTATTGACCCAATTCTGTCACAAATTTTCTCATTATTGAATTTGTCAAATAAACATGTGTTCCCTTATTTATGCACTAATATTGATATGCTGAAGCTGAATGCTGAATTACATACTGCTAATGCAAAATTAGTTGCTAAGGATAAGGATATGAACCCATTCCAAAGTGAATAATTTCGTTTTTGGTGCCAACAATGCTGTTTTGAAGGTAGAGCTCTTTATCTTTTACCTGCTGATTTATCATTAGTCCTCCTGTTGTTGATTAATTCATTAATTGTCCTTAACTGAAGAATGGTAAATTGCATGTTCAGTTGTTAATGTGCCACAGCATCAAGGATGGTGAAAAAAAAATCAATGTATAATGTTGTTTCTTGCAACCATTTTTCAGAAAAGGGAGATGTTTCACGATTTGGCTCCACTGTTGTGGCCCTCTTTTGGCACAATGACCACTCTGCTCCAGGTATGTCATAATCCTTATGCCTCTTCTATATTTATTGATTTAGTATGGTCATTCTTGAAGTCACAAAGAACAAGGAGCCGATGATTTGTTAAGCATTGAGAATAATTTGTCCCTTGCTTTGTTAAGTGGAGGATATGAACTTGATTTATTAATATTTGTGATGATTGTTTGTTGATAAAATTTCAAATGTCAAAATCTGAATTTAAAACCGCTAATTGGAAAAACCGATCGATTACGACATTTGTAGGATATTCGTATTCGACCGAATTAAGCATATATCCGATTCGAATTCGTATTCGTTACGATATTCGATTCGTATTCGTATTTGAGAATGTTCGAATTCGTATCCGTATCCATTTTAAAAACATGAATCCGTATTCGTATTTGAGACTATTCGACCATATCCGATCCGTTTCCACCCCTAGTCAACACCCAGCACAGCGCAATCGTATTCGCGAATACTAACCCTCATAAAAAGTACCAAATACTCAGTGCTAGCACTAGCACTGACGCTCGATGCACTGTTGCATAAATCTTTACTATTATAAAAATGTGAGTTGGTGGTCATCGGTCTGTTCTTCTTCTTTCTTCTAAGTCGTCCGATCAAAGATCAACCGTCCAGGTCCGTATGTAGATAGTTCTTCCGCTCCTCGTAGAAAAGGTCGGGCCGACACATGGGCCGCGCTCCTCCTTTTCTCTTTCCCCATATCTTTCGCCTCTCGCAACCGTCACCTCCTCTCCCCTGAACCCTCGTACCGCGCCTCCTCCTCCTCAGCACTGCCACCGATTCCTTCCCCGTACAACAGCATCTGGTCGCAGTCCCCCAACTTCCCCAGCAGCGTTTCATCCTCTTGTCACCGCCTCCCCAACGCATTTGCCCGCCGTCTCCTCTCGCCATTTGCTCACCGCTGCCTCCATACCACCATCTCCTGCAACCGGCACCTCCTTCTCCCGCGATCCCTCGTGCTGCACCTCCTTCTCCTCGACGCCATGGTCGAAGGGGGCCGTGGTCGAAAGGGGAAATGGTCAACATCGAAGGGGTTGTGGTTGAAAGGGGCAGTGGTCAAAATCTGGGCCGTGGTCAAAGTCGGGGCCTAGATGGTTGGCACCGACAATCGGGCGACAGGGCACAAGTGCACCAGAAGCCTGCCAACGTACGACCACCAGCGATGGTCAACCGCTCCCAACCTACAATCACGCGCGATGGTCGACAGCTTCTAAATTACGATCACAAGGTGTGATCGGCGGCTTCTAATTTACGACTATGAGCACTAGTCGAATTGTTTCGACTTACGACCATGAGGTGTGGTCGATGTCTTCCAACTACAAGCGCTGGTCGATGTATTCCGACTTACGACCATGAGGTATCCTCGATGGCTTTCGACTTACGACCACGAACGATGGTCGTCAGCTTCCGATGTATGACCATGAGCCATTGTCAAAGGCTCCCGATTTAGGACCGCGATCGATCGTTAACCGCTGCCAACTTATGACCACCAGCGATGGTTGACCGCTCCTGACCTACGATCACACGCGATGGTCGACGACTTCCGACTTACGATGACGAGGTGTGCTCGAGGGCTCCTAACCTACGACATGAGGTGTAGTCGATGTCTTCCGACTTATGACCACGAGGTATGATCGACGGCTTCCGACTTACTTGACGGATTTGAAAACTTTTAGAACATGTTTGTAGGCATATTCTAAAAATTTTTACTACCTGTGAGTTTTAAAATATGTAATATGATAAATTTTAAAAATCCGTAGCAACACACGGCCATTCAACTAGTAAAGCTCTGAAAAAGAAATGCTGTTTTTCGATGTCGGTCGATTGGGCTAAAAAAATAACTTATGGCTAAAATTTTACTGTAGCTGACTGAAATTACACTGTAACTGATGGTGACTTATTTGGCCTAACTAAATTTAAAAAAAATAAAAATAGAAAAAATAGGTTAGCCTATCACAGACAATGCAAATGAATGCGGGAAAAAAGAACCGGCAAAAAAGCTCAAAAAATACAAAAAAATCAGAAAAAGATGAAATTTATGAATATTGAAAAATAAGGCAGAAGCCAAAAACTCAAGCTGAAATGAGCAAGTCCAGCTGATTAGGAACACCTCCAGTGTCCGGACCTTCCTTTTAGATTTTAAAAACTGTTTTCCGATTTTTTATAGTAATTAGTTTTTAAACTATATGTTTTTAATACAAGATCTAAAAATTGATCGCAGTATATACTATAATAAATTTATTTATATAAAATAAAATCATATATAAATTTTTACTACTTCATACTTTCTCACATAAACAAATTAAAAACCATAACCCATATCTTAAACCGAAACAAAAGACAACACGCCCTCACGCGCTACACCCGTAGCTGGTGTGGCACAATTGAATTGGGGATCCGGTTCAGTGCATCGAGGCGAGCCGGAGTACCGTTGTTGGGTACCCGGGAATCATCTACTCTGGCACAGCACGTTAAGCAATCACATGGTGCACGGTCCCCAGTACGTGGCGACAACCACAGGCAAACAAACGCACAACAAAATAATATAGAATAGATGCATTGCATTCAGACACGCGAGCAAAACATGCTCCTTCCTCCCTCAACCACGAAGCTTCCTTGCTTCCGGGTCATGACTCACGCGGTTAATAAACCAAGTTTTTGGCTTTGTTCTTCTCAGTTTTTAAAAGCTACTTTTCATCTTTTTTATAATAACTAACTTTTAAACAGAGTATCTTTTTAAATATAATCTACTAGTTAATTATAATACATACTGTATCGACCTTATTTATATCGGCAAAAACTACACGTGAGTTTCTGTTACTATGTAATATCTTACACGAACAACCTAAAAGCCACAAGTTGCAGCAAAAAAGAACAAACCCTTTATCTTCCGAGCATTGCAGCTAGGCGCCACGGCACCTATTTTACAGAAAAGTCCCTCCTTTTCAGAAATTATATGCATGCCCTTTTGTAATTACATATATATAGGTCCTTATTTTCAGAAAAGCCCCCGTTTTCCACGTCATCAATTTTTTGAAAAGCCCCTCCATTTCCAAGATATATGTGCGGGTCCTTCTGTAATTACATATGGACCCTTGCTTTTCCAAAAAAAACCCTCTATTTTCACGAAAATACGGATAGGTCATTGCTTTGGGTAAGCACACAAGCCCATGCAGCGCCGCTTAACGCGCATTTCGTCCTAGTTAATATTAATAGGTAAACAATGCAGGCTCTGGATGGATAAATGTAATTAACTATGGATGAATTGATTGATATTATGTTAGGGAATTTTCGTACCTCTGCATCCGTGCTCCGGATCTTGCAGGTAAGGATTGCCTTGGAACCCTTTGGAGCAGTTGCAGATGTAGCCTGGTCCGTGGGCGAGTTGAAGCACTCGCTATTGCTGCTGACGCACGCGTACGACTCGGGCTTCTTGCGCGCTACCTCGCAGGTCTCGTTTCCAACAGCCCAATCCAGCACCACCGGTGCCCCCCCGCCGTAGGTGTCGTTGAACGCCGATGAATTCATCACGTAGCTCGCAGAGAACGTGAAGTTGGACGCCTCCATGAGTGCTGCATAGCTGCAACGACTCATGCTGTCGTTGAACGCCGTTGTGTTGAAGCGCTCATCGAACCACACTAGCAAGTACTGGAGCCCCTTGGGGATGGCCGTCTGGCAGCAGCCTATCCCGGAGCAGGTGCCGTCGGTGAGGCTCGCAAGGTCGCTTTGCTCGCATGTGGCCACGCACCCGGTCTTTAACTTGCCCACGTCGCCATTGTCGGCGATGTAAGCGAGCGTTTGCCACCCAATGACTGTGAACTTGTTGCCAGTGTCGGAGAATCTGAAGGGTCTCCCCGTTAAGTTCAAGGACCAGTTGTTGTAGTCCATGCGGTGAGACGTGGTGTTGTAGCAGGAAGAGGGCACGCCCATCCTCATTCGGACCTGACCTACATGTAGCGAGATGCTGAGCAGCTCCCTACCAGCAAAAAATGGCTTGTGCACGCCGTTTCCCGTGTCGTTGCAGGTGAGCTCGAAGCCGGGACGTGCGCAGCCAGAGCCGACGCCGAATGGGTAAGGGATCACCACGCCACCACAATTTCTCTGGCAGTCTGCTCCAACGGCGGGGAGACGTGCCGCAATCACTATGCCGAAGCATAGTAGGGCAGTGCCAAAAGGCATGGACGATGCGTGAATCGTCTGGACTAGCTATTGTCCTTGGCCAGTTGCCGCACGTACCTAAATCTGCGTCCAAGGAATCATAGTGTAAGATATGTATATAGTGGTGTCAATGCTTCCAGCACTACTACAGAAAGGCTAATAGTAGACACCAAATCACAGACGGTTTTGTGAAACCGTCTGTGATGTACACTATTACAGACGGTTTTAATTTGAAGGCCGTCTGTGGTATTTGTGGCGGGAAAAAGGAGTATCAAAGACGGTTCTTACCTCTAAACCGTCTGTGATACTGGAATATCACAGACGGTTTTTTTATAAAACCGTCTGTGATACTGGAATATCACAGACGGTTTTTTATATAAAAAACCGTCTGTGATATTCCGGATTATCACAGACGGATTTTATTATAAAACCGTCTGTGATACTGGAATATCACAGACGGTTTTTTATTAAAAACCGTCTGTGATATGTTTCCCGCCTTACAATTTCCCAAAATTTCATAATTTTTCGCCTGAGTCCGAGTAGGATTCAGTTTTGACACACCTTCAGTAAAACGGGCATAACTTTTGCATACGGTGTCCGTTTTCGACGTTCTTGTACTCGTTGGAAAGCTAACGACGAGCCCGATCCAAAAAAAATGACCCGCTTGCGCCCGTCGCCCTCCAAGACCCCGAAAATCGGTCATCTTTGGACCTAAACTTGCGTCGCAAGTTTTTGTTGTCTGTTTTTGCCCTTTTTCTTGGTCTTCCTTTCGGAATTTGGATTTTGCTTCAACTGCAAAGTTGTAGATCTCGTCGAAACCTTTCAAATGAGTATATATAAGCTATATAAAACTTTGCTATTTTATCTTTTCATACTAGTTGTTTATATTGTATCGGTATATAAAATTCGGTGCTCTAATTCACAGACGGTTCTATATATAGAACCGTCCGTGATATTCATTCATCACAGACGGTTTTAGCCAATAGAACCGTCTGTGATAATCTGACCACTGGGCCCGGCAATCCTCCTCACCCCACGGATCGTAGCTCCGCCTCTCTTTTCCCGCGCCCAAAATTTCGAACTCCCGCCTCTCCCTCCCCTATAAATATTACCAAAACCCAGCCTCCTTGCTAGTTTCCTCCTCCTTGTTAGTTTCCTCCTCTTTGCTGTCCTTGCTCTCCTCCTCCTTGCTATCCTCCTCCTTGCTGTTCTCCTCCTCCTTGCTGTCCTCCTCCTTGCAGACGACGCACACGTCAACGGGAGGCAAGACACCGCAGAAGCAACTAGCTCGTGCTAAGGCAGCGCTCAATCAACACCGACGATGGTGGGCGTCAAAGACATCCAGCTCGCGCGCTGCATCAGGGGCGAGAAGACCTAGGCATAGAGGATCTTTGCTTTTCTTTGTTCTTGTTGTGTTAGCTAGATGAGCAACCTGTTTGTTGTTCTCCTCCTCTTTATTGTTTGTCGTTTGTCTGTCCATTCTTGTAATGGTAGACTCTAATCTTAAAATGTGTACTGTGTTTCATACTGTATTTGCTTGTTCTCATTTCAATTAATTGATTTGCGAAATGGATGTTTTATGTTTATGAAATGAATTGAGATGTGAGGATGTATACATGTACATGTTGATTTGCTTGTTTCAGAGAGCATGGCTAGCATTTCCTGAGGCTAGCCAATAAACAGAAATAGATTTAGGGGTAGAAGAGAATAGCACAGACGGTTTTTAGTTAAAAACCGTCTGTGATTATAGCTATCACAGACGGTTTTTACTCAAAAACCGTCTGTGATGATCAGTATCACAGACGGTTTTTAACTAAAAACCGTCTGTGATGACCTTCGATTATCACTGACCCATAATATACAGACGGTTCATAAAATCGTCTGTGATGACGTTTTCAAACCGTCTGTGATGATCTTTTCTGTAGTAGTGCAAAAACGTTCAGCCAGTGATTTTAGTTTACAAATCGTACCTTGACTTGGACTTCTCTTAGGTCTTCACCTGGCATATTCGTACTTTTCGAAATAAGCTTCTAACTTCTACTAAGCTACGTCCGGAGTGTATTCAGCCTTCTTCTTTTCAGATTTTAGAAGCTACTTTTCAGCTTTTCTATAGTAACTAACTTTCAAGTAAAATATTTTTTTAAGATAGTGTATACAAATTAAATTAATTGTAGTACATACTGTAGCGACTTTATTTATATCAGTAAAAACCGCACATGAATATCTGTTACTCCTATTTTCTTTCACAATAGCCAAATCTATAAGCTGCAACCAAAAGCTGAAACAAAAAAGAATAGACCCTCATTTGTGTGTATACAGGCATGTTGGGTATGTTTTCTTCAAGATTGGCAGAAATAGAATATGTGCCCTTTATCTTTCGTAGTATAGAAACAGGGGAAATCAATCTAGGCCACGTATCTAATCCTGTGCGCCTTATGATGGACAATTCCGCTGACATCTATCTCAAGCCTATTTTCAATAGGGCACAATTCAATCCAAATTTTCACACAAGGCCCATGAAGACATTTAATTAAGGAAGCTGCTACCTGACAGTACGAGGGAAAAAATTTCGCAAAAAAATTTGCAGGGCAATGAAAAAGACGAAAGGAACAAATTTTCATCCTTTTGGTAAAAAATTCGAATTCAAACATCATTTGAATTTTTGATAAAATTTAACTAACATTTGGATAAAATTCAAATGAGGATAAATTCAACCATAATACAAAAGCAAGTGAAATTTCGCCAAAATTGTGACCTAGGACGGTATGCCGTTGGAATTGCATCAATCCAATGGGACATAAGGTTTCAAGTTTCAAAACACAAGTCCCATGCTTTAGTTACAAGTTTCAGCGGAACTTCTAGCGAGTTACGCATTCCATCAGAGTTTTAGTGAGTTTCATCAAGGTTTCAGCGTGTTTTATCAGAGTTTCATTGAGTTTCATGAAGGTTTAAGTCCTTTTGAAGGGAAAAAAACCTTCCAAATGCAAGTTTTAATAGAATTCATCAAGGTTTCAACATGCTTTCAATCAAAAAACCAATTTAGAGTGCATGTTTCAAGAAAAAAGATATAGCTCGTTGGATTTCAAGACACGAAAATGGGCTCAACGATGATTGCAGCACTTAGATCCGATTTTGAGTTGGTGGCTATATATGTCACAATTTAACGGCGATGCCCAAATTCAAAAAAAAAAAAAGATAATGGGGGCTTGTTGGATTGATGGTATAGCGATGTTGGGCACGTATTCGAGTAGTTTTGATGGCACTGCCGCTAGCTAACTGCGACGGCGCCGTCAGATCTGATGGATAGCAGTGGCGGTGGATCAATCTAGCATCAGGGTGGAGCACGGAGGTGTAAGGTCACTGATGGTGAGCCGGGGAGTACGACCATCACCATGAGAGAAAGAGAGTGAGAGAAAGGAAGAGAGATTGGAATGAGTCGTGGGTTGAGTTGGTGGTACTCTCGTGGGGATGGGGACCGATTGGTGTTGTTTAATGGATTCCATCATTTAATAGCTTAAATCTGACAATAAGAAACTATCTCGTTCAATCCAAAGAAAATAGTATACCGTTTTCTAGTTTTTTCTTAATTAATCAAACCTAGGAAAATAATGATGTCAAGGGTGCGGCTAATACGCACGCACGAACAAGAAAGGGAAGTAGTGCGCATAGAGTTTGTCATTTGCCCGTTCCTACTTTACCGCGTGTATTCTTGCTTTTGCTTCTCTCCTCTCCCCACCGCGCCCACGTCCGGCCATCCTTGACTTGCCGCCGATAGACCATCGGCAACATGCTGCCTGTCGGTCTGCCCACCAGCATAAAAAACCTTTCAAATGTAGAAATGGGGCTTTCAACTGAATATTCAAAGCTTTTTATTTGAGAAATTTCATATTTTAAATGAGAAGATTTTAAAACTTTCAACTAATATTTGAGACCTATCAACTATAGTTCTGGAAAAAAATCAACTAGAATTGAGCTTTTTGTACTGAAAGTTGAGGACTTTCGACTCGGCGTTCGTGTCTGACTCGGACTCTTCGCCATGCTCGCCCAAGAGACCCCGGCGTCTGCGCTATAAAAGCCGCGCCATCCCATTGTGTCGGACTCGGATTTTTCAATCCAGAATCCCCTGTGATTTACTGCACTATTCCCTGGATCAGTAAATAGTGCGCACAGGTTCATTGCTATATCCAAACCATACATCGCATAAAACATAATATTACAAATCAAGGATTAAATTACGCCATGTCGTGGGACAGTTTACGAAAGGGCCAACCAGGCCAAATGTCTTCATCACAGAATAACAGCGGAAACGAAAGCAAAAGTAAGACCATAGCCACAGGCAAGCGACTGGGGGTAAATGTGTACATTACATATTATCTAGGCTTAGAGAATATATATGCACACAACTCCATGGGTCAACTTGTCTAGGTCCAGAACACGTAGTAGACGTCCTAATTTCCTCCATTACTTCCACCATCAACAACTGGGGCATCCTCATGAGCATAATGGTCCTAGGTCCCTATTTCTGATTTGGTAATGCGAGTGTGACCACAAACCACTGTGCTCAGCGAGTCAACACACAATATGCAATAGTTATCACGCACAACTTATCAAGGGAAGGCTCGGATTTATTTTGTTTTGCCATAAAAATGCATTTAAACAAATTACTTAAAAGATTCCTACGACCTAGCATTTTGGAAACTTGACATAAAGTTTTGTGAGATAAGACCACAATAGTAGCAATGCGGATTCCATCCACCGTTACATGGCATCCGCACCATACTCTAGCTTTCAGTGTTATAACCACTTATCTTATCACTGGGACGACACCCAGAGCATTTCAAACTAGGGCTTTCCGCTGCCCTCCACTTTTCCAATCCCACCCATTAAGCATTTTGAAACAGAACTATATCTAGTTAAGTCCCTATGTCCGCCCTTAACCGTGGGCACGGCTATTCGAATAGTTTTGACTTTGTAGAATTTGTACACTTTCACCACAAGAGACAATCCACTCACTGCCCTACATGATTCCTTAGTCATGTGGTTGAGTAGACCTTCACAGTGACTTTTCAAAGTATTTAGTTCCCTTTGTCATCTCACCCTATGGGCTGCTCCCACTTGCGGTGGGTCCCATACGTTGCATGGGATGTTCACCACGGCTACTAGCATATTCGGGCTCCACTCCCTACAACGCTAGTACGACTGGGAAACTTCACCCTTCACTCGGTGTCCCTTTAGGCCTCCCCTTGCCCTTGCAATAACCACTCCTATCCACTACCGGTGAGATGAGTCCGGGAGTTTCGATAAATTTACTTAGCCAAGTTGTATTTTACAGACTTGTGGTTGTACTGTTTTAGACAGGATATCATGACAAGATTCGGTACTTAGGATTACCTGGGCGGTTCTACCACATTCCATAATCTGTGCTTCCACTGCACCACATATCAGCCCCCAAACCAGCCGTCCAGATATTCAAGCAAGTTGGGGTTTTTGGGAGCACTAGTAGTGTGCCCGTGCTAACGCTACGGTAAAATACAAAACAAAATAAAATTTGTAAAGAATAAAACGAACAATCAGATTCATTAAGATTCACGTCTTATATATTGTATAACCAAATATTTTTGTCACATAATGAATGTCACATAACGACTGATCCTTTGAGGAGGCGACAACATCATTGGACTCACCCACCGACGACTTTCTCCATCCCCACATTGTTTAAACTTGAGGCTACAAAGAAAACAAACATTTTTGTCACATAAAGAAATATAAAAACACAGTAAGGAAATAGGAGTTTGTGGACTTTGTGCATTATCAATCCACGGGACTGTTACGATGCTACTACTACTGCTACTACTGCACGAAAGAGGGCCGTAAATCGCGTAAAAGCAGGACCACTGTAATCAAAAATTTTCATCCTGATGGGTAATAGTCAGAACAAGCCCGAAGTGGTCGCTGGGTAAGACAGGCAGTTTCAGTTTGTGAACCTCCTTGCGGCCTACCTTCTCCTTGTAGTATGAGACACCTGGTATCGCCTCCTTCCCGATCATCTCAATGCCATCGATCTTGAAATCTGCCAACTTGCACACAAACCTGTCCAGTCGCTTCTTCATAGTACGGTTGCCTGACAGCATGCCATTGGCTTTCGTGTCGTAGGTCCAGCCATTTTCACCTGGCTTCTGCTCAACCCAAGCATCAACCCAGCCGTCCGGTAGGGGGAAGGGCCCATCTCCTTTGTCATCCCAGTTCATGTCCCCGCAAAATATCGCGTTGCGGAAGGCTCCCAGAATCCTCAGAGATTCATTTGCCTGAAATACTCGCTCCTCGCTGTACATCTGATCCCACCGGGGAGGTGCAGGGCAGGGGCTCTCTAGGTGGCTTGTGGCCAACACCAACTTGTTCATCCATCCAGTGTTGACACTTGCTATGCACAGCTCCCTTCCCATTATTGAGTTAGAAAATGGGATGCGGTGAAACGAATTCGCAGGAAATTTGCTCATCTGCATTTGTTTGCAATCGAATCACATTAGTAGGAATAAAAGAACCACCGAGAAAAAAAGTAAACTGTCATAAACTAAAAAAGAAGATAAACTGTCATAAACCGAAAGGGGGAAAAGCAGTGAGTAATAACACTTCAGGGCGAGCAAAGTTGAGGCACAAAATAGAATCATGGAGACAAGGATTCAACTTCAGGAAGAGAAAAGCTGAGGCACAAAATAGAATCATGGAGACAAGGCTTCAAACACCTCAATTCATAAAAAGACAGCTTATGAGCTTGTTTGTAGTTCTATTTTATGATCAAATGTGTTGCTGTTAGCAATGTGCAGAGTAGCAAGGTAATTAATGCCTGTGTGCGCGAGCGTGTGCATCCATTGCTGTGTGCCTGAACAGTAGTAAGCCGCGTAGAACACCAGGTCATCTATGCTGAGTCTAGATGGTCATGGCAGGATAACTCACGTTTTTAGACATGGCAAACTATGGGATAGTGATTTGGCTCACATTATTGAAACCTCCATGAGGGAGGACTACAGAAGTGATGTGGCAGCTACATCCAGTATTAAACCATGGTATTAATGAAATCCAACAAAACGTACTCCCTAGTATCTATGTTACAAAATAAAAGGTATCATAAACATGCGGTGAAACTCCAGTATCAATTATTTGTTGTCAAAAGTGCTTTCATAATCCTATGTTTTCCATAATTTTTGCTGGCATTATATAAATAGATGGTCAAGAACTCAAGATGCATCTTGGAGACCATGAAAAGTTAAAAAGAAAAGTCCTGTATCATGCAAGAAAGAGAGTAAGACATAGCATATGCATGTAGGTTTCCTTAGAAGAGGATCAATGAACAATCTTTCTAGATGCTTTGACTCGTACCATATATGAAGTTTAAGAGAAGGATGACCTGCATGCAGTAATATGGTCTCCTAATAGCCATCTCATGTGACAACAAGCATTTGTATTCTTGCCACCACTCAGATTTTTGCAGAAGCAGATATATGTATGGTGTAACCTCCTGCAGTTCCACATATGAGACCCATTGAGAAGGGGGGAAAATAATGTAGTTCAAATTCTGGACCTGGAAGCATATAAGGTCTGGTTTGTGGTGCTGAATAAGATCTCCAAGTGCATCCATCCTTCTTTCCAGTTCTATATCCTCCCGGAACCAGACATTGTATGTCATGACTTTGAAGGTCTTCTTATCCAAGTGAGTCTCAAAAGCTCCTGTGGGAAGACATTCAGTTTTTAATGTGAATATACCAAAACAGAAGCGTAAAAAACAGCTCAAAAGATGAAATGAACTTCTAACTTGCATAAGGAGATATGAAAACTACCAAGATTAGCAATATGAAAACATCTGCAACTTTAAAAAAATACAATAAGATAAATATTATGTGGTGAAATTTTATCTAACTTATAACCTTAGCAAAAAAACAGCGCTTTGCAATAGAGATTAGATCATACATTATTGTTCAATGGAGCACTGAAGGAAGAAAATCTGCATGAACATGATCATTTAGTAGAGAATAAATGACAGAATGAACCAAGTGAACATTACTTTGCATCTAGAAAAGCAGTGCATTTAAGCCGGAATTAGCAACCATGGTAACACCTTAACACAATTGACACACCCCAAATAAGCTAGTCCTCAAAGTACATCCATTGTACTTATTAGTGGCTCATCATGTACCCGCAACTCCGCGTCGTGCCGTCATTAACATTATTAATCGTCCACGATTACTCTCATTGATTTTACCACAACGTCTAGTTTGTTGCACTCCATCAACAGAACAGTTTGAGGGAGGGGAATCAAGAGCGTTACAATCTTCCCTTCTAATCTCTAATCTCTCATTAATTCTAGTCAATTTATCATGCTCTATGATACGGAAATTTGTATGGTGTCCAGATATTTTTCCCTCACAAACCAAATCATTAGTAAATACAAGTCTTTACCCCCCAAAAGATCTAATCTTGCAAAAGAAATAGGGAATCATAACATCAGACGACACGATATTCGACCATAACAAAACAAAAAGCCTAGCAAACGCAAACAGGGAAAAAAATCCAAACTTTTGATCCGTACACATAAAGAACTCTAAACAAACCTTTCTTGGCGGCGGGCGCCCTATCCCCTCCGTCCGCGCCGTCGCCCTCGTCGGCGCACACCTCGACGACGTCCGGCCAGGCCGCGCGCTCCCTCTTCCTCGTGCACCGCCGGAGTGAGCTGACCCCGCGGGGTCGTCCCTAGCTTCGACCTCCACGGGTCGCGCGGCTTCGCATACGGCGCAAAACCCGGAGCCGCAGGGGTTGGAGAACGTGCACCGGGCGCAGGGCCACGGCGGCTGAGCGTGGCAGGACTCGCAGCGGGTCCCGGAGCGGTTGTCGTGGGCGCCGATCCCGCACTGGCCCGCGCCAGAAGGAGGAGGAGGCAGAGGCGGCCTCGACAGGGAGCGGGAAGGGGAGGACATGGAGGAGGAGGGTTTTGGGGTTTGAAGCGCCGAAGATTAGGAAAGGGCGGAAGGTAAGGAGCTCCTCGTCGTCGCTGGACATCGGCTCAAGCACGTCGTGGAGCTTCGCCGGGCAGCCGGCTCCCTCGTCTCCATGCTGGGCGCCGGCTCATGTGCGCACCGTGGAGCTTCGCTGGTCTGCTGCCTCCCTCGTCGTCGTCGCTGCCCATGGGGTTGGCCACGCGCCACCGAGCTCCAAGGGTGCCACCGTCTCCTCCCGCCAATTTGGGGATTTAGGGTTTGCCACCGTCTCCAAGCAATCGCTGATCTCTACCCCTCTATATGTATATATTTAAGATAACCTTCCGTACTTTGCAGCGTCGGGGGCGTGTGCGTGGGCGCGGGGTGGGGTTCTAGGTTCAATGATGTGCATGATCCGGATGATTTTGGCCTTAGGATCTTCAATGAGTAAGAGAAGAAGGCTTGAGAAGAGATCCAGGCCATTCATTTGTATGAAGTTGGATTACTTTGGTACACAAATCTAGGTGGATTTAGATTAGGCATGACTGTGTGGGTGGTTGAGGGGGGTGGATTTAGTAAAGAAAATTTTGGTGTATTATAGAGGGGTAGAGATAAAATAATCATGTTAAAATACACCAGTCATTTCCACCATTACTTTCCAAATCGGTTACACATGATTAAAAGTGATGCTTGGGGCATTTTGGTGCCCCCGAGTACCTAAGCAATACTAAGCAGTAGCATATAATTACAGACTTATTTTTGAAAGTTATAACATTATAACTTTACTAGGGTGACAAGGGCCACATGTCCAAAGTTGTCAAGGAGAGTAATATTCACAAGTGCAATAATGGGTGTATAGCTAACAACTTGAAAACGAACATAAAATAACACACGAAATAATAGCATGCATGTTGATAGTTTAAAAGGAAATAAATTGCATAAACATGGGTTCAAATATGATCAAAGTGTTGACTCGCCTTGATCGCCGGTGTCTTGGTCTTGACTGTCGATGTTGGCTTCGGCTTCGGCTTCTTCCTCCTGGGCTTCGTATGCTATTTTTTTTACATGCGCAAAAATTTGAATAAAAATCAGCAAACCAAATAAACACTCACAAGAAAATTCAAATAACTCCAAAATTCATGATTTCAATTCCATTGGATAGATTCTGATTTTTGGATAAATTTAGAAATGTGTTTTACTCAATTTGGAGTTAGAATTAATTAATTATAATTATTTGAAGTTTAAACATAAGCCAATTATATACAACATATCCTCTAATTTAATTTGAGTGTTATAGTCTAAATGTTAGTGGCTTAATATTCAAATCATTTAATAGTCAAAAAGGATTCTCATAATTGCTAGGGCATAGAGTTAATGTTTATGGCTTAAATCATGTGGTGGTTAGTTTTATAACCTTTACTAATATACATGGATTTATGATTTATTTTTTTAGGAAATCTCCATTTTTCTAAATCATTATTTCATGAGAGCATAACCTTAAACAAGATTTTTACTCAATTTCACAATATGCCTTTAACTAATAATTAATCTTTTAGAAAAACTATTCAAGGCACATTAGCTACTAATATATGACGATTAGTCCAAGATTAAATGTTTAATGAGCTCTTTTATGTCCTAATAAATTTTAGTATCTTTTATGGATTAATTTCAGATTTTTCTTGATTTTTTCTTAGCTGAAATAAGCTAGCAACAAAACAAAAAAAACCTAAATGCCCTAAATGCCTACGGGGTGGGGGATCGAACTCAGGACTAGGCACTGAGCGCATGCTCAGTTAACCAGTCAGGCACGCAGTGTTTCCTGACTCACCAAAGGGAGAAAATGCAGAAGAGCTGAGGGTCAGCGGCTGGAACAAAGGAAGCTCGGGGCAGCGTATGGCCGGTGGTGTCGCTGACGAGGGGCGGCCGGAGAAGTGTCGGCGGTGGCCAAAACGAGTTGCTGGTGCCAAGGGGAAGCTAAGGGGAGCGCCGGTGTGGGCCGAGAAGCTTCAAGGCGGGTCGGCGGTGTGCGACGGTGGCTGCCTAGGAAGGAGCTCGATGCTGGCGGCGTACAGGCATGGTGGAGCTCGGCTGAGAGTGGGGGTGGCTTCGCCTAGCTCTAAGGAAGCTTCGGGCAGGAGGAATTGAGCTAGCACGGCTTGAATTGGTGGCACGCTCGTCGACCGACCGTGGGAAAGAAAGGGGCGCCAGTGAGCAGAGGGGGCACGGGAGGTCGATTGCTCGCAAAGGGAGGGAGAGTGGAGTGTGGGGAGGATCATGGGGGCTTCGCCGACTTTTATAGGTGACTGGGCGGGGCTGGCAACGGGCGGCCGCCTGTGCGGTCGCATCGGGGCAAGCGGCGGTGGCAGGCGGTTTGACCGGGCAATACTGCGGTAAGATATTGTGTGAATACTTGCACATGACTTCACACTACGCGCTCTGCAGCTTTGCACCACGCGAGCTAGCTGGCAGACCTTTGGTGCTGCGTGGCCGAGCAATGCGACGAAGCGGGAAAGAAACCTGGGGTGGTGGTGCCGTACTGTGGGCGATGGGGGCAATGCCGGGGGCGATAGCGGTTTTTGCTGGCGTGCCAACCGGGTGATGGGACAGCTCGGTGGCGTCCTTGGGCGACGGTGGCCGGCAAGTCGAAGGAGAGGCACGACAAGCAGAGCTTCGGCTCTGCTGAAGTAGAAGGAAGGAGGGGAAGTGGAGTTGGGCCGAGCCGATTCGGCCGGCCTGACTTCATTTCCCTTTTTTCTTTTTTTATTTAGCTTATATGTGTGTGTGTGTGTTCGTTTGTATAATTTCATATTTGTTAATTTTGCTGGCTTACTTAATTTTCATATTTCTGTCTCCTATATTGCTAAACGCTTCCTTGCATATGTACAATTTGTGTATATATATATATGTATGTATATGTTTGTATTTTATTCATTTACTTTTATTGCTATTTATGCTATTATCCCCAAAAATGAGATTTTATATTTTAATTCAAGTTTCTCCCTCCTTATGCCGGATCATCTTTTTAGATTCGTATTTAAAATTTTAAGTTTCTATGATTTGCATATATCCGTTGTGGCCTTACTAATATTGTTTTTTTCACGACTTTCTTCAATTTTTGGAACCTCAACCAAAATTTAAGAGACACCACCAAAATTTCAATTTTCAAAAAAATTCATTCCAAATAATCCAAAGGCTACATGTGTTCAAATTCAGATTTTCAGGATGTTACACATTGGTTCCCTCGTCCCACAACCGCTTGCTCCGCTGCCCTCGTCGTGTGTGCCTCATCGTTGAGCTCGAGCCATTGAGTTGTCTTTGTCGTTGCTGAGTTGCGCTGCCGCCGTCTCCATCTCCGATCGAGCCTCACCTCCGTCCCACTGTTCAGTCCTTGTGTCGTGCGCTGCCGTTGTCTTGCCGCCGATGAGTCATCGCCGCCGCGTCATTTCGCCCCCTCGACCACCGCTGCTTTGGCCAGTAGCCACCGTCCCCTCGGTCCGCATGCGTGCGCATAGCATCTCATGTCGCACGCAACGCTTCCCACGCTGGTCGCGCCCTTCAAATTTTCATGAACCCAATCTACGATAGATCGTGTCTCTGACATGTGGGTCTCGCATGCCAGACATAGTATTCCATGAACCTGTAAGTCAGCCAAGTCAGCAAGGCACACAAGCGTCCACGTCAGCCTTAATCGGATGTGTCCAACACGTGTCTGCCATGTTAGCACCCAAGCCATTCCCACGCCATGTCATCCTGCCAACCTTAGCCATAAGTGCCATGTGTCGGTCCATGTGTCAAGCCACGTCAGCCCTAGAAGCCCAGTCAGCCACCACATCAGCAGATGATGTCATAATTCATATTTTCCTTTAGAAAAATAATTCAACCAAAACTAAAATAGATGTTGACGTCATAATTAGGATTTTCCTTTAGAAAAATAATTCTAGTAAATCCTATTTTCCTTTTTCTTTAGAATTAGATCTTCCGAGAGCCCGTTCTTATCCGTCCTAGATCTGATTGACCATATTCTTTTTTCTAAATTCATCTAAAATTGAGCTCTATATTTTGGTTCTAGTTTTGAAGTTTTTGGAATTCATTTGAAGTTTATCTTAATTTATTTGTCCCTCTTTCATTTTCTCTCCTGTTAGATAACGTCTTTAAAGAAGCTGAAGCAGGATATGAAGGTCAATAGTAGTTATCTGAGTAAGGCCAAGACAAGTCATGTCCTTTGATCATGTTGAATATATTATTTTCAATCTATTATTTATTATTTTGTTTTAAATTATCATGCATTACTATTTTAGTATAAACCTTTGTACTTGATAGTTATGGTCTAATTAGATTAATTCCTCCTTGATAATTTGAATGCCAAGATCCCATTGTCATCATATGATGGGTAATTATCTAGTTATGCAATACCAGTGTTCACATGTGTTGTACGTTTAATTTGCTTAGCCATGTGTATAGTACACTGGGTTCATCATTACATGTTGATTAATTAATTAATTTTGATTTAACGGGATATTCAATTATGGTGGTCAGCTACATTTATAAAATTTGAGTACCATGACATGGGTAGTGTCATTGGTGGTGGTTATAAAAAATGATTTTCACTTAGACGAATGACCGCGTAGTAAAGAGGGAAGTGTGGTTAACACTTTCGGGATGTGGATGTTTCATCTGGGTAATGTCTAAGGACTTAACTTTGTGCACCATTGATCTACGCCCTATTGTGCAATCACGTGTCTAGTATGGGATGGACTTGTCTAATTAATTTGTGATATTTCAATTTCGGTTTTGCCTTGGTATGTCAGAGGGTGTTGATTAGACCTCTATAGGAAATAATAGGGATTTATCAACTAAGTGTTAACACACTCGATCGTGAAATCTTAGTGGGCAAAACTATGTTGAGATTGAACTTTGTAACAACCTTGTTTTGATGTTCTTGGTCAGCATGCCCAAGGAAGCATGTTGCTCTATTGTCACTATAAGATGATCATATCATGTTTGTAAAGTTGTGCAACCATGTTAGAGTGTAAAACTATTCGAATAGCCGTATCTCTGGTCATAGACAATGCTCGGTGATTTCACATGAGGGTTAGATATTTCATAAAACTTAGTTGGGTTAAGTTTAGAAAGTGAATAGTTAGTTCACTTGTGATTCATTACATGAATGGTTAATTTATGGTTGGTTCATTGGGTGAATGGTCAGTTCACTTACAGTCTACTCAATTCCTTTGAATTAATTATTTATTACATGTCTTAAAAGTTTGCTTTCAATCTATTTACTATACTTACTTTAAATTATTATTTTCTGCAAAAATAACCAATTCAACCATCATTTGATAAGCCTTATATATTATACTGTATTTTGTTTTAAACGAATTGCTGAGTACTCTATGTACTCATGGCTATGTCCATACTTGCTCAGTTGAAGAAAAATAACCATACTAGCCTGAGGTATGCGAAGGAGGGTACTTCGATGACTTCTCAGAATTGGACTTCATTTCTCAGTCGATTGCCTGTGGGCATGTTGAATGACCACTTCGTTTTCATTGTGTTTCTGCTGCTAGTTCTGTTAGCCCTTTCGACTCCTAAAGTGTAACTCGACCATAAGGTCGTGACTCTGATAATTAATTAATATTTATCTTTCTTGGTTAATTGTGTGTATGGTTGATATTTTTTTATGTTTCTACTATATGCACTAGCATGATCCTGAACTAGTGCAGTATACACAGAGAGTCTAGATTTGCACATTTAGGTCTTGACAGTGACATGCAATAGAAAAAGATTTCGGAATAGGAAACTAAAGGAATATGGCATGTGTTTATGCAAACAACGCTCATTTTGGGCGAGGGGAAAGAGTGGAAGGGAAGAAGGGAGAAGAGAAGGAGAGGACAGGAGGAAAGGAAAGGAGGAAGAGGAGAAGAGAGGAGAAGAGAGGAGAGGAGGAGGAGAGGAGAGGAAAGGAGGAGGAGAAGAGAGGAGAGGAGGGAGGAGAGGAGAGGAAAGGAGGAGAGGAGAGGGAGGGGAAGAGAGGAGGAGAGATCTGCGCATCGGCTATACCTTAACCTGTTAACCCCATACCCTAAAGCCCTAATACCGACATCACCGCCTGAATTGCGAGAGACACCGGGTCAATCATGGGTAGGGTTGCCTGTGGTTTGGAGGTGATGCGTGACAAGCTGCTACAGGATGTCCATTGGGTCTACACTGCGCTGAGGTGTGTTGTTGCCTCTCGTCATGTAGGACGCTTTCGGAGGTGGCCACGTCGACGTGTACACCGAGGCCACCACGTCTTGCAACTTAGGTAGGAGGCTTCGGAGAGCCATGTGCGTGTGCCTCACCAACACTAGACTAGGCCAGAGGGTCAGGGTGGGCACGTGCCTACACACCGGCACCGTCATCGTTTGTGGACCCCTACCTGGCAGCATCAAGGTAGTAGGCGTTCGGCCAGAGTTGGTACAGTGGGTACAACAATTGGCTACAGGCCATGGCCCACATGGAAGGTACGTTTCGTCTCTTGAGGTTTCTTTGTGTCGATATATTACAGGAATAAACAATACATGTCCTGTAGGAGTGGCGTCCCAGCTAGGAGTTCAGCTATCCCTGCACGAGGATCTCCTAAAGGAGGTGAGCGACTTCTTGGTGGATGATTGGGGGAGGTCAGTGGAGCACCTCAGCCCGCACCCATCGACGTTCTTTCCAGGTCGTAGCTGAGCGGTGCCCCAGTAGCCATGCAGCCACAGGTAGAGTCGACTCCCCAAGGCGTTGGTAGCACGGGAGCAGCAGGGCTGCTAAGCACCTCACCCTGTCGAGGCGCCGACACCCCCATACCAAGGAAGGCCAAGCGGGGCCGTACAGGTGGGCACCGACCGGGTGTGGGACGTGGTGACGACAGAGGAGGTGCTACAGGTAGTGTAGCTGGTGGCGAGTAGTGGGTCTTCCTTCTATTTTGCGTAATTTTTTCATTGTGTACGTATTTTACTTCGAAGGTACTATGACATGATTATGTATAAATTTCCTATTGCATCGTAATATCACTTACCTTCCTACTTACGAATCGTTGCTACCTCATTCGTCCTCATAAAATTTTTCAGAAATTTGTCACACTATAACAACATATGACGATAATAAAATGTTATTGCGAGTCTAACAAATTTCTTTACACTTTAGAATCTATTAAAATCACAAACGGACCAACCAACATTGTTTGCCTTTTTTAAAAAAAGCCTAAAAACAAGATTTGTTAAATATATTACCTACAAAAATCTCCATTTACTCCCCCACAATTATTTCCATAGATTAATAAAATAATTATATTATTATTTTAAATCGCTCAACCATTGGACGACTTAGACTAGTCGCTCAATAAGGATGGGCGACTAGCCTAAGTCGCCGAACCGTAGAGCGACAGATGCTCAAAACTGCAAAAAAAAACCCGTAGATATAATACTGTAATTTGAAATAAAAATAGGTTATTTAAAAATTGCAAAAGAAAATATGGTATGCATGCATGCACACAGCCGGAAAAAGGTGTCCGAGTGGGGGTATCAACAAAACATGATACGGCGTACATACATGCACACAGCCGGAAGCAGAGCTTTTAAAGATGGCTGTTTCCATTGTGCATAGTAATTAATCTAGGAGGGATAAAAACTATTAATTATTATATTAATAGAAGAAAAAAAGAGTGAAAATCTAGATATTCTCAAATTAATTGAAGAAATAAAATATTGTAGCATTCAATTTGTTGTATCCGTATAATATACGATTTGAATAAGTAAAGCTTTTAGCGTGACTCTCTTCATGGCGTATATTAAGTAATCCTAAGAACGATAAACACTATAAATTACCACATTAATGAATTAGAGAAAAAAATCTAAAGATTCTCACATTAATTAGAAAAAGGAAACATCTTACCATTCCAATTTGTTGTATCAATATAGTCTACAACTTGGAATAAGCTAGTATCAACATAGATGATCTTCATCTGTGTTAACATATACGAAGAAAGGGTGTGTTGGACAATACGGTATCAAAACACAAATAGGTGATTTCGAGAAAAAAAAACAGTACAAACGCATTGCATACCCTTTCGAGGCTGAATACATCCGTAACGTCCCAAGATTTTGTGCATGGATTCGTAGACAAACCATTCATTCCTAGGTCACGGGGAGTTTCCAGGCAGCAACTTGCTGTGTTCACATATGCCCTGTTCTCCGGCCAGGAAACAATGACAGATCACATGAGAGCTAGTTTCTACAATGAAGGAACAAATCAAGTGACATAAAAGATGGCCAAATATTTGACGCTATGCAAACTTAATTGGAGTTAATTGAAACGTTTTGCAAACATAACTAGGGCATAGTGAAACTATTTAAACAAAATATGTGGTTTTCTAAAACCAGTGTGGCTCCTCGAATTAAGACACGACTAAATTACTAGACAAAGACTTTAGGGGATTGACTCGTGCATGTTTGTTGAAATTTGTCTACAAAACTTTAGGTCTCTGTGTTGTACATTTTCCTTTTCCATTAACATGAGAAGATGAGCAGCTCTCCTGAGTGTTCCGAAAAAAAGAAAAAAGCTAATCATGAGTTACTCAAACATATGGTACAATCATCATACTTTTCGGAAGTCCATTTGCCGGCAAGAGAGACTAATAGACTATCCAGGGAGGGAGAGGAGTTATTAATTAAATAACAAACGTTACAAATTTAAACAAGAAAATAATCTACAAGGAAAAAATAAAATATGCAAGAACAACCCATCATGTTGTAAAAAATGTATTTCCCAGGTCTGTAAGACTTCTACAAATAGAGGCTTGAAAATGACAGTGAAAGCAACCAATCCTCTAGAAATAATCTTGTTTCTTGTCAATCAAAACGTCCAGAAAACTATAGTAATAAAAGCATCCAAGGTTGTCCCTTCATTTGGCTTTTGATGGGCTGTGCCTGAAGAGAAATCCAAAATCTTGACTGTAAGTGACGTAAACAAAACTGACATTTCTAGTAAAAACCAAAATCTCTTCTCCGCCAGGAAACAATGAAGGAACAAATCAAGTGACGTAAATGATCGTCATATATTTGACGCCTGGCAAACTTAATTGGAGTTAATTGAAACACTTTGCAAACAATAATAGCGCAAAGTAAAACTATTTAAAAATATGTTGTTGTTAGGGCATCTCCAATGGTCTGAGTCAGCTAGCTATATGCATGTACACATCAGCATATATCCTATGTGGAGGAAAGAGAGTATGCAAAAAAAATCGAGCCAGCTCTTCCTTAAGGGCACTCCCAACCCTGAAACCATCATGGTTTCCATGGCATTAAATAGGGTGTCACCTCAGCTTTTTTGCTGATGTGGAAGGTGAGTTAAGGTGGAGAGAGGAAATCGTTTCTCAGGTGAGAAATCGTTTCGGCTCAACGTCCAATGCGGGAGGAAATTGCTCTTTTCGCGTTGGGGACTCCAGCGTCGTTTCCATCGCATGCTGCTGGATCTCGTGTGGCGCCGCCGCCTCCCCCTCCGATCCCGCGCGAGGAGGAGGGCTCTACTGCCCGGAGGAGCACCTCGACCTGTTCCAAGAACCGGCCGAGGAGGAGGGCTGGCCGGAGCCGGAGCAGCGGCCGCCGGTGGTTCTTTGCGACGAGCTGCTGGTGCTGTTCGAGGCGCTCAGGGGGAAGGAGGAGGTGGTGCTGGCGGCGGAGGACGGGGACGGGTACCGTGGCGCCGCGGGGCGGGAGGCGGCGGTGGGGTGGGCGGCGCGCGCGGCCGCGAGGCTGGGCTTCTCCGCGCTCACGGCCGCGCTGGCGGCCGCGTACCTCGACCGGTGCTTCCTCAGCGGCGCGCTGCGGTTGGGGGGCCGGCCCTGGATGGCGCGGCTGGCCGCAGTGGCCTGCGTCGCGCTCGCCGCCAAGGTGGAGGAGACGCGGGTGCCGCTGCTCCTCGACCTCCAGCTCTGCGCCGCCGAGGGCGGCGACGCCTATGTCTTCGAGGCCAAGACGGTGCGCCGCATGGAGCTCCTTGTGCTCTCCGCGCTTGGCTGGCGGATGCACCCCGTCACACCATTCTCCTACCTCCACCCCCTCCTCGGCGCCGGCGACGCCGCGCGGCTGCACCACTGCGAGACCGCCCTGCTCGCGGTAATGGCCGGTGGGTTCTTGGCTACGTGCTTGCTATTGGCCGGTGGATTTGTCTGCCCCATAAAGTTCATTTTGATGATTCCTGAATATATGTTAGCATTTTGATGCTATTGGCCAGAGCAGACCAGCTCATCTCCACTCCAAGAATGAAGCTCCTTTTCCAAACTGGCTTGATGAGGCTGAACTTAGGAGCTATACATCAGTCATCCATGCTAATGTGTATCAGACAATTAAAGTATGCAATACTGGAAAGGGTGTGCCTATTTTTTGTCTCTTATTGCATAGTGGGGATTATGTAGGAATTTTTGAACGGGATTATGTAGGAATTTTGACTATGGAGTTGTATGCTCTTCGTATGAAAGTGTGTTTACACATCTTTTGCCTAAGCAATGAGTTAAATGTGCACAGATACTATATGATGGAGCTAAAGAACTAGTCCAAGTGGAATTTGATTCTTCAAAATACGTTATATCCCCTGATAATCAGGTTTGTACCTCCTCTTTTATTCAGTAATTAGAGTTACATCTGAGCATTAAAACATCCATATCTTGCAACATTATAACTGTAGTCTGTTACAGCTGAAGCAGCACTTCAGTTACACTACTATGCTATGATTGAACATGTTCAGACCTTGCAACTTTGTTAAGCTTTACTGCATTCTTATGTTTTGCATTCACTAATCATTGGTTGATCATGAGCAGTTCAATAGACTAGTGAAAGGATATCTATTGAACTGCTGATGATTCAACCATATGAAATAGGAAAAAATGATCTGTACCTTGTCCTTTATGTGTTGCTCCTTTGATTTCCAGAAACCAATTGTCTTTCGATAACTGGAAAATATGTACTCTACCTTGCTATTACATTTGACTGCTTCAAGAGAAGAAGACTTATTCTTGATACGCTCAAATAATAGTCATTTCAAATGTTGAGTGTTTAGATTCAAGCATTTTCAGGTCTTGTACAGGATGTGGGAAAATTTTTGAGTGACTTATTCTTGATTCAAGCATTTTCGATAACCATATTTTAGCAAAGAACTTGTACAGGATGTGGGAAAATTATGGCAAGATCCAGCCATTCAGGTGAAAAGAACTTTTTAAATGTATATACTGTTGCACAACCAGCTTAATTATGGAGAAATGCATCTGTAGGAAACTTACTCACGGGGAAGTATTCTGCAACTTCCTGACTGTGCACAGTACTTCATGGAAAATTTGGACCGATTAGCTGAAGCAGATTATGTACCAACAATGGTCTGCAATTATCCACAATCTAATTCTTGTTCGGAGACATATTTATTTACCAGGTTTTCTCTTTTCTAATGTCTGTGCTAACATCATCTATTTGAATTGAACTTTATTTATTCTGCTCTCAGACTATGGTACCTATTTTATTTATGGACTGCATATACAGTGTACAGTGGAGCATGAGATGTGGTTACGTAGTGGCTTGCCACAATCAATCAAGGTCTCTCTTGTACTGTCATTAAATTTTTCTCTGTATGGAAATTACTATAGAAACTGTGGGTTGGGAGGGGTAGTTTCTACTGAACATTGATTGCACTCTCTCTCCTCTAGAAACTACCCATGGAAACTATGGGTTGGGAGTGTCCTAAGCACTAGTCTATAACGCCAAACGAGGCAGCCTCTATAAATTCTGTGTGTGCATGTAAGCATCAAATAGCTATCCTTAGGCCAGTCTCAATGGGGGTTTCAAAAGAGTTTCATTCTCATTTAATGCAGTGACACATCAGCAAATTTGCTGAGTTGGCAAGAAATTTATGAGAAGAGAGAGCAACAGAGTTTCATCAGGATGAAACCCATCCGTCCCGGTTACCAACACGATGAAACCCAGTGAAACCCCCACTGAGACCGGGTCGTTTCGTTCTCAGGCGCTCCCGAGGATCTGCTGTGCATTCATATATATGCGAATGTACTCATGAATATTGGATTAATTAATATATTTTATTTGACCATGATTATTTGTCGGCATGAGATATATTGTAGTTACCAAAGTGACTATGTTTAGTTTAGATATATTTTCAAACGGCTACATAGTTTACATGGCACATAGGATCACAACATCATGCATACATTAATTGCTGCAGCTTGTCTATGAAACAGTGAAATGAAACCCCCCACTGAGAGATCCAGTTTCATTTCTCAATCCAAGTCTGCAAAGCTGACATGGCAGTCTTGGAAACTGGGAAATAAAACCCACCACTGAGACTGGCCTTATAGATAGTTCTTTAGAATGCTAGCTTTAGTGTGTACTATCTATAAGGATAGCTATAAGCTAGCTATCCTTAGCAGGTACAATAAGGCTTAGTCAGCAGGCTATAGCAAATATAATATCAACAAAATCTTACGTGGCAGAGAGAGAAGGAAGCGGGCTACTAAATTACAGCTAGCTATAGCACGTAAAAATATGCATTTCACTCTCTTACACGTGGGGCCAAATAGTTATTGTATTAGCTACCTTATTGTATGAACTATTTTTTTGAAGGCTATAAATGAAATGGACAAGTGTTATAGCCACTAGTTGGCTATACTATTGTACTTGCTCTAAATGATGTGGAAGGCTTATAGTTAGTTGCTAGCTATAACCATTGGAGATGCCCTAATGGTCTTATAGCCAAGCTAATCAGCATTTTTGCTGATGTGGAGGAGAGAAGAGAGGAGAGAGATGAGAGTTTGGCTCTCATGCAAGCAACAAGCTGGGCACGGGAACCTATGCAGTGGTGGGCCTAGATAATAAATGTATGTGAGGAGGAATAGGAAAGAGAATGTGAGACATGGTACCACATAATAATAAAAAGCCTTTTGTAGACAAATTATTGTATAACTTGGCTTTTATAACTTGACTTATAGCCAAACATTTGGCTTTATTATTGGACTTGCTCTAAAACCAGCGTGCCTCCTCGAATTAAGACAAGATCTAAATTACTAGACAAAGACACTTAGCATCACTCGTTAGTCAAGATATATTATTGTAGGAGAATTAGGGAAAAATTTCGGACAAAATTCCGTGAATTTCGGTTACCGGGAAAAGCCCAATTTGGCCAAAAAATAAATAAAATCATTTAAATATTTTTTGAGATTTGACCAAGATTTCACTGTTTTCATACAATCTGATTTCTTGAATTCGAACTGCTTACTTGATTTTTTTGTCCGAAATTTTCTGAAAAATGTGAAATTTCCAAGTTTCAGATTTCTCGGAGGGGTTCGAAAACTTTTCTAAACCAATTGTTTTCCTGAGGAGAATGAGTCAAGATGTGGCACTTAATTTCAACATAGTTGCAGTATGCCATCTCTCCTTAATTAATAGTGTAATATAATGTCACCCGTAACTACAATCGTTACCAGATTAAACCATTAATTAAGCATTTCCAACAAGTAGGCTTCAAGAATAATTACTTAATATAATATTAAACAGAAATTTCAGCAACATGGTACTCAATAAA
Organism: Dendrocalamus latiflorus; assembly: GCA_017311315.1. Classification (NCBI taxonomy): domain Eukaryota; kingdom Viridiplantae; phylum Streptophyta; class Magnoliopsida; order Poales; family Poaceae; genus Dendrocalamus; species Dendrocalamus latiflorus. The sequence continues at coordinate 28,193,346 of CM029627.1, read as the reverse complement.
TTGAACTTAAGATTAGCCAAATATTCACTAAGATGGATCAATCATAAAACTAAACCAGGGAACGCATCAGGGAGCAACTTTATGAACCAAAAAGAGCTAAAGCAAACCATAGTGCATGGATATTAGTAAATTATTTATGACAATAAGTGATAGATTGCTAGGTGGAGTGAAGAGCTACAAAAGTACAAGATCATATGTTCTACTCCCATCTATGTATGTTGCCTTCAACGTTCACCTAAAAATAACAATAAAATAAGAGTAAGTCCACAACTCAGCAAATACACAATAGAATAATAAACGAGACAACAACATAATTAACATTTTATGTCCATTCACCATTAGCTCAATTTCATATATCTATTGTAATATTCCAAAAAACCCTCTATTGAGGACTTGTGCGTAAAAAGCAAAAAGGGAATATGTGAAAATGGAATGGTTGGAATTTTAGAGATGAGTTGTTTTCGTCGAGCGAGTCATTTGGGGAGTTAGAGTTGGAGTCAATTTTGTGCCATAATAAAAGAGGACGTGGGGGGAAAAAGATCCAAACCTAGAAGGCCCTAACTGTTTTTCTTTTTTCCCCTCTTGGCGCCACCATCGTTTTTGCTCCGTGCGCTACACGCCTACATCGGCAGCCATCGTTAGCTCCTACGCTATGCCATCTCACTAGGGGTGGCAAAAAAGCTCGAGGTTCACGAGCTGGCTCGGCTCAACTTGACTCGTGGCATAAACAAGCCGAGCCAAACTAGGGTTTTAGCTTGATCCGCTAACGAGCCGAGTCAAGCTGGCTCACGAGCCACTCGCTAGGCTCGGTAGGCTCGTTCGGCCCAACCCAATTGGGTCCTGTTGTAGTTTGTGCAATTAGGAATTTCGATTTTGCAGTCACAATAGTATGTGTCCTTTCTCGTGGCTCTCTAATTGTTAGAAATTTTGGGTTTGTACCTGTTGCTGAACTAATGTTACTCGCACAAATGTACTTTTTGGATCCAAAATGCCAGCCATGTTATCTCGGTAAGATACTCATGGCAGCACTCCTCACCACCATGTGTGTCATCATGCTCACCCAGCCACCCTACCATGGAAGGTCTCTCAGTGTGGTAAATATAATCTTCTAATTCTATTAGTGGCATTTTCGGATCCACTTGGATGTAATTAGTTTTGCACCGAAGGATGCTGTGTGGTGAAAACAAGGGAGAATTAAAAGTTCTTTTCACATCAGTTTCTAGACACAAACTGTATAATTCCAAATAAATTTTACTAGAAGCATCCCCAATTCAGAATATAACTTGAATTTTACTAAGCAATATAATAGATATGGTAGATTGTAGAGTACTGTACGTCTTTGTCTAGTTGTTTTAGAGCAGCCTGCAACTAAGTATCTTCTCACAGACAATTTAAGTTTAAGCGAACCTAATGAGTCTAGCCAAACTTCCTAACGAGCCAAGCCAAATCCCCTTTTTAACTCGTTAGCGTAATACACTAAGTCGAGTCATCTCCTTAACGAGCCTTACCAAATCAAGCCGAGCCAAATCCATATCCACCCGTACATCTCGCCACACACTTGTGCTGCTCGCGTGCTACAAAAAATGCATCATAGGATGCGATATGGCTCACTCTTCTGAGCTACTGTTATCTTCTCACCGCGCTTGCCTACCTGTATGTGGTCTTGTCTTTCGTCGCACACAAGCATGTCCCGTTGAGTACGTCAGTTGGTCCGAAGGTTGCGTATCGGGTCGGAGGATGTGTGGAGACCATTCTGTCTGCTCAGTGGCCGGCGGTGGTCTAGTAGGCTGAGGTACAGTACGCTGGGTCCGGTAAGGGTCGAAGTTGTCCAGCTGAGACGTGCCGAACTGCGAGTCGCCCGCAATAATATTGTGTACAAAGGACTCTAGAAATCCCCCTTGTCATGCGAATGAGCTCTTGCCCTGACAGTATGACGTGGCAGTGAAGCCAGAGAAGCTTTGCCCACCGAAGTGTCCAAACCCTAGGTTTGCCGAGAATGCTGAGCCTTGCCCCTGCGTACGCTACAAACCCTAGCGCCTTGTACTACTCTCTAGAAGCATCTGGGAGGCCCGTGTCATCATTAGTGGACTCATCGTCACCTCCATGTTAAATTGGAGGATGCAAGACGAAACGATATTATTCACAACAAATATTCCGGATGTACAATGTGAATCTCATACCTCTCGAATGTGCAGCAAAGATGAATGATGGGGAGCGGTAGTCTGTGCAGGTAGTGCGGACGACAAAAGGGATGCATCTCGATGATGGACCTGTGGCGGGAGAATGCCATGATGTTAGTGGAACGCAAGGCGTAATAGGAGAAAACATGTAGGTTCGTACGAAAGTTACCCCCTCATCAGTACGGCGCATGAATGATCCGCGGCTAGTACTACGACGCCATGCTGGACTCGCTAGGCTGCCATGACCAGGCGGGTGAGCATAGTGCCCCCACTGGGTGGCTCATGTGCGCACTGTCATCCGAGGAATAGCCGCTGGTAAGGTTGTGCACTATTTTTTTGGCCTACTTTAGGATGAACTTCATAATCTTCTGTAGGGCCAGTGGCGTCTTCGAACTATTGATGGCGGCCTCCGAAATATTTGTTAAATTCATGGTTAAGTTAATTCGAACAAACGTAGCTAATTCAGACTGCATAAAAATAACATAATAACTATTACTACATCAGGGGGCATCACATTAAATTTCGTAATTTGTGGAGCTCGTTTCCTATATGTTAAAACTCATAAAATTATCAAAATTGTATGAATTTTTGAGCAACATTCACTATGCATAAAATTCCCTAAAAATTACACTGCAAGGAACATTGTATTGGAAGACTATACATAAATTTTTGTAATATTTTAAGCCCATTTGATATATTTGAAAATTCAAACAAACACTAAATGTAAAAAAATTAGATAGGTAATTAGGCCAGCTAATTAGCCAGCCTAAGTACCTACCGCCTACTCCCTGGGTGGTCGGCTGCCTGCCGTCCAGTGAGGGGGTTGCAAGCGCCTGCCGCCGCCGGCAGCGCCACGCGTTGCCTCGTGGGCGCTGCCGCTCGAGCCCCCGACGGTAAAAATAACATTTTTATCAATACGGTTGGTATACTACTATTTTTGTAAATACGGTGCGAAATAGTGCCAAAAAGTGACATTGACTCCGTTTGTGGTACTAGTACTCCTGCGGTGGAGATGGGAGTCTTTCCGATGGTGCATATAGTCCAATATTATTCCCCGGGGGATTGCTTTCGACGAGAGCTGCCACGGCAGTACTTATGTAAAAACAGGCCATCCGTCTTTTCAAAATCATGTACAAATCTTTAGTTTTTACAAAAAAAAAGCCCTTGCCAAATTAGCAATTTCACAAAAGACCCTCTATTTTTCAAAATTACACACAGATCCTTAGTTTTTCTTAGGTCCCTCCTTTTATAGGATAAAGCCCGCGATTTCTTCAAAATTACATATGGGTCCTTAATTTTTCCCAAAAAACCCTCCACTTTTCCCCAAAATACGTATGAATTCTTGATTTTTCCGAGAAAGCCTCCTGCAAATTGTTGATTCTTTTGCTTCGGTCCATGCGGTAGCTAGTGTGACGTGGCGCTGCGCTTCCGCTGCAAGTTTGATGGATTTGCCATTGGTTAGAGGCAACAATCGGGTCGGAGTGACAATGCATGCCTTGTCACATGCCAGCGCATAACTAGGGATGGAAAATAGTAAAGAATAATCCATTTTATTTGACATTTGTATCCAAGAAAACCGAATGTGGTAAGCAAAATCCGTATTCAAGAATATTTATATTCATATTAAAAAATATTTGTATCCATATTTGAGAATGTTCGTATTCATATTCGTATTTGAGACTATTGATTCGTACTCGATCCATTTCCATCCCTAGCAACCTTTCTGAGGATGATTGTTGGAAGCAATATTCTGATGAACCAAGGTTCACAAGTAAGAAGTGAAAATTACTTTATAATTTCTAACTCTATGCACTATACTGCTAGCTCGTCTAGACGTGTAGTTATGTTACATTAATTTACTCTACTGAGATTTGTTACAAAAGTTTTAGGATATTCGCATTCGACTGAACTAAGTACATATTCGATTCAAATTTGTATTTGTTGCGACATTCGATCGTATTCTTATTCAAGAATATTTGCATTCATATTCATTTTAAAATATGAATCCGTATTCATATTCATTTTAAAAATATGGATTTGTATTCATATTTGAGACTATTTGATTCGTATTCGATCCGTTTCCATCCCTATGCATAATGCTAAAAAAAGCCCTTGCTAGCACCCATCCACTAGGGCACAAACGCGCACTGGTTTAGCCTTGGGAGCATTGCTGGTGATTGTCACCCAGTGGCGCAGTGCCAGAAGGAGGAGATCAAGAGAGAAATAAAAGTGCAGTGGCGTGAAAAAGATTAGGAGGGAGAAGGGAAGGAAAAGTGAAGAAGAGAACATGATCTTGTCATCTTTTACTTGGGTAACGTTGTGGGTTTTTCTCTGTGTTTTGTTAATTTTAGTAGATGTTCAAGTTGAGATTAAAGATAGAAGTAGCAAGTGTTCATCAGGGACTCGATTAGTAGATCGGTTTAACCTGCTGCATTGCTGTACTATTTTTTAGGGTAGTGTATGTGCTTAATTTGGGAATTTCATGATCTATTAAAAAGTTGTAGAGAATTTTGGTAGATTTCTATAGAATTTCTATTTATATCAAGTGGATGAGTAGATTCGAGATATAAATTTTGTAATTTGTAGTCTGGTAAATTTATCTTGTTTTGCTAGCACATATTCCTCTGTTAATGAAAAATAGTAAATGGCCTAATTTGGGGACTTGATCTACATGAAAATTGTATGGAATTTTGTATGGTTTTCATAGAAACCAAGGGCATAATTTTTAGATAGGTACAGTAGAAGTTATGAATTTTGGGAGGCTGCTGTTCGTTATCGGGTTATTGCTAGATGTAGTCGTAAGAAATCATTAATTTAACTAATTTAATCATATAATTAAATCTTGGAAATAATTAAAAAGTGATAGATAATTTCTTGTAGGTTCTGAAAATGTCATAGTTTAATATTTTTTATCATGCAGATTAAAAGATATAAAATTATTAATTCTGGTGTCCAGAAGACGACATATTTGTCTTCTAGTTTAAAAACGAGGTTTTAAATGATTTAGTACGAACATTTGGCCAACAAAGAAAATGTGGAGAATTTCGTATAGATTCTAGCACCAGTATGGTTTGCTATTTTACAATGTGGAAATTGAGAGTTATGCTATTTTTAGTACAGGGACATCAAGTGGGACTGTCCAGTATAGAGGAAAATGGTGGATTTGGAAAGCGTGTAGGAGCATTGTTCATTAAGATTTATCTTGTATTGTTACGGATGGTATTGAGATTGAATATTTGCTGTAGGAGGAGTAGTTTCAGGTGTGTTGTTAATTAAGAAAAAGTTAAGTGTATAGTAGAATGGTAACTCAAGTATTCAATTGTGCCTTGATTGATTAATAATTGTCATGATGATTTATATGTGTAATCCAATTTTTTATATTGCTCCCATGCTTATGGTAAATTGATGGTGATATTGATAACTATAGAAGAATGATGAGTATATCAAATTGCTAATAAGGAAAGATAATATTCATTGCATTGTATATTGAGCATTCATGGTGGAAATATATGACACACGGAAGTGGGATGAGATCCCCATATGTAATATATGGGCAACAAGATCCCTATATGGAAAAGGACTGGCAATTAGTCCCCACACTAAAGATTGTGGGCAAGAGTGAACACCGATGGGTGTTACACTCTATTATACCGGTATAAGTAGATGATGAGACATGAGACGTGAGTATGAGCATTGAATTGCATTCATGAGAAGTGAATGGTGATTTGAGATATTGAAATACGTGAATAAAAATTGATGTGAATTAATCTGAGGAATTGAGTTAATGATAATTGGCTTTGAATTGTTAATAAGTTGATATCTTGTCTATTATTCTGCTTTGTACTTGATGAGTCATGGACTCACCCTCACTTATTTGTTGTTTTTAGGTGAATGTTCATGCATGAGTGGATGTATGACATGGTTTATTGCACTTTATATAGCTCTTCACTTCACTTGGCAATACATCATTTTTGGTCATGAATAATTTAGTATCATTCATTGTAATAATTGGTTAATTTGTAATTTCTCTTAGTTCCTTATGGTTCGTACTATTGGTCCCTGATTTAGACTTACATATGATTCATCTTGGTAACTATATGGTTTTCATCTTAGTTCAATTTATAATTTATGTGGAATGTTGATTCTTGATATCTAGATATCATTAATACTTGCTTATTAGTTTAAATTGATAGCGATAATGGTTATGAGTGAAATTTTGGACTTTTGTTAAACCGGGGTGTTACATCCATTCTCATCAATTTCCCTTCTCATATCTCAATATCTTATCTCTCTTATTCATAAATGCAATGCAAATCTCTTAGCTCAACTTTAGCTTATACCAGTGTAGCAGAGTGTAACACCTGTGAGTGTTCACCCATGCCTACCACCTTTCATACGGAGATCAATTGTCCGTCCTTTATCATACGGGGACTACAAGCCCGCCCTTTACAAACGGGACCTCATCCTACTCCCATGGATCATATCTGTCCATCATGAATGCTCAACATGCAATGATTATATCTTTCATTTAGTTCATTTTCAGCATTGAACAATTGCTATAATCATCTTTCTACCATAATCATCATCAACTTATCATAAGCATTTGAGTAATATAAAATAGGCATAGTCATATGAATAATCATGGAAAATATTTATTTAATAAAATAACAATTTTAAACACTCCAATACCATTCTATCATGTACTTGCCTTTTCTAGTTGCGACAGTCGGGTTGATTAGAAGACGACACCAATCCCGATGCTACTCCTACTACAGTAAATATCCAATCTCAATACAAACCACATCAATACAAGATAATAATTAAACGATAACACTGCTACACACCTTCCAAATCCACAATACTCCCTTTTACCGAGCAATCATCGCTGTTGTTCCGATATTAAAAATGACATAACTTTGAACTCCCAAGTCCTATCATAGTAAAACATATCAGTTCTGAAATCTATATAAAATTCTCTACATGATCTTATTTAGACATAAGTCCAGACTAAATCGTTTATCTCCCTGTTTTTAACCCCAAAGATAAATCTATCATCTTTTGGACAGCAGAATTAAAATTTTCATATATATTAGTCCGCTTATGCAACTATAGTAAACTATGATATTTTAAGAAACCACAAAAAGTTTTCTACCTCTTTCTAGTTATTTCAAAAATTCAATTCTACCATCTAATTAGCCAAACTAATAATTTTCCACGACTGTGTCCTGCAGTAATTGGTTCTAGACAGAAGTCTTCCAAAATTCACAACTTCTATTCTATTCATCTAAAATTCATGTTTTTAGACTCTTTGGAATCCTTAAAAAAATTAGCTAAACTTTTCATGTAGAGCAAATACCCTAATTCATCCATTTATTATTTTTAATCTACAGATTGTCATGTGCTACTAAAAGACGTCAATTTTTTTCCAAATAGCAAGCTTATAAAAATCATAACTCAAAATTTAACCATCCAATTGACGTAATTAAATACTTAATAGAAAGGTAACAAAATTGTCTACAACTTTTGTAATCACACTAACTCTATCCAAGGTCTTTAATGTCATCTTACAACAGTTTAATCTACACCACGCAAAGCTATAACAGCAGAAAATCTTCACTTCGCATTAATCGTGATTACGGGGACATTAACCACTAAGCACCTGCTCTAATCAACTCACAACTCTGGACCAGAGAAAACATCGGGACCTAAGAAAAGAAACCTCTCCTTCTTTGCTACAGCAGCCTCTTCTTCTCCCTTACGTTCTTGCCGCAAACACCAAACAGCAGCAGCTCCTGTGGTAGTCATGGTAGCAGCAGCTCAGCAATTATCTGGTCATGGCATACAGCAGCTCAGCAATTATCTAGTCACAGCATGCAGCAGCAGCAGATGCTCAAGCCATTAACTAGTCACCGCGTGCAGCCGTGCATGCATGCTCAAGCCATTAACTAGTCGGCAGCTCACATGCAAAACACGGCAACACGGCACATCCGCATGCAGCGATGCAAGGCACGTTTGCAGTCGGCAGCTCGCATGCAGGGGCAACACAGGCTGCCGAGTGACGGGCCGTGGGAGCGAGCGCATATATCACTAATACAAAAAAGACTATACTAGATATCTTATTACAGATGATTTTTAGAAAGCCATCTGTGCTGTAATTATTACAGACGATTTTAAAATCGTAGCCCATAAACTGTATGTAATACGGCACTATCATAAACGGTTCGTATTAATAACCGTCTGTGATAGTTTATAGACGGTTATTAACACAAACCATCTGTGATAATGCTAGACATCACAGACGATTTGTATTAAAAACCGTCTGTGATAGTTCATAGACTGTTATTAATATCAACCGTTCGTGATATTTGCACATATCACAGGCGTTTATTAGTACAAACCATCTGTGATAATTCACAAACGGTTATTAATACGAGCCGTCTGTGATAATTACGTATTACAGACGCTTTATGGTTGGAAGTGTCTGTGATATGTTTCTTTTAAACGCAAAAATGATGCTTCGACTTTCTGATGCGCCTCTTCGTCTTATGTGCCAAATTTATAAAAATGATATATTGTCCTTCACCGACGCCCATTCCTTCATTCCATCAACCGCAATCCCTTAATTCTTCAACAATGGCGCCCATTCCTTCAGCAACCATCCTCTCCTTTCTTTCATCCATCCACACTGAGTTGTTTGGCCGTAACCTCACGCAGGCGAGCGATAATTACCGTCTAAAGAAGATCATCCGCTCGCACCCTGCTCTCCCTTCCTAGGTGGTTAGTGATGCAGTTCGCCAACTAAATCTGATCATTCACCATCAACGAAAGCTACTCTCTATGGTTAGGGAAAGAGACATGACTCTCAACCTCGTTCTCCTCTCTGAAACATGCAAGGCGTTGGAAGCTGTTGAGGCAATGGAGAGGCGCATTGACTCTTTAGCCAATCAAACAGTAGTGGCCGACTCTAAGGAAGCTAGGGATGGCTTCCTCTACCAGATGATAGACCTAAGTCGTGATTTTGAAAGGTTGGAAGATGAAGTCAAGAGAAAAAGGCAAATATTGAAGTCATTCGAGGCAAATATGTACTATAAATAACAGGGGCACATGATGCCCAGGCTCTATGATTAAGATTTTCTATCCATGATTAAGACTTTTCATCCATGATTGATTCAAAATGCTAAACCAATGACTTTCTTTCCAAATTGATGCCTTTTTGAATTAATGAATGTTAACATGTTTGCCTGATATATTACACTTGCACGCATCTAAAAGCAATCGAAAGGTATGGAGGCTTGGTGCATAGACACCATGGTGCCCAGACACCATGGTGCCCCATTTCAGCGTCATATGTATGTATTTATGTATGTTTTAACTTTGAAATTTTACCAAAGTTCACTATGCCACGTTGAAGTTACCGTCTATATATGTTGAACATGCTTACTGAATAATGTATATGTCTTACTGTCTACGTAAAAAAGCCATAGACGGTTCTAATAAATAACTATCTGTGATTATCCAATTATCACAGACGGTTCTAATAAATAACCATCTGTGATTATCCAATTATCATAGACGGTTGTAATAAAAAACCATCTGTGATAATTCTCCTATAAGTAAGTAGTGCCCCGCTAGAGTTTTTGCCCGCACTCACTCCCTCAGCCTCCTCTCCTTTCCTCTCCTCTCGATGCCACCCCTCCTCCTGGTGCTGCCTCCTCCTAGAGCACGCTGCCTCCTCCCTCGAGCACGCCGCCTCCTCCTCCCGACGCCACTGCCTCTTGTCCCAACACCACCCCTCCTCCCGACCGCCTTCTCCCTCGAGCATGCCGCCTCCTCCCTCGAGCACGCCACACGAACCTTGCCCTTACTACCTTCTCGGTGGCTTTGATTGTCATCGCCCAATGAGGTTTACTTTGTATTCTTGTATTACTTTGCATGATAGATTGTATCCCTTGTTCAGTATTACTACTACTGTTTCTTGGCTTTGCTGAATATATGTTAGACTTGTAGTTGTTCATGTCTATTGCATGTTTCTAATTTCACCGAAATATGATGACTGTGGATGCTCTTGACATTGATACTATATTGAAGTAATATTTGTATAGACAATCTAGCAGAATATTTGAGGAATTGTCATTGTGATTATTGAAATACTAACAAGAGTGATAGAAGGCCAGGTTCTTTGAACTTGTGCAACTCCTCACCTGAGAGCAATATTATAATTGCTAATCTGTGCATTATGTAGATTTCAAATGCTCACTATTATGTACTACTATTTAGCATACTGCAATATGTTAATGTTCTGAATTATTTATCTACATACATACATACATACATACATACATACATACATACATACATACATACATACATACATACATACATACATACATACATACATACATACATACATACATACATACATACATACATACATACATACATACATACATACATACATGTGTATATATATTCATGTCCTTATGCTTTATTGTGTTTGATTATAATTGGAATTAATCACATTCTTAGTTTTCCATATCTTCCTCATTCACTGGAAGCAGTATATATATATATATATATATATATATATATATATATATATATATATATATATATATATATATATATATATATATATATATATGTCAGGGTATAACACTAACATATATAGTCTTGCACACCCTATATTTTAAATGAGCTAGGGATAAAGTCAGATCCCGTATCACACTTGTGCTTCAAACGGCATAAATCAAATGACACACTGGATCCAGTGTGTCATTTACTTCATATATATGTACTGCTTTCAATGAATGGGGAAGATATGAAAAATAAAAAATGGTGATTAATAATATCACAGACAGTTCTGTTACATTTTTTTTGGTTACAAGCATCTCAATTTATATGCTAATAACTCCAACTAACACACGCATTAGGACTTCGAATTGGACACCACTTCAACTCGAATTACACATGAAAATGAACTCAATTGCGACTAGGACTCTAAGTCAAGATTAAATCTAACGATCTCCCCCTTAATCTTGACTTTCTAACTTCTTTCCATCTTGTTTGAGTTTGGACGGCGACATATCTCAAACGTCCCTGACTCAACTCATCTTCAGAGCACTTCATCTTCGCTGAGCGCTTCGGCAACAAACGCTTTCTTCGTCTTCGGCTTTTGGCATTCTGAAGCAAAGTGTCCATAATCATTACAGTTATAACACCTCACTTTTGCCTTATCAAACCTCCGACCTTTATGGCCTTGGCCATCACCCCTGGAAGTGTTCTTGCCTTCACGCTTCGATGATTGTGCCTCCCACTCAGCGCGAGTCAACAAGAGCTGTCCTTCACCTTTGTTGCTAGTGTCATGGATGCGTTCCTCATACGCCTTAAGACGACCGATGACCTCCTCCATGGTCATTGCCTTTAGGTCTCCAAATTGCTCTATGACTGAAGCAATCGGGAGAAACTGTGAGGGAATAGCACGAAGGAATTTCTTCACCACGTACAACTCTTCCACCTTCTCGCCAAGGACCCGTATCTTGTTGACGATGACCGTCAACCGGACGACGAAGTCATTGATCGACTCTGTTTCCTTCATACGCAGCACCTCGAACTCGATTTTGAGAGTTTGTACCTTTGCTTCCTTCACACGATCTGCGCCAAGATGCATCGCTTTCAACGCCTCCCACGTGGCTTTGGCCGTCTCTTTTTCGGCCAGTAGGAAGAGCGTCTCCTCTAGGATGCCCTGATAGATGGTCGCCAATGCCATCTGATCTTTGCGCATATCGACGTTGCCGTTCTCGATCGCATCCCACACACCTTCATCTTGATTACCCATGCTGCATAATTGCTCGTCGTGAGCATCGGATAATGCAGCGAGATAGCGGAACTCTCCTTCGCCATCGCACCGGATAATGCCTCGTCGCCGGCGACACCGCTTCCTGAAGTACGCGACATGATCTTGGGCATGGATCAAAAAACAACTCCGGCTACTTTGAAGGCTTTTGGACCGAGAGAAACAGAAGGAACAATTGTTGTTTTCCTTTTTCTCTTTTTCTTGAACTTTGCTTTTGCTCTTGCTTGGACTTGCTCTTGCTGACTTGATCTGCTTTCTGATGCTTTTCTCTGTGCTCTAGCCTTTAACGGTTTTTATTTGGGCGGATATCACCTCCGGCTCGGTCTTCTTTTCCGTCTCGGGCTCCTATTTCTCTCCGGGTCCATCTGACCTTGCCGTGTCCTTCGGTCCGTTCCCAGCGAGGCCCATCTCACGCTGCGACCGGATTCTTCTTTTCTCCGTGGCTCCTCCTGTGAATCGGCTTCTCCTCCGAATTGCCCCTGTGCCTACTGGTCTTCTTTCCGCCTGGAGCCGGTTCCCGCACGCAGCGCCCTCCTCCACCAGCCGCTGCTCCGCATCTACCTCGGCGCTGGCATCGCGCCCCTCCAGAGTCGTCGGCAGAGCCGGAAATCACCGGGTCAGACGCGGAGAGGCGGAGCACAGGGCGGCCGAGCGGGGCTTCTTCGGAGGGCGTGAAGTGCACGGGCGGCGGGGCGAGCGGCGATCGGATCGGGGAGCAACGGGAGGCGGTGGTGCCGAGCGGTGGCGGAGGCGGCCGAGCCGATGCCTGCGTCGCTTGCTGCTCTTCCCTTCCCTTCCCACGGGCGGAATGGACGCGGAGGTGGAGCGCTGGGAAGGATGTTGCTCGGCGAGGCTCCTCCAGGACGCGCTTCACGATGCCGCGGCGGCCGGGCGGGGCCTCCGTCTTGGGCTCCTTCTTTTGGCTCCGGCGGCGGCGGACTCCTCGGCAGATCGGGCCTGGCGACGGCGAAGGGCGGCCGTATCCGGCCAGATCTGGGCGGATCTACCGACGGAGGAGCTCTGCAGCGGCGGCGATGTCGGCGGGACTTGGATGACCCGAGGATGGCCCCGATCTGGTCACGGGCGCGTCTCGGTCGCTCCCGCTTCGGCTTGGCTGCCGGCGCCGGTTCCTCCTTCTGCAGCGGCGGCGACGGCGTTCTCTACCGCGGCCCGCAGCTACTCCACGGCGGCGAAGTCGGCAGGGCTCATCGGCGGCTGCAGTCGTGGCCGCCCCGTGTTGCTCCCTGTGCTCGGCGCAGAGGCTGCTCCTACCGCGGGCGGCGATAGCCGAGAGCAACGGTGGCCGCCCCTGGGAGCAAAGATCACGCCCCGGGGGCAGCAGAAGAACTCTAGGTTTTGGCTCTGATACCAACTGTTACATTTTTTTTGGTTACAAGCATCTCAATTTATATGCTAATAACTCCGACTAACACATGCATTAGAACTTCGAATTGGACACCACTTCAACTCGAATTACACACGAAAACGAACTCAATTGCGACTAGGACTCTAAGTCAAGATTAAATCTAACAAGTTCTATAACCAACTGTCTGTGATACTTGCATATCACAAACGGTTGTGATGAAGAACCGTCTGCGATAACTAACTATCACAGACGATTCTAGTTTCGAACCATTTGTGATACTATTTTCATAGATAGTTCAAAAACTATCTATGAATAACCCTTATTATCACTGATGTATGAAGTCAGACAGTTCAAGAACCGTATGTGATAACGGTTCCACACTGTCCCTGATGACCATATCTGTGGTAGTGTGTTGGCGTGCTGGCGGTGGATGGCGAGCGGGCGCATGCAAGCGATGGAACGATGCGCTAGCGACGAGAGATAGTGGCGTGGGCAAGCTGGCGACAAGGCAATCGCTGGTGCGTAGCGACGACATGTAGCGGTGGTGTTGGTGGCGCGTCAAAGGCTGGAGCGGGGCCAGTGGAGGGACAACGGCGCTAGGAAAAACTGAAGACGGCTAGGGTTTTTGTTCTTCCTCCCCGTGTTCTCTTTTTATCACGGCATGACTCTAATTTGGTACCAACTTCTCCCGTATGAATTATTCTAGAAAAATGATTCCTCTAAAATTTAAAAGCATCCCATTTCCGCATATCTCTTTTTCTCTAATTACGCATAGATCCTTAAGAATGTTATTTTTTAAATATTATAGATAGTATATGATATTTGGGATTTGTAACAAAAGAAACTACATATGAACCAAAGTGTTCATAAACTTTGATAATAATCAGTGAAAAGTGGATATCTAGAATTGTGTGCTGAATATCGGGCTCACCTGTTTGTGAGTGTTGCACACAGAAAACTTCGGTGGTACACATACAGCTCTGTTATTGGACTAATTATTCACTAGAAGGAGATTGAAACTAAATCCTGGAGTGGCTTTGTTTACCGATAGAGAAACAGGTGATTCGTAGATAAACAATCCTTACTTTAGTTTTTCAAATCAGTTAGTAGCTGGCCCCATCCTAGGTTACACGGAATTTCAGGCAGCAACTTGCTTTGTTGACATAATACACGGACTTTTTTTTGACTGTTCCACACTTGCACTTCCACGGAAGCTACGGTAGATTTGTACCTACCAAGGCTCTTAGTTCAGTTCTACGGCACCATGCTGGCGCCCATTTAACCCAATAAAAATTTCAGTGTGATTATAGCCCAACCGATGTTTAAAATGCTGTCACACCTTGTAAATAAAAAAGAAAAAATATTGGCGTGAATTGAAAAGTACTCTTATGATATTATAATTTTATTAGTTTTTAGCAATATATTACAATAGAAAATAGTGATTAAAATTATATTTTAGAGACCGTATTGACATTCAAAACGATTTATTTTTTGGGTGGAGGGAGTATATCTGAACTGTGCTGCAATGCATCATGATTCCAAGTCGCACACAAATTTGCCGCTTGAAGCGTCAGATGAAACAAATATAACATAAACTAGTTAGAATTTATCACTGAGACAAAGTTAATGCAACAAGCACCGAGTTCAAACAAGGACCGAGTACATAACGACCATTACTGGAATAACAGTTCAAAATGAGCATCAGACTAATCAAACAACATTTCCATCTCGAGTAGACTTAACGAAGATACATGTATCTCACATATGAGGAATGCACTAACACAACACCACCTATGTAGTATTTGCGAACTCATCTGGCAAATTCAATGCTCATCGTGGCCTTCGTCTTAATGCTGTAGTAATCGGTGGTATCTCCCCCTGTACTGCACTCCGACGTGTCTGCTGCCGAGCTTCCCGACAACATGAGAGGGCTAACACCTTGTACTGCCCGGGGCCTCTGTTGCACAAGCGCCGCCAGTTGTCGGAGTTCTTCTGCCACCCGGCTCATCGCCGGCCTGTTCTCACCGGTGATAAGCAAGCATCGACATGCTAGACTGGCAACTTGATGTACCAACTCCATGTCATCATCTTCAGCTATCTCTCTGTCCAAAAGCTCATCAACGCAGCCCTCCTTCGTAGCCTGCTGAAACACTGATGCGACGCTCACCTTCTCTTTGGACAGTGGCTTCTTACGTGTTAAGAGCTCCAGAAGGACGACACCGAAGCTGTAGACATCGCTCTTATCGGTGAGCTGGAAGTTCAATAGGTACTCTGGATCTAAGTAGCCCAATGTCCCCTTCACCACCTGAGGGTTTTCATCCATCGGCCTAATAATTATTGAGCACCCAAAATCCGAAACCTTCGCCCTGAAATTCTCGCCAAGAAGAATGTTGGTAGACTTCACATCTCCATGAAATATAGGGTGGTCCAGCGAGTGTAGGTATGCAAGGGCTTCAGCAGATTCAGCAGCTATTTTTAGACGGATGTCTAGTGTTCTAATGGATGCCACATTTTGCACATGAATTAGATTGTGTAGGGTTTTATTAGGAACAAATTCATACACTAGAACTGGAACCTCAAACTGCAAACAGCAACCAAGAAGCTTAACAATGTTGTCATGGTTGACTCGAGAAAGTATCAGCAGCTCCTGTCCAAATTCCATCTTCCTGTTCTCATCAACTCCCTTGCATCTCTTGATTGCAACAGGATTATTGTCTAGATCTAGATCATACCCATTATAGACAGTACCCTGACCTCCTTCTCCGATGACTGCCCTATTATCGAAGTTGTTCGTTGCCAGCTCAATTTCATCTCGGCCATACAACTTGAATGAAATGTTGTTTTCCATTCTCAACACATCTATTAACAACTGGCCTCCATGCTGATGAAAATATTCATCACTCTTCCTCATGGTTTCATGGCTTATGATTCGTCTCTTGTACTTGATCCATTCTATCCAAAGAAAAAGAAATAGGACAAGCAAAGCTGTGGAACAAATTCCTGGGAAAAGGAGGATATAAAAATCTGAAGTCAAAAGGAAGTTGATGAAAAAACTTTGAGACGGTAGTTGATTACTCTTCGAAATGAATCACGTAGCACAACCCACACAGTGCAAGCAACATAGTTTTGTTTGGAAATATTCTATATCTACATAAAAGACGAAATATTACCAATTACCCCAGCTAAAACTGGGAGTATCATGTTTAGCCTTGACTAGAGAATTTTTTGTTTTTGCCACTGAGCCGTGCATTCATCTCGTTTTTGCCATTTTTCATATTTGGGCCCACACATCAGTGAGACAAACCAAGTGGCAAAAGCAAAAATGGCAAAAATGAGATTTTTTTCAGGCTTAGTGCAAAAACAAAAATCACTGATACCTCTATACATCTATGACATATATAGCGCTCAACACTAAGGCCCTTGTGCGATGCATGTGCCTTAAATAGATAACTCTGCCTCTTTTGACATGATAAATTAATGGATATGCAGACAACGTATAATTTGTAGCTGTTAGAGTTGTATCACAAATAAACTCTATTTTTAAATATAAAACTATATATTTTAGTATAGAAAGAATATTCAAAGATATGACATATTGATTTCGATAGAAAAATAGAAACATATATTTAAGTGCAAAACCACGGGTGGTGTTAAAACGCTGCAATATAGAGTTGGAATATGTCCGTACCAATAGCCAGTTGTACTCCTTGGGTTAGCACTTTCTCACACGGTCCAAAAGAGGCATTCCCTCGCGTACCCGAAGGGCAAAAACAGTCGAACCTGCCCGGTTTATTCTCACAAATTCCGTAGCAGGGGTACTTTTCTGGATACTTGCACTCATTAATATCTACAATTAGATAACAAGTTTATGTAAATGTATAATATGAGAAATGAAACTGAATCTAACACATAATTGGAGCTAGACAAAACCATCCGAATCTGAATCAACGTCGGTACCACACAACAAAAGTCGCAGTTAGCATTCTCAAGCCATATATACGTCGATCGCATTGTCTTCGCATGAGGCACGACTTCGTAGGTCTTACTGCTACACAATGTTAATTCAGTGAACGGCTATGTGGTCTTTTCGGTTTATGATAACAAAGACGTATATATCAACTTTTTCGTGCTGGTCAGCCTTCATGGCTAGACAGATGAGCTCACATCATAATAACCCACACAGTGCAAGCAACATATATAGTTCAATCATGGCCTGGTAAGCTATTGCAAGGATCCGCAGAGCTTTCCGACTTGCCGACTACCATGGCCGGCGGTCGCTATTATGATGTGAGCTCATCTGCTTCTATCTTCTTTTTCTCCCATGGGTATTAACATGGTGAGCTGAAACAAGCTACCATGCATATCCGCTTTAGTTCAGAGATTAGAATTTCACATATTAATCAAGATCGTTTATTTGGTGGGCTCAGATTGTAACCACACAAAGAAAATACATTTAGGGTCTGTTTGGTTCTCTGAATTGAATTGGGTCAACGGAATTGAAGCTGTTTATGCTTCCAATTTTGATGTTCGGATAGCATATATATGAATTTTTAAAGTAAAATTGAATCAAATCCAAATGTTGTTTGTTCGTTATTATTGGGAATTCCCAGAAGATTCATTGAGGTGGTGGTGAAAAACAGAGGTTCATCGGATCCGGTCAATAACTGTGCAAGTACAACGGCAACCGGAGTCTATGAAGATAGCCAAATATGATGTGGTGGTGGCGGCCAGAGTTTAGGATGGAACGGTTGCAGGAGTCGATGTGGTAGCGACGACGAGTATGCACGCGACAGTCAGACTCAGGACAGGCAGATGCCCGACTCAAGGAAGGAGGCTGTGTTTCAAAAATTTTGCATTATTTTTTTAAATATTTGTGCGTTTCTTGATTTCAAATTGTATTTTTGAATATTAAAATTTTAAAGTTTCTGAATTTCGGATTTCTCGGAGGGTCTGAAAAAATTTTAAAACCAAAATTGTTTTTGCTGTTCAGGCCAAATCAAAAGGGGCTAGGGTGGTGACCCAAATTGTAGCTGTAATCAATTCATGTTGATTAGGGTTGCCCAGATCGTCGGCAGGATTAAACTGTCGGCATTGTTTAATGGAAAAACACTTTTGTATAGTACCCTCTGGAAAGTATAAATAACGTAGGTATCACTTCTGTAAAAGAACAAAACGTCATCCAAGTAACCCGTAGCAAAGCACAGGTGATCGGGTTTTCAAAATCGGGAATATTTGACCCCTCCGTAAAATTTCAAATCGGCAAAAAAAAAATCATTTTCGCATGATTTTTATCAAATATAAAAGAAATTCGTAACCATTTCAAATCACCTAAGGTCTCTAGCCTTGGAGTAGCAGGTCTTAGGTTTAAACCCTTAAAATTGAATTTTTCATCTTTTTCGTTTGAATTTTCAAAAATCAGAAATATCGGACCGTGGTAAAATTTCAAATCCGATTTTGAAAACCCTGCAAGTGATACTTGTAGTGTACTAGAATGCTAAAGCTACATCGTATTAGCTAGTTGCTAAGGAATAATTAGTCACAATAATATTAATGCTTGCTATGAAGGGATATTAGAGGCAAATTAATTCACCTTTGCAGCCGTCCGGATCTTTAAGGTATGGATTGCCTTCGAATCCTTGGGAGCAGTTGCAGATGTAGCCTGGTCCGTTGGACGAGTTGAGGCACTTGCTGTTGCTGCTAACGCACGCGTACGACTGGGGCTTCGTGCGGGCTTCCTCGCAGGTCTCGTTTCCAACAGCCCAATCCAGCACCAACGGCGCCCGCCCGCCGCCGTTGGTGCTGTTGAATTCCGACGAGGTCACGTAGCTCGTTAAAAAGGTGAAGTTTGACGAGTCCATCAGCACCGCGTAGCTGCAGCGGCTGACGTTGTATATCTCCGTCGTGTTGAAGTTCTTGGCAAACCTGACCTGGTAGTACTGCAGCCCCGACGGAATGGCCGTCTGGCAGCAGCCCATCCCGGAGCAGGATCCATTCGTAAGGCTCGTCACGTCGCCTCGCCGGCACATGGCCACGCACCCGCTCTTGTACTTGCCGACGTTGTCCTCGTCGCCGATGTAGGCCAGCGTCCGGCACCCGATGACCGTGAACTTGTTGCCGGTGTTGGATAGCCTGTACGGCGTGCCCGTCAGGTTCAGCTTCCACCGGTTGAGATCCATCGTCTGATTTGTGGTGTTGTAGCAGTAAGAAGAGATTCGATTCATCATCCGGGCCTGACCTTGCTTCAGGGAGATGCCGAGGACCTCGACGTTTCGGTAGAACGGCTTGGAGACGTTCCCCGCGGTGCGGTTGCAGGTCAGAAAGAAGCCTGGCATTGCGCAGTGGTCAGGCGATTCAGCCTTGATGCCGAACGGGTAAGGGATGTCTTCGTCGCCGCATTTTCTTTGGCAGCTGCTGCTAGGTGGCGGTAGTGCTCCAACGGCGGGGAGCCTTGCAGCAAGCGCTACTCCGAGCCATAGTAGTACAGCTGCTAGTTTGCGGAACGGCATGGACGCTCGCGAGTTTTCTTGTGTTTCTGATCGAAGACTTGCTGCGACTTCGTGTTCGAGGAGGCATCATATATACACAAGTTGTGTGTCGGCATTGAACATTTCCAACAAGAATGAAGGGATGGTCTAGACCGGCTTGTGGTTGCCGGTCACACTAGTCTTAGAGCATCTCCAACAGATTAGGTAAATCATTTTGTAAATGTAAATATAGCTAGTTTTAGGTAAAAATGGTCTCCAACAGATTGTCTAGATGGGTATCCAAATTGGAGAGCTGTGTATCCCGGGTTTGTCGCTATCGAAACATGGATAGCCTGCGCGGCTCGCCATTCTCCGTCGCGCGCGCGCATGCCGAGCTTCCCGCACGCCAGGCTCCTCCTTCCCGCGCGCCAGGCTGCTTCTTCCCGCGCTATTCCCTTCTCCCCCCGAGTGGGCGCGCCGCCTTCGTTGTCCCCGCGAGCCGCCGTGCCGCGCTGCTTCTCCCCGTGAGCATCCGCGCCGCCTCCTTCTCCCACCGAGCGGGCGTGCCGCCTCCTTCTCTCCCGAGCGGGCGCGCCGCCTCCTTCTCCCCGCGACTAGGCCGCCGCGACCAGGTGTACGGCAACCTGGCCGCCGGTTCTTCTTCTCCGATGGCCCAGTTCGTCGTCGGAGAACAGAGAGGTTGCGAGGACCATGTCGATCTGGATTGGTTGGAGAACAGAGAGGTTGGATTGATGCGGCGTCGAGTGATTCCTCCCAATGAATTCAATGTCCATCCATCGCAGGCCCCCTCCCCAAATGTGAGCCAGCAGCCACAGTTCCCCTTTGCAGATTCGGAGGAATTACCTGGTGATGTCTTCATCCTTGTATTTCATTAATATTTGCTGTATGTTCTCACTGCTACAGACAGCCCTATCACAGACGGTTCGGAACCGTCATCACAGACGGTTCTTTAACCGTCAGTGTCTAGGTGTCAGTGATAGTTGTGGTTATCACAGACGGTTCCCAAGCCGTCTGTGATAACAACATTACAGACGGTCTTTATTACTAACCGTCTGTGATATTCGAGTATCACAGACGGTTTTTTTATAAAAAACCGTCGGTGATAGTCTTGTATCACAGACGGTTTTAAAAAAACCGTCTGTGATAGTCTTGTATCACAGACGGTTTTTTATAAAAAACCGTCTGTGATACAAGACTATCACAGACGGTTTTTTATAAAAAACCGTCTGTGATACAAGACTATCACAGACGGTTAGTAATAAAGACCGTCTGTGATATATACAATATCACAGACGGTTTTTATTACTAACCGTTTGTGATATTTTGTATATCACAGACGGTTTTAATTACTAACCGTCTGTGATATTTGTGTATCACAGACGGTCAGTAGTAAAGGCCGTCTGTGATATCATTCACACCACAGACGGCACTCTTTGAAACCGTCTGTGATATTGTATCACAGACGGATTTTAACAACGAACCGTCTGTGATACTAAGTGCATCATCCATTTTATTTGATATTTTTTGGCTAGCCTCAGGATATGCTAGCCATGCCCTCTGAACGCAAGCAAGCAAGCAGATTACAGATAAATGACAGATATAAGTTAATTGCAACTCATAGTAAATTACAACAAAATTCGTACACAGCAGATCACATACATATATATATAGAATGAAAATCGTTACACAAAATCTGACAAATGAATTCATTTGAAGGAATTGTTTGATTTGTACAGTTGAATCCAATGTTTCAACATCTAATTATCACCATTGCCGGCGTAGAACTCTCCCTTCCTACTTATGACCTCTCCTAGCAAGAATTGGGAGATGATTGCACGAATCTCCATGAGATTGTCAAGATCATATGCACTTTCGTCGAAGTGCACCCGCTGTCGCTAGGAGCAATGTTAAGTCATTAATTAGCATGTGTGTGTAATACAAATACATATATATAATCAGAAAGTAATAATTATTGGAAGGACCTGACAAACCTCTGGATCATTGATCTTAGTAGCAATGATTTCCTTCATATGGCGGCAAACGTAGAATCCACATACGTTGCCCTGTAGCTGCTGGTGGCACTGCAAAAATAGAATTACATACATCGGTATTGTCAATTCTAGAGGCATTATAACAAAGTATGATATAGGATTGTTGTGTTGTAGCGGGTACCGGAAATCGCGTGTTGTGTCGTAGCGTGTCACTGGATTTGTCGTGTCTTCCTCCTTGAGCAACATAATCGGCAAACGCCCTACGTGATTCAAAAAACTTATCCTCAGCCGTGGCAAACAAAAGAAATATTACAATAGAGTTATGTATGGAGGAAATGAGTTTACCTGTTAAGTACTTCTTGCACAAGACTGAAGTCGTGGTTGCTCCTAAGGAGGGAATCAAGGTATATTACCTTGCTCCACTTTGGTACAATCACAAGCAAAATCCAGTGATGCCTAGTCATGTGTGTCGCCATAGTGATTAATCCTAAGTTCATGCCGCATGTAAAGTACAAATGAAACATATGTGTGGCAACTAGTGAAGCACTTACCCTTGGTTGAAGGGTACCATGATGTATTCCTTGTCGGTGTGAGCAATCAATCCCCTCGTTATGTAACCTTGCACGAAGGATGCATCTGCATTGATACATTGCTCGGAGACCAAGTGAGGGTCGAGGAAACCCACCGGTCGTCGCGATCGCCGGACTTCTTGGATCATGTATCTATACATAAAGAAAGAGTAATGACATTTATCTGTATAACGTGAATGTAGAACTTCATTGTGCAGTACACTTACAGTGTCCAGCATCGTAGAAGTGAGGCGTCGAGTTCGTCGAGATTGAATAGTAAGAATAAATCATCGAATGTCACGACGATGTAGCCCAAGTCGTTGAGGAAATGCGTGTCGTTATATTTTAGAGTCAATGCACTCTGCCGGTTTGGCTTCATGTTGGACTTCTCCATGTACCAGGCATGCAATCTATTGCAAATCATACCAACCTGGCGTAATTGTGACTCGGGCAATAACGACACTCCTAGAACAAACTTCCATGGCACGGGACGCGGCTTAACTTTCGTCGCATGAGCCTTGGAGGCCTTGGAGCCTCGCTTATGATATGTTCTCGGTGGCGTCTCGGCGGGAGCCGATGCAACAGACTTTACTGGATTTGGAGCTGGAGGTGAAGCCACCGGAGCCGATGTGCCAGGTCCAGGGCGACGTCCCTCTTGGGCCACTGGATGTGAAGATTGTGGCATAGACATGTCGAGGACGATGTCCCTCTTGGGCCACTGAATGAATGTGTGGACGGCATCCCCGTATGTCTTAATCTCTTCGTTTGGGGGCTTCTCAAGAGGGACGGGCTTAAAAATATCATTAATCATGTCCACCTGGACCTTCATGAAACCGGTGTCTACTTGTACACCGTGCACGAGCGTCCCTGGCAGCAATGGATACACCATGCCGCGCCCAGCATCAACGGGAATAGAGCCAACAAGCCTGACTGTGAGGGTGCAAGGCATGGGCTCCTACATAACGATACAATATGAGTTAAGGCGTCCACCAGAGAGATCTATGTACCATTCTAAAGAGGTACATTACCTGAATGTCATCAATACATAAGTGGTCGTCGCTATGTTCAGAAATTGGTGTGGACGCGCAGCTACTGCGACGTTGAGGGGGACTGAGTACCGCAGTACTAGGAGTGGGTTGCGATTGGTTGCGGACTTGTCTCAGTTCTTCCCGCAACGAATCTATCTCTCCTCGAAGTGAGGCAGTCTGCTCTTGAAGTGAGGCAGATAGTTGTTCCTCAAGTTGAGCACGAAGCTCCTGTTTTATTTGTTCGCTGCGGTACGCCTTGGATCTCTTCCTACTCCTATATGTCTCGGAGTAATCTGGAAATCCGTGCCTCCAAGGTACATAAACCCCCATGCCTCGTGTGCGACCTGGGTGCTCCTTGTTTCCCAAGGCCTGTGATAGTAAATCTATCTCCCTATATTCTTCAAAGGAGCCACGAGAAGATTCGGTAGTCAATGATTGCTGCAAGAGGCAATTAATCATGTTATTTTTGAACCCATGAAGTTCAAGAGGTGTTAACAAGTATGTTGTTTAACATATTTTACCATGCGTTGGGACACTTCCTCATCTGCGGGGTTCTTGAAAGAGACACCCGAAGATGTGGTTGATGACCTCGCTCTTAACCAGTTTCGAGCGCGCTCGTTTGCGATCCCGGCAAATGGCGGAGAGGCCTCCGATCGGATTGCGACCTCATCCTGCATCCTCCATTGCGGGATTTTACTCGCGTACCCAGCAGTGCCGAGTCTGTGAGGGTGCGTGTTTTGTGACTGGAGATCCTTGTGCGCCGCACTTTGTTGTACAAATTCGGGCGTCGTCTTCATCTGCACAAAGGCCTCCCATGTTTCCGGCGACACGAAAGGATACTTCATGAAGGGCGTGACATCCTCGGCCACGTACTTCGTCACAAGAGTGCTCTTAAAATTCTTCCATGCTTTTCCCATCGCAAGGAGCGCTTGCCGTTGCACGAGTCCCTGTGCTTCTGCTGGGAACTCGAACGAATTTGTAAGTTCCTCCCATAGCTGATTTTTGTGATCCTTTGTCAAATCTTTCCAGCTTGCTATGGTGATGGGGACCCGTTGCCTTCCAATTATCCCGCAGGTAGTCCGAAATGATGACGCTGCTTTCGACGGTTCCAGAGGGACCCCATCCGGAGAGACCACCGTGATGGTCCTTCGGCCCTCTGGCCTTTTCGATACTCCTCGGCCACGTTTAGATTTCGCAGTCTTGGGAGCGTGAGACCCAGATGACGACGATGAAGACTGTGTGGACGCCATCTCTCTTCTAAGAAAAAACTAACTGAAGTGAGCACTTGAGTGTGTCACTTGCTTTATGCCCTTTGACAAAGTTCTAACGATTAGCTAATTGCAGTGAGCTATGGGCCTTCCAAATAGACCTTGCGAAGCATATAACATGTGAAGCATACATATACATGTGAAGCATATACATGTGAAGCATATATATATATCATGTGAAGCATATATATACATGTGAAGCATATACATGTGAAGCATATATATATCATGTGAAGCATATACATGTGAAGCATATATATATCATGTGAAGCATATATATATCATGTGAAGCATATACATGTGAAGCATATATATATCATGTGAAGCATATACATGTGAAGCATATACATGTGAAGCATATATATATCATGTGAAGCATATATATATATATCATGTGAAGCATATACATGTGAAGCATATACATGTGAAGCATATATATATATCATGTGAAGCATATACATGTGAAGCATATATATATCATGTGAAGCATATACATGTGAAGCATATATATATCATGTGAAGCATATACATGTGAAGCACAGGGAGGGAGGGACCGGCGTCGGGCGGGAGCGGCGGCGTCGGGAGGGAGGGACCGGCGTCGGGTGGGACCGCCGGCTACGGGAGGGAGCGGCGGCGTCGGGAGCGGCGGCGTCGGGAGGGAGGGACCGGCGTCGGGCGGGACCGCCGGCTACGGGAGGGAGCGGCGGCGTCGGGAGCGGCGGCGTCGGGAGGGAGGGACCGGCGTCGGGCGGGACCGCCGGCTACGGGAGGGAGCGGCGGCGTCGGGAGGGAGGGACCGGCGTCGGGGGGGACCGCCGGCTTCGGGAGGGAGCGGCGTAGGGAGGGAGCGGCGGCGTCGGGAGCGGCGGCGTCGGGAGGGAGGGACCGGCGTCGGGGGGGACCGCCGGCTTCGGGAGGGAGCGGCGTCAGGAGGGACCGGCGGCTTCGGGAGGGACCGGCGGCGTCGGGAGGGAGCGGCGGTGGGAGGGAGCAAAACCTAGCTAGCAGGGGCGCTGCAGAGTGGAGACAAGAGACTGCGGCAGAGCGGACTTCGCAGACCTAGCGCGGGTATTTAAAGATGATCTATCACAGACGGTTCTATAAATATAACCGTTTGTGATATCATTATCACAGACGGTTCTATCTATAGAACCGTTTGTGATAGGCATTATCACAGACGGTTCTATAGATAGAACCGTCTGTGATAATTCCTATCACAAACGGTTCTATAGATAGAACCGTCTGTGATAATGCATATCACAAACGGTTATATTTATAGAACCGTCTGTGATAGATCATCTTTAAATACCCACGCTAGGTCTGCGGAGTCCGCTCTGCCGCAGTCTCTTGTCTCCACTCTGCAGCGCCCCTGCTAGCTAGGTTTTGCTCCCTCCCACCCCTGCTACCCATATTATCACAGACGGTTATATCGATAGAACCGGCTGTGATGTGTTATCACAGACGGTTTCTTTTGATAAACCGCCTGTGATAGTTCACTATAAATACCCGCAGCTAGCTAGGTTCCTATGTCATTTATGAAAAACGCAAGCATAACCATAAATATAACTATTTCTTAGTTCCTTAGTCATTTTACAATTACAATGCATGGGTTCCTTAGTCATTTTACAATTACAATGCATGGGTTCCTTAGTCATTTTACAATTACAATGGAACATACATACATTTATGAAAAACACAAGCATAACCTATATCATTTATTACACTTTGGCTATATCATTTTAAATAAAGCCCTTCTCGATGATCGATACGCATATAGCTTGCTTCATCGCCTTGTTCTTCATCGAGCCTGATGCCGTCTCCGAATGGAGGCAAATCATCAAATTGATTGTACTCTTCCTCATCCACAACATTCTCAACCCCGACAATCCTTCTTTTTCCCTGAAGAACTACATGGCGCTTCTTATTTGCCGGGTCGGTTACATAAAATACTTGAACAACTTGCCTCGCGAGTACGAATGGTTCGTCTTTGTATCCTACACATTCGAGGTCCACGGTAGTGACGCCGTACTTGTCAACCTTTACACCCCGTGGGAGTTGGACCCAACGGCACCGAAATAGAGGAATTTTGAAAATTACGTAGTCAAGCTCCCAAATCTCCTCTACAAGCCCGTAGTACGAGCTTGGGCCAGCGGTTCTGCCGTGCGAATCATAGGCATCTATGCGGACACCTGAGTTCTGCACTGTGCTCTTTCTATCTTGATCTGTTGTATAAAATGTGTAGCCATTAATGTCGTATCCTTGCCATGTCACAATTGTAAATTTTGGCCCTTTTGCCAACCATTGTAGTGTTTCATTTGACGACCTCCTAGTCAATTGCGCCTTCAACCATTCGTTGAACTGACGGTTGTGTTGTCTCGTGATCCGAACTTCTGACTGGCCTGCATTCTCCTGACGTAGCATGTCCTTGTGCTCTTCAATATATGGGGTCACTTCAGTCATGTGTTGTAAAACCATGAAATGGGCTTGAGCATACGTATTTTGATCCGGGGTTATTGCTTTCCTCCCGATAGTCCCTATACCCTCTAACCTCCCCTCGTGACGAGATAGAGGTACACCTATCGGCTCTACCTGAGAAATGTAGCCGATGCAGAATTCAATGACCTCTTCTGTTGTATAACCTTCGATGATGCTACCCTCCGGTCGAGATCGATTGCGTACATAGGACTTCAGAATTCCCATGTACCTCTCGAAAGGGTACATATGACGTAGAAATACGGGGCCACATATTTTTATCTCTTTCACAAGGTGGACAATGAGATGGACCATGATATCAAAAAATGATGGAGGGAAATACATCTCTAGATGACATAGAGTTGTCACCACCTCAGTTTGCAGAGCATCTAGTCCATCCGGATCAATGACCTTCTGAGCAATTGCGTTGAAGAAATAACATAGCCTTATGATTGTCACTCGAACCTTGTTCGGCAAAATACTTCTAATTGCAACAGGTAGCATTTGAGTCATTAGCACATGACAGTCGTGAGACTTCATGCCAATTAATTTCAAATGTTCCATGGAAACAAGTTTCTTCATGCTTGTCGAGTGACCGGATGGAACTTTCACACCATTTAAGGACTGGCACAATTCAGTTCTCTCGGACTTAGACAGAGTGTAACATGCTGGGGGAAGGTACGTCCGGCCTTTATCGGTCTCTATCGGTGCTAACTCGGTCCTGATGTTCATAGCGACCAAGTCACGCCTTGCGTTAACACCATCCTTTGTTTTGTCAGGAATGTTCAGTAAGAGACCAATCAAACTGTCACATACATTCTTCTCTACGTGCATGACATCGATGCAATTGCGAACTTCTAAGTGCTCCCAATAAGGCAAGTCCCAAAATATTGACCTCTTTTTCCACATGTTCTTCCTCAATTTACGTCCCTTTCCAAACACAACATTTATATCCTTAACCATATCATACACCTCTTTCCCGCTAAAAGGTCTTGGTACTGAGTCATCCTCTTTTTTTCCGTCAAATTGTTTCTTCATCTTGCGGTATGGGTGATACTTTGGAAGGAACCTACGGTGACGCATGTACACAGTTTTTCGGGAGTTGTTCAACCACACACTCTCCGTATAATCTAAGCAGTGCGGACACGCTTTGGCTCCTTTTATACTAAACCCTGACAGGTTACCAAGGGCAGGAAAATCATTAATGGTGCAGAACAACATGGCCCGTAGAGTGAAGTTCTCTCGTTTGTCCGCATCCCATACATGTACCCCTTCATTCCACAGTGTTGCAAGATCTTCCACCAATGGGGCTAGGAACACATCAATATCGTTGCCAGGTTGCTTCGGCCCTTGGATAAGTAGTGACATCAAAATATATTTCCGCTTCATACACAGCCAAGGAGGAAGGTTGTACATGCACAGAGTCACGGGCCAGGTGCTATGTCGGCTGCTCATGTTACCAAAAGGATTCATTCCATCTGTACTCAACCCAAACCTTATATTTCTCGGTTCCACACCGAAATCTACAAACATCCTATCGATGTTCCTCCACTGGGCAGAATCAGCAACATGTCTTATCATTCCGTCTTTCTTACGCTGCTTGTAGTGCCAACGCATCAATCTTGCATCCTTGCGGTTTGCAAATAAACGCTTCAAACGGGGGATTACAGGAAGATACCACATCACCTTAGCAGGAGGTCCTTGCTTCACCTCGATGCCCTTCCCATCATCAGAGTCATTTTTACGCTTGTATCGGGATGCTTTGCACACCGGACAAACATGTAAGCTAGCATACTCTTTACGGTACAGGATACAATCATTCCGACATGCATGTATTCTTTCTACTTCCATTCCTAATGGACAAAGAATCTTCTTGGCTTGGTAGGTGGTTCTCGGCAACACATTTCCCGTTGGAAGCATGTCCACTAGGAGACCTAATAATGCCGTGAAACTCTTGTCGGACCAACCATTGCTTGCCTTCAATTTTAGCAGTTCTAGAACTGATGACAACCTCGTGTATTGCGGCTTGCAGCCTGGGAACAAAGGTTTCTCCGAGTCCTCCATCAAGCCCTCGAATTTACCAAACTCTCTCTCACTATAGTTCCCTTCTGCATCACGTAACATCTGATCCAGATTGTCATCCTGCGACCTATCCTCATGATCGAAAGAACAGTCCACATCTGGTATATCGTTGCCTCCCTCGACTATGTCATAACTACCTTCTTGTGTACTTTTTTCTTCACCGTGACTGGTCCAACATTTGTACCCTTTTCTGAAACCCCTTCGAATCAAGTGAGCTTCAATCTGCGCTGAGTTGCTAAACATCTTGAGATTATCACAATCAATACATGGGCAATACATATATTTCATCCCCTTCTTCAACATATCCAGCTCGGCCGCCCTTCTAAAAGCAGACACGCCAGTAATGTACTCTTCACACACACGGTTCTCAATATACATCCAGCTTCGGTCCATCTACGCTACACAAGTGATAAATGGGTGTCAAAAATGATTATTACCCCTACTACTAACCTCTGATCAGATCACTAAGAATGTTATGTAATTGAGTACTAATCTCTGATCAGATCACTAAGAATGTTAAGTATACTAACCTCTGATCAGATCACTAAGAAGACGGTGATATTTTTTCGCCCCCAACTCCCTAAAGCCGGCCGCCTTGCTCCACCGATGAAGCGCAATGAAGACAGATCGGTGTCGACATCCTTCAAGCAAGTACGCCAAGCAATTAATACTACGCAGAATATCACAGACGGTTCCAACCACAAACGGTCTGTGAAAATGATATATCACAGACGGTTCATATTAATAACCGTCTGTGAATTATCACCGACGGTTACTAATATGAACCGTTTGTGATACAAGCAATATCACAGACGGTTCAACTTAATAACCGTCGGTGATTGTTGCCTATCATAGACGGTTCACATAAATAACCGTCTGTGATAGTCTACATTATCACAGACGGTTCTTAACACGAACCGTCTGTGATGCATACTATCACAGACGGTTCGTGTTAAGAACCGTCTGTGATAATGTAGACTATCACAGACGGTTATTTATGTGAACCGTCTGTGATTGTTTTATCACAGACGGTTCGTTAATAGAACCGTCTGTGATACCCAACCTCGCTGAGCGACTATCCATCTGCTTCTTCCCACTTCTTTTCTTCATCCGAGGCCTGCTGCTGTGTCTTGAGGAATGCCACATCTGAAGACCAGTTCTTGACCAGCTCTTGGGTCTTCAGATGTGGCATTCCTCAAGACACAGCTGCAGGCCTCGGATGAAGAAAAGAAGTGGGAAAAAGCAGATGGATAGTCGCTCAGAGAAGAAGTCGGCAACGTCGGCTGCTGAAAAATCTGGAAATGTCTTTTTTTGAACTTTTGTAATAAAATTGCCTTGAATTTTGCAGGAAAAAGAAGGATTGTCGGAGTGGACATCACATCTCGACAATAGTCGGCATCGTCGAGGAACATGCAAATACAGAGGCAAGCACAAAAACTCAACAACACATTCAGATCGATCTATTACAGGATAACAAGCTAACAAACCCTTCGCGGCACGACGGTCCACACTAAACAAGACACACTTACGACACTTACGGCAAGAGTGTGTTGTTTAGTATGAACCGAACGTGCCGCGATATGGAGGTGCTAGCTCACAGCGGAGGGGAGATGCATGCAGGAAGCTAGCTAGTGGATGAACTCACGCGTGACTAGTACCGGTGGAAAGGTTGATGGGGAGTTATTAATAAGGGCCTGGCCGTGGGAGGAATTGGTGCCAGCCATTCGATGTGGAGAGAATGGACGGGTGAGATCGAAATCCTGGGTATACGCGAATTATTGGTGACACGTGATATCACACGCCAATTATTGGTGGTATGTAATTATCACAGACGGTTATTAACGCGAACCGTGTGTGATAATAAATATCACAGACGGTTCTTAATACGAGCCGTCTGTGATGTTTAGTTATCACAGACGGTTCTTAATACGAGCCGTCTGTGATGTTTAGTTATCACCGACGGTTGCCAGTTTAAACCGTCTGTGACAATTTAATCACAGACGGTTCCGTATGAACCGTCTGTGATGTAGCCGTCCAGTATATCATAAGCTTCATACCAGAACTGCTTCGCGCGTGTTTCGATGCCAGAACGCTTCGTGTTTCGATCGTCTAATTAACGTCTCTCGATCGTTATACGAAGCGTCTATATCATTAATGTTTGGGTATACGAACCGTTTGTGCTAAAGGTTAAATATGCGCTCCTAATCCAGGTCTTCTACGTACGTACAATACAATATATATACAATACAACATGGCTTCTACTACTGTTCTTGTGATCATCTCCTTCCTCTCATCTGTTCATCACGAATTGTTCGGCCGGAACCTTACACAGGCGGCCAGCAATTTGCATCTGGAGCAGCTTCTCCGCACCCGCCCTGCTCTCCTTCCCCGACTTTCTTGCATCCGTCAGCTTGACCTGATCCTCCGCCGTCGACGGAGGCGTCTCGCTGCCGCTCAAGAAAGGGAAACAGCTCTCACCCTGGTTCTTCTCCACAATGTGCGCAATGTGGAAGAAGCTCTACTCGCATTGCACAGACTGATGGATAGCCTTGCCGCTCATGCAGAAACGGTAGATTGTGAGGAATGTTTTAATGCTATCCTGTACGACATGATGAATGCTGCTGATCATTTGCCCAGGCTGCACGAGGAAGTGCAGAGGACAAGGGCAATCTTAACAGCGTTCGAGAATTCAGCGGCTGATCCTCCAAGTCCCAAAGTCGAAGAAGAAGCGTACGAAGCCCAAAAGATTACAATCTGGGAAACTCTTTACCTGTGCGACTTATGTAATGAATTTCCCTCTAATTGAAATTAATAAATTTGCCTTTAATTTGTGACCTCTTGTCTCAGTAGTTCTGTAGTTAAGTTATTAGAAGCAATGTGTACTTATATATTAACCTCTGATCTAGAATATGACAGACAAAGGGACATCACAGCCGGTTCTTGTAAAAAACCGTCTGTGAACATTCCCAGACGGTTCTTAACAACAACCGGCTGTGATAGTCTACACAACACAGACGGTTTTTAATAAAAAACCGTCTGTGATAATTTCAGATTATCATAGACGGTTATTTATTTTAAACCGCCTGTGATACTAAAGTATCACAGACGGTTCATTGGTAAGGACCGTCTGTGATACTCGACCACTAACACAGACGGTGTCCAAATTAAAACCGTTTGTGTTAGTGTCAATCACAGACGGTTTTGTCAAACCGTCTGTGATGTAGCCGTCTAGTATAGCCTCTTTTGTAGTAGTGTCTTTTGTTTACAAGCTTCATGTAGTTGCAATTTGCAAAAGTTAAAGATTGTGTATGTGATTCGAGTTCGATGCTACCCAAAGTTAGAAAAGTTACCCAAATTTTAAGTAGTTGTAATGAGATTGTGACATTTGCAATATCTGTGAGTGAACTTCATTTCCAGTCCTTATTAATATATATGCAGTACTTGATCTCTAATTTCACAAATGTTACTGATGTACTTGCAGTCATTACATGGCCTTGTGAACTTCTTGTTCAATAACTGAATGGAAATACAAATTGTTCAAACATGAAAAGGAAACATGTTTCTACTTGTTGCATTGTTACTCTTGATGCAGAAGGTGATGACATTGTTAGAGGTATTGGGTCTGCTTATATTGGGTCCGATTTAGGTGCATTTAGTTGTAGCCATTTTTCTGTCATGTATTCTGAAGGTATTCAGAAGTTCTGTTGAGACAATTGAGTAGTCCATTGAGAAAATTCAGTTTCTGAACCCAGTGCCGTATTGCTAACAGTGTTGTTCGTTCTCTGAATTCTGGGCGGACTCTGTTCTGAATTCAGGGCGTGCACTGTTCTGTTTTCATTCTGGGCACATTCCTGGTATTCTCTGTTTACAATGATGTTGCTGGTTTACTAGTTGGGTGAGTTTCTCCATTGCTATTCTTGTTGCATGTTTGGATCGCTGATGTTCATGCATTTGTCTTCCAAGCTACTGGTTTACGGTCATGTAGATTCTTCTAGTTCGTGCGGATACTAGTAGTGGGCTAATGGCATGTCTGAACGATTTTAGCTTGGGAGGTGTTGTTTTACAGTATTACTGAGGATATGATAGTACATGTTAAAATGATGTTAGGCCTGGTGTGAGGCATTGAGGTAGTACTAGTGTACTACTCTCTCCAGTCGTTGTTTGTTTCCTCTCGTATAATATAGATGATGTTTTAGCTCCATACACACGTAAAACAAGCCAGTGGTTAAGATCTTAATTCAATATTCTTTGTTATTTGCTATCACAGGTGCCATGGATTCAGGGGGATATTTCACCAACATGATTACAAAAAGCTTTGGTCTTGCTGGTCAGTCTGAAAATCCACCTCCTGCTCAGGAAGTAGTAGCACAAGATGAGGTTCAAGTAATAGGGAAAGCAAATCAGAAAAGAACCAAAAATTTCACAATTGATGAGGACGAACTACTTGTGTCAGCGTGGCTAAACGTGAGTTTGGATCCAGTGAAAGGTGTTGACCAATCACGTACCACATATTGGAAAAGGATACATGCATATTTCCATGCCCACAAGGAATTCATATCTGATCGCTCGCAAGGCTCTCTAATGAACCGTTGGTCTGGTATACAACACGATGTTAACATCTTTGCTGGTTGTCTTTCCAAGATCGAGGCAAGAAATCAAAGTGGATTGTCTATCGATGACAAGGTTTGACGACATACCTTTCCCTTTCCAATTGTATATGATTTGGATGCATCTCATACATTCATTTTTGTCCACTATGTAGCAAGCAGATGCGTTGAAAATGTTCATCCATGAAGACAAGCAGCATAGGCATTTTCCATACATGCATTGCTGGAAAAAATTAAAAGACCAACCTAAGTGGGCAGATAGGCGCAAGCAGATGGAAACCCAGAAGACAATCAGTAAAAAGCAGAAGGTTTTAGCCAATTCAAGTCCTGCATCGGCTCCTCCTTTGCTGCCCCCTGGTACTGTTGATGAGAGTCAGCATTCGAATAGTGCACTTCAGAGACCTACAGGGCAGAAGAAGGCGAAGCAGAAATTACGGCAACATTCTAGCATCGAAGCATTAGATTATCTTTTGGCAAAAAAGAAAGAAGCCGATGCGGAGAAGGAGTTGAAGAAAGAGGAGTGGTGCAAGAAAGCCTTCGCATTACAGGAAGAAAGGATCAGAATTGAGAAAGAAAAATTTGAGTTGCAAAGGGACCAATTTGAGTTCCAAAGGAACCTGGAAGAAGAGAGAATTATGAATGTCGACACAAGTATCATGTGCACTAAACAGCAGCAATACTATGAAGGGCTCAAGAATGACATACTTGCAAGACGCCTAAATAATTAGATGTGTCATTGTTTAGCTACTCTTGGAGTGATACAAGTTTATATGTTACAAGTACTTGTTCTCAGATTGTCACTATCTTT
This sequence comes from Dendrocalamus latiflorus, assembly GCA_017311315.1. Classification (NCBI taxonomy): domain Eukaryota; kingdom Viridiplantae; phylum Streptophyta; class Magnoliopsida; order Poales; family Poaceae; genus Dendrocalamus; species Dendrocalamus latiflorus. The sequence continues at coordinate 28,158,637 of CM029627.1, read as the reverse complement.
GTGAATTTCAACTGCCAGTCCTGCCTAATTGCTTTCAGAGCAAGATATATATACTTATTTATGAAGCATTGGTTGTTTCAAAGGAAAGTACCAAAAATTGTTGCTGATGATAATAGCAAATTTGAATCTAAGTATATATATGAACTGTTTCTTTTCAAGACAATACCATTGCTCATATTATTGCTGAACAGGGAAACTGTCCCGGACAATCACATCTGTCATATTGTTGCTGAGTACTTTTGGCAATGATCTTGAGCCTACGAGCAATTGGCTTGAGGTGATATTCAGCATAATTAATGTGCTCAGTGGCCTGATGCTCTTCACATTACTGATCGAAAACATACAGGTAAAGTGCTAGCCATCTTTTGTTTGTTCCGTTTGTATTACATCTAATTTCGTTAATAACAAACAATGATTGATGCTGCAGGTCTTCTTGCATGCCGTCTTGGCGAGAAAACGAAAGATGCAGCTGCGATTCCGGGACATGGAATGGTGGATGAGGAGGAGGCAATTGCCGTCCCGCCTGAGGCAAAGGGTCCGGCAGTACGAGCGTGAGCGCTGGGCGGCTTACTATGGTTGCGTTGGCCAGGTTCCTCCGTTCCATGGCACGGACGATCTCATCCTGGACAGCATCTGCGACCGGCTGCGACCTCTGGTGTTCTCCAGCGGCGAGAAGGTGATCCACGAAGGCGACCCGGTGCAGCGCATGGTGTTCATCCTCCAAGGCAAGCTCCGGAGCACGCAGCCGCTGGCCAAGGGCATGGTGGCCACGTGCATACTGGGCGCGGGCAACTTCCTCGGCGATGAGCTCCTATCGTGGTGCCTGCGGTGGTCGTTCGTGGACCGGCTGCCCGCGTCGTCGGCGACGTTCGAGTGCGTGGAGGCGACGCAGGCGTTCTGCCTCGACGCGCCGGACCTGCGGTTCATCACGGAGCACTTCCGGTACAAGTTCGCCAACGAGAAGCTCAAGCGCACGGCAGATGCTCAGTACTCTAGTCTGTTGGCACTTTTGAATATGGAGAGTCTAAATTTTACAGAGTCTGTTGGAGTAGTCTAGTCTTTTTTTGTGAGATCTATTTTACAAAGTAGCTAAATCAGTAAATTTGGCTAATCCTTTTGGCTAATCTCTTGGAGTTGCTCTTAGAGGTTTGGGACGTGATAGTTTGCATGTTATTGCTTGTAAGACTCCGGACCACGTCATGGTCATTGAAAGGCTTTGTGTATGGGTAATGAGTGGTTGTAAACATTTCTCTTCTAATATCATAGAGATCAAAATTAGTCCAGGTCATTCTCTCTTAGCTGAAGTAATGAAATCCTTATTTGGCTTGTTTTTTTTGTGCTTCTCCTTCTCTTCTTGGTCTTGCTTTGTGCTAGGGACATGTAAGTGATGAAGATGTCTCTTAAAAACAACATCTCATCTATCTAGAAATTGCTATTTACAAGTTCTTGTGTTTGCCTGATTTTGGTTCTAGAGAGGGTGATTTTGGGGTTTTGACTATGTGGGTGTTTTGACTTAAATTCATGTTGTGATCTAGCTTACTATGACATGTGAGAACCCATCTAATATCATCTATATCATTAAGAACTCATGAGCAATAGCAGATCGATGTTTCCCTCTTTTGTAAAGGGCTTAGTGTAACTTTCTTTCAAACGGAAAAGGTAGGAACTTTAATAACAATTTTCTAGATCATTGATTGGAATGAATAGGTTCTTGGTATCCTAAAGGAGGTGCATACCAAATTGCAAATGATTTGGAGTATTGGTTTGAAAGTTGGATCAATTTGTTGTTTTAGTCCGATGTTGGTGCAGCAGAGCTTCAATAGCCAGAAAATGCTATTTTCTTAAGTTCTTTCAAGATCTTTGGTTGGGATAGAGTCTTAAGGTCACGATCTAGTTTTGGTTCAAGTTTTAAGTCTTTTAGACTTGTAGGTCAAAAGTTTCATCAATTTTTGGATTTGAAATAGTATTGGAAATATGTTTTGTCCTAAAAGAGATGTTAGACCACCAACTAGCTAGAGGCTAGACCACCAAGAGGTCAGACTGGCCCCGCTTAGCAGTCAAACCGTAAGGGCTTGTCGAGGCATGTTTCGCTCAGTTTTTCTTGTATCTCTTCTTGAGGGGTGGTTGGTTTCTGATCTTTATAATTTTTCATAGTTATTGAAGGCAAGAAATTTGCTTTCATCTTTTGAGGAAATAATTTGGAAAAGCTTTTAGTCGTGTTGGCTCCTATTCACCCCTCTCTAGTCATCGTTCTCGGTCCTACTCTTTTAGGGTACCTCCTTATTTCAAGTACTCATGGTCACAGCAAACACATAATATTTCTATGTATCCATTGATTTGCAACTAGTAATTATTTACACAGTTTGTTTTGTAGTACCGGTATGGCAATAGAGGGGTGTGAATGGTGCCTTTGAAATTTCCCCTACGTATTCATCGAACTATACTCTAATAGCTATGAGAAGATATGAAGATCAAAAACTAATCACCATACAAAAAAAATCCTAGTGAAAATTGAGCAAAATGATCCTCGATGTGCCTGACAGTCCAGATGAACAGCACCCGATCAAATTGTTACAGTGAAAACATCACTATTTCAAAACAAAAATCAATGAAACTTTTGATTTGTAGATCCGAATGACATGAAACTTGACATGTACCTTCTCTAAAATGTCACAAACCTATTCCAGCTAACGATCGAGAAAATCGTTGTCAAAGATGTGACCTTTTTAATTTGAAGGAAGATTGCATTAAAACTGGGCAAAAACAAAAATCGGTGAATATAACTTTCTCCTGGGTGGATGATCACTATAGATATATTTTCACATGTCACAGCAAGCAAGAACACTAAATGAATCGAGGCAAAAACAATTGGTTAAAGAAATCATTGGGAGAGGCCAAATTAAGTAAAAACCAGGCAACTTCAAGAACTTGTCAAGCCTAATGCCTAGATGGGTGATGATTGATTTCCATAAAACATCTCTATCACTAACTCATCCTTCGCACCACTAGCTTATCACTCATTGGCAAGTTTCTCTGTTCCGGTTATACTGAACCACGCATCATTTGGACTAACCAAGCCATATAGTGCAACCCGTCACTTGAACTTCTTTTCAATATTTTTCACCTTTCTCATGCCATACTTGAACTCAACCATCTCACCTAGCATCCTTGATTGCTCTAAGCCTCAGATCCTCCATGAGCATAGTCCCGATCCTCATCATTGATCTTGGTTGACTCCAGGCGACTATGCACATAAAAAGACAAGAAAATTATTTCTGGGTACAAGTTCTTTACAACTTGATCCACATTAGCTGAAACATGCATCATGCAACATATATGCACTAACCTTGGTCAAACCAAAACATCCTTTGACCAAAATTCCCAAATCTCAAAATTGATCGGACTGGAGACAGATCTGCCGATCAAACCACCTGCTGTGGCTAGTCTAACCACTGGTAGTGGCCAGCCAGACCGCCAGGGGTGCTAGTTTGACTTCTGGTAAGGAGCGGTCTGACGCCACCTTTGACCAGTCAAAGCCTAAACTACATGCAGTCCAAAAAACTAAAAAAATTACAAATTTAAATTTTCTCTTTTCTTAAGTAGCAATAATTTATCATAACATAATCTAAATCTTCTCACATGGTCATTCGTGTTTTAACTCAAGTACTCAGCCTTTTGTTTTGAAACTAGTAAGATGCCTGTGCGTTGCAACAGGGTTTCAAAATAGGATGATACATATCATCAATGTGACCTAAACCATACAATGAACATTAAAAAGAAGGAGACATCTTATCATCAAGAGTGAGGTCAGCATGGCTAGATCCACTATTGCTAAGATCCCCACTCTGGATCTACCCTTCCTGACCCCGCTAGCTTCACGGTTCTTCCTCATCTCCTACGGTGTACACCTCATCCGAGCTAGTGTACTTTGCCTCCCTGTTTGTTATCCATGCCCGTGTACTCCATGTCCCAACTATCGACCTTAATAATGTACACTTTTGTTCTGTCATCGTCCTTGGTAGTGTACACCAATACCTAGTCATCTGCACTAGTGTGCACATCTTCTTCACCACGTCTCTTCTTCACCGTCCTAGTGCAGCAGCAACATGGCGGCGCATGGGAGGAAGGAGTAGTAGAAGCTTTGAGGGGCTGGGCTGAGGGACCAAGGGGGCTGGCCACATCACCTTGTTTTTCATGGTCGTCAGATTGATATCTACTGGCTAGGATCAGCTGAGGGAGGAGGTTGCCATAGTTGTAAATAAAAAATACGTCCAACGCCTCCACTCCCACCCAACACCGCCTCCTCCCCTCCATCGTCTCCCCTTGCCTCCCCCCGCCCATACGCTGCTGCCATTGGGTGATCGCTTCCTCGTCTCCACTCGCCTCCCCATCCCATGCGCCACCACTGTGTCGCCTGCACTTCTTGCTCCTCCTTTCGGTCGGCGGGCCACCCCACATGTCACTAGCCTGTCGCCACTGGATCCACCATCCTCGAGGTCACCACCGTCAGATGCACTGTCTCCATGATTGCCGCCTTTGGATCCAGCTGGTACACCTCTGCCTCCACCCATCCCCAAGGTCGTCATGTCCGAATCCAGTCATCCTCACCTCCACCGTCATCAGATCAGGCTATCCTCACAACGAGACAGTGGGGGCAGTGGCAGATCAAGAACATGGAGCCATAGCTGGAGCCAACCGACCACGCCAGTAGAAAACAAGAAGTGGAACGTAGCCACACTGGCAGAGGAGAGTCAGAGAGAGGTCTCTATTGTCGAACCTAACCTTCGCTACACCGCTGTTATTGAACCCAAAGGAGAAGTCGGTGCCGGGCAGATCTGGTGGTCCCTGAGCATCGCATGGTCCCCGGAGGATATCAAGGGCGTGGACCGCACCCTCATCGAACACAACCTGGCGATCCGCCCCGACGCCAAGCCGGTCAAGCAGAAGCTTCGCCGTACGTATGTCCATGGACCGGCAGCAAGCGGCCAAGGTGGAGGTAGCGAAACTTCTCCAGGCTGGGGTTATCCGCGAAGTTCAGCACCCGGATTGGCTTGCCAATCCGGTGCTGGTCAAGAAAGCCAACGGCGCCTGGCGTATGTGCATTGACTTCACCACTTTCAACAAGGCATGCCCGAAGGACGACTACCCTTTACCGCGCATAGATCAGCTGGTCGATGCCATCGCAGGGTGTGAGCTCATGAGCTTCTTGGACACTTACTCCGGCTATCACCAGATCTACATGGCCAAGGACGACGAGGATAAAACCAGCTTTATCACACCGGTAGGGACCTTCTGCTTCGTCAGGATGCCCTTCGGTTTGAAAAACGCGGGTGCAACCTTCACTCGCCTTGTCACGCTGGCGTTGGCCACTCATCTCGGGAGGAACGTGGAGGCATACGTCGACGACGTGGTAGTAAAAACCAGACAGCTCGCCTTCCATGGTCGGGATCTCCAGGAGACCTTTGACAACCTCAGGAAGGCGGGCATTAAGCTCAACCCGGACAAGTGCGTTTTCGACGTGCAAGCTGGCAAGCTCTTGGGCTTCCTCGTGTCCGAACGAGGCATCCAGGCGAACTCCGACAAAGTTGACACCATCCTCGGCTTGGAGCCATCCAAGACGACGAGGGAGGTCCAAAGGCTGGCCGGCCGCGTGGCGGCTTTGAGCCGCTTCCTGTCCAGTGCAGCGGAGCGGGGCTTGCCATTTTTCAAGACTCTTCGCGATTGCGATGGGTTTCATTGGGATGATGATTGCGCAAAGGCTTTCGACGACCTCAAGAAACACCTTGCAAGCCTTCCCACTCTGGTTGCCCCAGCGCCAGAGGCTCCCCTCCTGCTCTACCTTGCCGCCTCAGTGATAGTGGTCAGCGCTGTCCTTGTCCTCGAAGAGGGCGCTCTCCAACGCCCCGTGTACTTCGTCTCCGAAGCCCTTCAGGGCACCAAGACGCGGTATACGTAGCTCGAGAAGCTCGCCTACGCGCTGGTCATGGCGTTGAGAAAGCTCCGACACTATTTCCTGGCCCATCCAATCAAGGTGCCATCCTCGTTCCCCCTGGCGAAGATGCTGCACAACAAGGAGTCCACAGGGCGAATTGGAAAATGGGCAGCTGAGCTCGCCCCATTCTCCCTAACGTATGCCTCTCGAACGGCGATCAAGTCCCAGGTTCTGGCGGACTTCCTCGCGGAGTGGACCCCTCCAGCTCAGCCTGTCCAACAGCCAGAAGACCTGGTGTGGATGCTCAACATTGACGGAGCCTATGGCGTTGCAGGCGCGAGCGTCGGCGCAATCGTTACCACACCCGAGGGGCACCGCCTGCTGTACTCGGCGCGCCTCGCATTTGCCGCCACAAACAACACGGCTGAGTACGAGGCGTTACTCTTTGGCCTCATGAAGCTCAAAGCTCTGGGTGCGCGGCGCGTCCTCGTCCGCACCGACTCACGGTTGGTGGTGGGCCATGTGGACAAATCATAGCAAGCCAAGGACCCGGAGCTAGCCAAGTACCTGGCAGCCGTAAGAGCGAAGGAGCAGCATTTTTTGGGTGTCACGGTAAAAGCCATCCCTCGGACGGACAACGAACAAGCCGACGTCCTTGCGAAGGCCGCCAGTCAGCGGCTCCCAGCTCCCAAGGGGGCATTTTACGAAGTCCTACCAATGGCAGCCATAGTGCAGGACAACCGTGACGCAGCCCTCGTACACCAGATCACCCAAGAAGGTGATTGGCGAGAACGCATTGTTGGTTTTTTGCAGGGCATTATAGAGCCGGATGACCCTGTTGAGGTCTGGCACCTGCAGCACCGCGCCAGGTCCTTCGAGGTGCTAGAAGGCGTGCTCTACAAAAAAGGAGTCTGCGCACTGCTTTTGTGGTGCCTTTCACGCGAAGAAGGGAAGCAGCTCCTTGCATATATTCACGCGGGACTCTGTGGCTCGCATCTTGCGCCGAGGTCGCTAGTCGGCAAGGCATTTAGGCAAGGTTTTTACTGGCCAACGGCTATCGCCGATGCCCAAGATCTCGTGCGCCGGTGTCAAGCCTGTCAGTGGATGGGACGGGCCATTCGTAGGACCCCAACAAGCCTCAATCCCATACCTCCAGTATGGCCGCTGGCACGGTGGGGCATCGACGTCGTGGGACCGCTTCCCCGGCCTCCAGGCGACCTGCGGTTCGTAGTGGTCGCTTTGGAATATTTCTCCAGGTGGCCGGAGGCGGTAGCTCTGGCCAAGATAACCTCGGCGGCCATGCAGCGCTTCCTTTGGCAGAGCATCATATGCCAATTTGGCGTGCCCAGGGAGATCACCGTCGATAACGGCCTGCAGTTCGACATGGCCCCGTTCAAGGAATTCTATGACAGCATGGGCGTCACGCTCCGGTTCACTTCGGTTGGACACCCGCAGTCCAACGGAGCGGTCGAGTGGGCGAACGGCGCCATCTCCGCTGCGGTCAAGAAGCGCCTTGTCGGGCTGCCGAAGGGCAAGTGGCCGGGCGAGCTCCACAGCATCCTCTGGTCCCTCCGCACAACGGTGACACGCCCGACGGGGTTCACGCCATTCAAGCTCCTCTTCGGCGACGAGGCGCTAACGCCCGAGGAAATAAAAGCCGGCTCGAGAAGGGTCCTCGTCCAGGCACCGAAAGAAGAGCGCCAAGTGTCCCTGGCCCTCCTCGATGGAGACCGGGCAAGCGCAACCCAGCACGTCATAAAGTATGCGCGGCAGATGGTGCGTGCTCGTGGTCATTCCATATACCCGTGAGAATTCCAGCCGGGGGACCTCGTCCTCAAGATGGCACTCCATGCGGAGACGGTCGGCAAGCTGGAATCCAAATGGGAAGGCCCGTACATTGTCGCGGAGGCCCTGCAGAAGGGAGCGTACCACCTTGCCACGTTGGAAGGGCAGACATTTTGCCATACATGGAACGCGGACAGGCTGCGGCAGTACTACGCCTAGGACCAGAAGGGACGCGCATAACTACGTCGGTACTTTGTCCATTGTAAGACGCTTGCCCGCGCAAACGGGACAATAATAAAGCCGACCGTTTGCCAAGCTCCCATCGAGGTCCGCCTCTGCACGCAGTCTACGGACTCTAAATAAGACGTAGCGTCGAGGTCCGCCTCCGCACGCACCCTCGCCGCCCGCAACGCGCGGAGGCTTGCCTCCACACGTAGTCTACGGACTCTAAATAAGACGTAGCGTCGAGGTCCGCCTCCGCACGCACTCTACGGAGTATAAATAAGACGTAGCATCGAGGTTTGCCTCCGCACGAACCCTCGCCACCCGCAACGCACGGAGGCTTGCCTCCGCGCGCAGTCTACGGACTCTAAATAAGACGTAGCATCGAGGTTCGCCTCCGCACGCACTCTACAGAGTATAAATAAGACGCAGCGATGGGACACCTCTGCGCGCACTCTACGGAGTCTAAATAAGACGTAGCGCCGAGGTCCACCTCCGCACACACTCTACGGAGTATAAATAAGACGTAGCATCGAGGTTCGCCTCCGCACGCACTCTGCGGAGTATAAATAAGACGCGGATGTTGTCCCTGCGTACTCTACAGAGTATAAACAAAACGCGGATGTCCCTGCGCACGTGCGGGCATTGCCCTTGCGCGTACTCTCCTGGTTATAAATCAGACATGGTTGACATTCCCATGCACCTCGAGTTGTAATAAGACGCACTAAAGGCCTGCCTCCGCAGTGCACTATGCAGAACACAGCGGAGGCCCGCCCACATACCTCACTCGCGCGTCTACTTTGACTAGGTGCCTGGTCCGCCGCCACTCCTTCGAGAGGTAGGGGACGGAGCGCTCGCGCGTCTACTTTGACTAGGCGCCAGCTCCACTGCCACCCCTTCGAGAGGTAGGGGACGGAGCGCTCGCACGTCTACTTCGACTAGGCGTCAGCTCCGCTGCCACCCCTTTGAGAGGTAGGGGACGGAGCGCTTGCACGTCTACTTCGACTAGGCGCCAACTCCGCTGCCACCCTTCGAGAGGTAGGGGACAGAGCGCTCACGCATCTACTTTGACTAGGCGGCAGCTCCGCTGCCACCCCTTCGAGAGGTAGGGGATGGAGCGCTCGTGCGTCTACTTCGACTAGGCGCTAGCTCCGCAACCACCCCTTCGACAGGTAGGGGACGGAGCGCTCGTGCGTCTATTTCGACCAGGCGCCAGCTCCGCTACCACCCCTTCGAGAGGTAGGGGACGGAGTGCTCGCGCGTCTACTTCAACCAGGCGCCAGCTCCGCTGCCACCCCTTCGAGAGGTAGGGGACGGAGCGCTCGCGCGTCTACTTCGACCTGGTGCCAGCTCCGCTGCCACCCTTCGAGAGGTAGGGGACAGAGCTCTCGCGCGTCTACTTCGACCAGGCACCAGCTCCGCTGCCACCCCTTCGAGAGGTAGGTGACGGAGCGCTCGCACGTCTACTTCGACTAGGCGCCAGCTCCACGGCCACCCCTTCGAGAGGTAGGAGACGGAGCGCTTGCGCGTCTATTTAGGCATCTACTTTGGCTACTACTATCGGCGCACAGGGCGAAGTCGACCGTGAGGACCCGAACCTTACACGACATACCTGCCTAGAGTATAGTAGTACGCAACAAGGAAGATCTTGGGAAGGCGGCTGCTTCATTCACATAAGGGGGTTGCAAAGCAACCATACAAATAGGTGTACATCACGCAACACACACCCAATCTCGGCATCACGCCCGTGGACCAGAGATGTCTCCGAGGCGCCGAGGAACTTCTTCGAGCCACCGGAGGACGTCCCCCTCTTCATGCAGCGTTCGCCGCAACGCAACCTTGGCCGCGTCCTCCCCATCATAGCCACAGATTCGCTTGTAGAAATTCTGTACGGCTGGTTGGGAGAGGCGGAGGGCGTCGGACATCACCCCGAGCTTGGCTGGCAGATCCAATTGAGAATCCTTTAGCTCACCGACGTGTCTACATCGCGTTGCGCTGCCGCCATGGCGTCCCTCGCGTGGGAAACCACCATCGCGTTTTCAGCCTCCAGCATGTGATAGCGCTCGTCCTTGGCGGCGTGAGCCTCGTCCGCAGCACGAAGTTCGACCTCCATTGCCCTTCGCTCGCGGACGCAAGCTTCCTCCAAGGCTTGGCTGAGAACAAGAGTCTACAAGAAGTTGCGGCAGTTAGAAATACACCGGGCAGCGGCGAAGGCCACAAACCGAGCCACTTACCCTAATCTCCGAGGCACCTAGCGCGAGCGCCAGAAGATCCCGTCTGCACGATGATAGCACCTGTCGATCCAAGCTTCCACCGGCGCGTTCCGCGGCCTCATTAAGAACGCGAAGCATCTCCGATCGCGGGATGAAATCAGAGATGACGGGCCTCGGCCCCCCTGTGTTGGCGGCTTCGGTAGCTATAGACGCTCACGCCGCGCCCTGCGTAACAAGGTCGGGGGCCTCACGCATACCCCCATTGCTTGATTCTTCACCACGTCCGGGAGACCTCATCTTGCTTGATGTCGATGATGCAATGAGCGAGCAAATCGGAGAGAGTTTCGCGAAGTCGCATGAGGAAAAGGAATTGCGCCTACCTTCTACACCCTCCACCGCGGTGCGGAGAGGTGTCCGCCCAGCCTCCACCTAGGGTGCGGTGGCTTCACCGCCCCGAGGAGCGATTCCTTCCTTAGACCTGGTAGCCTCCCCACCAGGCACCAGGACCCCAGTGACTGGGCCCGCTACGTTGAATTGCCCCCTCGAAGGCGGAGGCGATTGTACCCGGGGGCGCTTCACCCTCGGGTAAGCGGGCGACTCTTCCTTGGCCGCTCTAGTAGCCGCAGGGCCAGGCGCACGTGGCAAGTCCTCGCCAACCGTTGCAGGCGACAAGACTTCATCTTCAGGGGCAACGACACCAGAGCCTATCACCTCGCCACCGTCTAAGGCCTCCTCGTCAGGGGCAGCACGCTCTCCCGAATTGACGAGCCCGGACCCAACGCCGGTCGTGCCCCCCATCTCGACAATGCCGGCTGGTGACACGGCCGATGGACTGGAGGCGACAGCGTTAGATCGGGCCCTGCACCGTGAGGTCGGCTTCCATCCTTGGCCGTCGCCATCGTGGTCGCCCCAGGACCTCGCACACCCGATTTAGCCGCCCCTGTTTTGCCGAGCAGATCGCGGCCTCGCGCAGCCTATGCTTCTTGGCTGTGTATGGCTCGAGGAGCGCAACAACCGCGCGCTCCGCGTCTTCCAGTCGGGGCACTGCACACAAAGATGGGACATCATCTCGAAGGGATCATGCGACTATGTAAACAGGCGAGCAGCCCAGAGTCGAAGGACTTACAAGGAGCGCAGGGTGTTGCGAGGCAGGACACTGTCGGGTGGACGCCATCCTTGCAGACACCGCCCGGTCGCTCATACTGCCACCGATTGGAAAGTGGCGCCACCCCGTACAAGGTGAACTCCTCGGCGAGGTCACGCATGCTGAATCGGCGAGCGACACCGACGAGCCTCCACGCCTTCTGCGCGTCCTCCGACTTTGGTTTTACATCTGGCGAGCTGTTGAACGATATCGGTTGTCCCCGGCACAACAAACCGCTCGTGCTCGTCACGTGGTAGTAAAACCACCGACGCGTCCACCCGGACTCCCACTTCCCTCGCACAGCCAGCGCGGGGAAGAGCCTCGCACACTGTTTCCTCAGCACGAAGTTGACGCTGCCGAAGTTCGACTCCACTCCTCCCTCGATTTTCTTTGGCTGGCAGCGCGCATCGTGCATAATGGTGAACAGGCTTGCGCTGGGACGATGACCATCTGTTCGCAGCGCCCAAGCAAATACAGCCAGGCGAACTATCGCATTGAGGGTCAGCTGTGCCAGCTCCAACCCGTAAGCCCACAAGACCTCGCCGACGAAGACTGTCGAGGGCATCCACAACCCGGCATCAAAGAATGCGACAAAGACAATAGCCTCCGTCTCCGCCGGATGTGGCTCCGTCTCGTCAGAGTCGGGCAGGCGAGCCCCGACACGTTCCTCGATCTTCCTCTCCCGGGCGAGCCTCTGGAGCATCTCTTCACTGGCGCGACTCCGCCCCAACACACAGGAATAGCGACCTCCCGAGTGTTCCATGGCGTCCCACTGCTTGTTGACGTGCGCTGATTCTCGCACCACCAGACGGTACTCCCCTAGAAGAGGTGACAGGTCGTACCAGTTGGATGAGCCGCTGCCGCTAAGCCGGCGAGCAGGATCGTCGTGACAAGCCATTCCTCTAAAAGATAGGGCGCTAAAACAGCAGGAGTAGGGTTGGATTGTGCTGGCAGCAGAAGAAGGAAGCGTCCCCAGGCTGATGGTGACGCCTTATAAAGCCGGCTCCCCAACCCCCCCCCCCACGAGCGGAAGCACAACCGGCGGAAGCCCAGCGATTCGGTTACCCGTAATCGAGAAGCGCAACCGTTGACAACTAGGGGCACGGTAGGTGGGCGGACAGCGCACAACGCGCCAGTAGCATCCTGCCACGTGTCCCGCCCCTCTAGGGAAGGGGCGAGCGACTGCAGTCGTGCGATTGTTGACGGCCCACGACGCGCCATTCGCTGTTCGCCGTGTATCCCCCCTGGTGGGGCAGCGGTGCGGCTGCAGCAGCCTGTTCCTGACAACTTAGGGGTCGGCGCGATTCCAGGTGCCATTAAGGCGCACTACCGGGCTGCGGAGCCACCCGACCATGTCGACATCAGACCAAGCAGAGACCACCACCCCGCATGACCGCCCGAGGTTACGCGCGAGAGCCTTTCCCACCTCGCGCCCAGGGGAGCCCGTGGCGTGAGGTTTACCTCCGCTCCAATTCCAACACCGACTTCGACTTCGGCTTCGACCACGCCACTGGAGAGCCCCGCGGGCGAGGACGGCTTCGCCAAACTCGAAGTACCCTCGCGGCGGGTCTGGCACTACACCAAGCAATAAGGCTCCGCCAAATGTTAACGAAGCTCACAGGCCGCAGGGATGGAGGGGGCCAAAGGGCTCGGAAACATGGCTTCGGCCTGTGAAGCCCTTCACCATGAGAGGCTCCTGTTGTAGGGATGGCCCCCACCTAAGCCCAGCCGGCCTGTTAGAGGGATGTAAGGCCCAAAATGGGAAATGTGTAATGATGTAAATACCCCTGAAGGGGATGCTTGGGTGTAAGGGTATAATTGTAAAATCACTCCCCATGTGGATATAAATATACTACACTAGGGTATAATTGTAAAAGCACTCCCCATGTGGATATAAATATACTACACAGGCCACGGGGGAAACCCTAAGCCATTGCTCACCTAACTCTCCACTACCGTACTCTCTCTATCTCTGTTTGGTTTGTAACCACAACAAATACAAATTCAGGGAAATAGACACTCGTTTAATTTTACATAGCATAGTTTGTTCTGAAAAAATATAGAGCATATTTTATTTCATCAGGCTAATCAACTCTAGCGACTTTGATCCTGTTTGGCCTGTTTTTTTTACTTCAGCTTACATTTTTTGGCTGCAACTTATAACTTTTAGATTGTTTATAAGAGAGAGTATAGAGTAATAGAAACTTGCGTGAAGTTTTGACCAATATAAATGAAATTATTATAGTGTGTACTATAATTAACTTGTAGACCTCGCTTTGAAAAAACACTCTGTTTGAAAGTTAGTTACTGTAGAAAATCTGAAAAACAGATTTTAGAAACTGAAAAGAAGAGGCTAGCTGTCTTTTGGCTTTTTGGCCTGAGAAGCCATTTGCCAGGCTTCTTCTTGGGTTGGCTAACTGCTTAAGCTGTGAATGACGGTTGAAATATCTGAAATACCCTTGAGGCTTTGAAGGCATGTTTCTATGCTGATTTAGTATAAATATGATTGTTTTTATTCTTTTTACAGAAATATTGATTAAACGACTTAACTGTACTCGGTTACAACAACTAAGCAACATTCTGTAACTACCAAAATTTTCAACAATGCAATACCACCTACAAAAGTTGCAACTTCCACTATCACATCCAAATGGTGAACTTAATTCTTCACGAAATCTTTTCCATTTGCAAAACAGATACATGGTCAATTTCACCCTCTCTAGTCTCTGTATGCAACTCAATTTACAACTAGGCACTGAAACATGTGCGTTTCAGAAAATTACATCCATTTAGACAATCAGCAGCTCCAGAACTTGACCTTTGCTATAATGAATTCACCATATCTATACAACTCAATTTGCACTTGATCACAAGATATGAATTTTGCATGTATTGTATATATCACACAAGAATACACTGCTAACTATGCTGTCAGCCATGAAATTAGATTTAGCACCTAAAACCAACAATGTCTAAGCAACAAGATGCTGCCTACAGGAGCAATAGAAACGAAGCTGTTCATCGCGTCACTGCCGATGCCAACTCTCCATGTGCACAAGCATTGTTTTAGCTACAGTTACAAGAACTCGAAACATAGATATCTCTACTCCTTAAAAGAAGGAGTTCAAGGTGATGGTGCATCCTACACTCATTTCCTTTTCACTGACATGTGGAGCCACTTCCTACCCCTCCCTCTCTCCCACCCACCTGCTTTCTTTACTCGACATGTGGGACCCTCCCACCTCAAAACCCGTGCGTTGCCTCATTTCTTCCGGCGCGGACCCGCATTTCTTCGTCACTCTTCCCCTCTCTCCTCCGCCACTGCGTCGACCTCGCCTCCTCCCCTCCCTCCGCTATTGCACCGCCCTTGCCTCCTCCCCTCCCTCCTCCGCCGCCGCGCCGCCCTCGCCTCCTCCCCTCCCTCCGCCCTCACCACCTCTGCCGCCCGTGCTGCCGCCACTCCTCCGCGCCCCCACCCTCCTCGCCAGCCCGCGCTCCCGCCCTCACCCCCTCCGCCCCCCCCCCCCCCCCCCCGCACCGCCGCCACTCCTCCACCACCCCCGCGCCGCCGCATCCTCCTCCCCGAACCGCCTCCTCCCCAGCCCGCGCCGCCGCCTCCTCCTCCCCCTGCGCCTCCTCCCCTACTCCCCCAACCCCCCGCGCTGCCGCCTCCCCCTCTTCGTCCCCCGCACCACCGCCTCCTACTCCCCCACCCCTCACCGCCGCATCCTCCTCCCCTCCTCCTCCCAAACCGCTGGTGCTTAATCTACGGCGTCTCTCTGCTCAGCCGCCCCACGAGATCTCCCTCCCCTGCGGTATTTTACTTCCGGATCTCTCGCTAATCTCGCTTGAGACTGCTTCTCTACTTCGGAATCGGTTGTTTTGGGCTGCTGCTCGAGTTGATGAATTTGCAAAAGAAGCTAGCTCTCATTTGCTAATGCTAGGCTTTCTTTAGTAATGCTGCCTTTTGAATTGAGAGAAGTGATGAGTGCGTTGGAATTGGAATTTTGGATTAGTGCCTCGTTTTGCTTTTGCTTACTGCTTATTCTGTGGCCTTCTGCTAATTTGATCTCCTCATATTTTCATTAGTTAGGTCGGAACATTGTAGTGCCACCTCCTACCGTCCGCTCAACATCGGCCGGGAGGCCAGCCGATGCGTCACGGCCGACCACCACGGTGGTGCCACCGATCAAAACCAACACGGCGTTGCGAACCACGTCCCCTATTCCACCGGTGGCTGTGGTGCCTCCAGTGGATCACAGTCGGCAGAAAAGGTAAACCAGTGACATTCCCCCAGATCTGCAGAACGTGAAATGTGCTTTGCATACTAAAAATAGGCTGGGAGATCTCGTCGGCCGGTACGTACATAAGAGGAGCTCTGTTTTGCTCGTCGCTGGTGAGTGAACAGTGATGAGTGTGTTGCTGTGCACGTAGGTGAAAACGAGCAGCGGCGGCAGCAAGGCGGCGAGCGAGGGGAAGAAGAAGAGATCAGGGGAGCAGCAGGAGTCGGAGGGGGAACGCCAAGAGGTCCAAGCAGGAGGCCACCTCGCCCACGTCGTCACTCAAAGTATGCACATGCGCAGATTCAATGCTCCGACGAAAGATATAATTTTACAAACCCAAAAACATATACGCGCATGGCAACGAGAAATGTTCTTGATTCCTGGGGAATTAAACTGTTTTCCCTGAAGTTTGTGCAAAATTATTGTGAAATTCCTGCCTTCCCAACATGGTCTAATTTTCTATTTGCTTTAGAAATTGTGCAAAATCCTTGGAGCTCATCACTATTGATCAGAAGCAGGATTACAATCAATAAGCTCGTTAATTATTCCACTCATACCATATTACAACACCATGCATGGAAATAGTGCATATATGGCTGCGTAGAAGATAGTTTCCTGAAACCAATTTAAGTTGTCAATTATAATGTCCTCAATCGTGCGTTATCCTTCAAAGCCAAGCATGAGCAACATTGCTTAGCGAACGCCTGGCAACATTACTGTTTATAAGTATAGATCTTGTTATTGATTAGCTATTTCTAAGTCGCCTGAAATTTTCTGAAGTTACAGTCAATCTTTTGTGACAATTAGATTTTGTGAAGAGATTGATGTGTTATATGATTGGATGTTGATCCAATGGATAAAAAATGTGACTTATGCTTAAGAAAATTTTAGTCACCCAACAAATTAATAGTAAAATAAAGTGTTTTCTGAGTAATCTGTAGGCAGTACAAAATAGTTTGTTAGCTGGTATGCTGATGTTTCTTAGTAATTCAACAGTGGCAGGTACCAAAAGTGAAGTTAGGAGACAAGATCACCGCGCTGCAACAGATCGTTTCACCATTTGGAAAGGTACGTTCAAACATATATGTATGCTTGATTGCTTCAACATTGTTTAGGTGTACGTATAGTTTACGGTGCGAGTTTCGACGATGCGAGTTACCTAGAATTGACATAATTAACCCTAGATCAATACAATAAGTTAAAGGGGAAACCCCAGCTTATGAAGTGGTGTACTGTTTAGATAAATTTTGAAAAGAAGAAAAAAGAAAGGGAAAGTTAAGTTCCATGACGAAAGGGAAATAAACAAAACCAAAGCAAATGTACGGTTCATTATGATTTTCTATTTTTTTTTAATTTTCATCAATTCAGCTAGGCCCTGAAAAACTTTGTAGAAATTATCTGTTAACACATGGATCATTTGCAAGAATCATTTGTGTCTTTACGAAATCCATTTATCGTGCTTAAAGGCAGTTTAGACTGGATATTTCTTCTACAATATATGCTGATACATATTTCGTGTTGATTGACATTGTTCCTCTTATGGATGATTCAGACCGATACAGCATCAGTTCTATACGAGGCGATAAATTACATCAGGTGGTTGCATGAACAAGTGCAGGTAAGTTACTAAATACTATTGCCTCTTATTATCCCTTCTCGATAAAATGCAGTCTATCGATCGGTTTAATATAGCTTTTTTTGAAATCCTCGATTTATAATAACTTGGTAAAAATGTTCCATATATATAGTTGATTTTTGAATCTTGTAATCCCTGGTAATCCCTGAAGAAAGTGATTTTGATCAATCGCTTGTTGTTTTAGGATTGATGCGTATGGTGTACTTGCAGTTGGTTTCTTGGCCTGCGTATTGTGGTTAGGTTTTCCGAGTTTGTTCATTCCATCCCTTTCCCTTGTTTACTGCAGGCTGAACAGGATTCGGACGGCTCAGCACAAAGCATTGCTGACATGACCGCTTTCGTGAGTATTAGATCTTTCTTTGAGTATATTATTTATTTGGGTTATATAAATTGTAGATTTGAACTGTATGTTCGGCAGGGTACATGGCTGCTATGAAGTTGATGGTGATAAATGTTCTACCACTAACATGTTTTCATCTCCAGAATTTGAGGAATCAATTTACTCATGCATTTGAATGTTTTGATATTAGGGGGGGGGGGGGAATGTTTCTATCTTTTTTCTGGGGTTAGGGATCTGAAAAAACTGGAGTCTGCACTTGATTTTGTGGGATGCAATTGGTTTCGCCCCCCTTTTCTGTGGGATGCAAAGGATATGTATCACTTATTACTTATTTTGTGTAACGATGATAATGGGATTTATGCTATGTAATTATCTTGAATGTTGTAAAGTTGTATATGCCAGTATAATTTATTTTCTTTAGGGATGAAATTATGTTTTGAACAACCATGTCCTTGCGACGAGGCTAAATTTGCCATTGTATCATATTATTTTTTTGTCTTACACCTTTCATTTTAGGGAACGGTGTTTTAGCAAGATGTCATAGCCCTCAAGCCAAGATCTCAAAGGGAAAAAAAGGTCCCTATATTGTAATTCTTGAAGTGCAAGTTTTTAAAATAAAACATGAGCTTGCATTCATATTTTAATTGAATATTTCGAACAGTGCTTGATGAAAACTTGGCAAAGGGAATGAGATCTTACCCCAATGTTATACCACGAACTCCAATAGTGCTCGTAATACACGGACCATCGGATGGTGTAAGCCCAAATTATGCTTCCTCAGATAAGGAAGTTTTGAACGAAGTATCCATGACTTCTCTTGCTCATAGTACTCTCACTTCAACTTATTTGCATGAACAAGGAGAGAGCTCAAAGGGTACCACCTTTAACTACACATTATATATATGGGAAAACATGTTTTAATATGCATCAATAAAATTTACTTTGGTTATATCTTAGGACGAAAGCGTTCTCGTGAGCAAGGGAAAGCAAGCATGAGTGAACAAAATATCCAACATGAAATAGCTGCATCTAAACGAATCCAAGCGCGACGTGATCGACAAAATATGTGGTATGCAAAACTTACACCTGAACAAAGGCAAGCAAAGCGAGATCATGAAAAGGCACGTCGACAGAGTTTAACAACTGAGGAGAGACAAGAGATTAATGCTCATAAAAGAGTACGTAGACAAAATTTACCACCTGAGGAGAGGAATGCCAATCAAAGAGTTCGTAGGCAGAGTTTGACACAAGAGGAGAGAAAAGAGAAGAATGCACGCCGTAGAGCACTTAAGAAATGTTTGCCACTAGAGGAGAGGCAAGCACTCCTAGATAAAATGAATGCAAACTATGCAACTAGGCGAGATACACATGTAAAGTTAGTTGTTAAGGACAAAGTACTTACCAGCCATTTGACTACATGGACGAGATGCTCTGATGATCGAACTATCATTGTGGCAACTATGCTTCGAGCAAAGCGTGAACAAGGTGAGTTGATGTGTGTTCCTTGTTCATTTTGTGTTGATCTACTCTATGTTTTATACTTACTTATTTACTTTTTAGACCATAGCCTGCACACTACATGCTTCAGTAGGGTGCACTTTGAACCTAATGTTGCAGTTGCACGTGATCTGAGACAGAGGTAAACATAATTTTGATTATAAATTTTTTAGTAATTAGTTTTAGCTACATGGTTTATCATTTATGGAATCTTTTGTAGGCTCAACAACGAGCTTATTGGAAATGCTTCTCCATGACATTAGAAGGGGAAGTAAATGCAAATTTTTTGGATAAGGGACCTCTAGCTATATAATTGCTAGAAGTGCAAGACTCATTTTGGTGGAAGTAGATGTGATTTGTCATGAAGGAAGTTGATACGGTTCTTTTGGCTAGGATATTCATAGCTAGGATGCTTGCTAGAAGTAGATGCAAATGTTGTGGCTAAGATACTTCTAGCTATCATGCTTGCTAGATGATTGTGCTTCAATGTGTAATTTGACGCATAGCAAATTGGACATGTGTTCATGCCATTCTATCTAATTTTAGTGGTAGTATTTGTAGTATCAAGAAACTTTCTTATGTATCTGTGGAATGGAGTTATATCCTAATTGAATATCACTAGGAACAATGAGTGCATCCATTTGTGAATTGTTCGACGACGTCTTGTCAATATCTTTTATCTTGTTCATGGGATATGCCCATACAGGTGTTTAGCTTGCTGTTTTCTGGATGAGAGATTTCCCATATGTAACTGGGTGTTCTCTTTTCAGCTTGTACCATGTAACCCCTGTGGAAAGTTTTTATTTGTGAATTGCAATTAATTACGTCTCTCCTTTTTTTTGGCAATCCTTGGAAGTCAAAGTCTTTCTATCTGTGTGATCTATAGTGTTCTTGTTTGATAGACTAATTTTAGAGTATTTCCTTTGCTCCCTATCATTTTACAATTAGACTTTTTAAATGTTACGATTATGTTTTAATCCGTAGCAACGCACGGACATCTAACTAGTGTGCATAAGTGTCGGGACCAAATTTCTGAATACAAACTCTATATATTTTCCCACTAGATCCAAATCAAAAGTTAGTGCTTACAGTTAAGATAATGATGGTGATATATCCATAACATAAATCGCAACAGTGATTAAATATTACAGTACCAGTTTTATGGGCACTTATTATAATAATGGCCGCACGGCCTTAAGTTGAAAGCAGTAGACATAAAAATAAATTAGAAAATATCCCATCACCTTGCAACTTGTAAGCGACTGGGGAACACACCTTAATACTCCGGTTGTCCGTCGTCAAATCAGCAAGCGGTGGGGGCACGGGGACTGTTCTAGCTAGCAGACAGAAAGATAACGGAAAGAAATGGCTTTATTCTCCATCGAAGGACACTGGGACTGTTCTAGCTAGGGAATATCCATACTCATCCATTGACTCGGGTCAACCATGTCGATTCTTCCTGACCATTTCGCACAAATCATGGCACTGTTTGGCCTGGATCAAAGGGCGGAGCAATTCAACAATGCACTCGTTTATTTCTTTCTTTTAGATGAAACACTGATGATTCCATTAGCCTGAGGCACGAGTAAAATCGCCGGCCACCACTGTAACGAGTACAAATTCTGGGAAATGGACACTCGTTTCATTTTACATAAGCATGGTTAGTGCTGAAAAAAATATAGAGCATATTCTAACGACTATAACCCTGTTTGGGGAGCTGTAACTTTTGGGAGAGTTGTAAGTTTTGCCGTAAGCTGTCTCTTCGCTTTTTGGCAGAAAAAAACAGTTGTAGGGGATGACTATAGCTTTTTTGAGAAGCCATTTGCAAGCCTGGCTTTTCCTTAGAGCAACTCCAGCAGGGCCCCTACTTGAGCCCTCATCCTACTTTTGAGGGCCGAGGGGTAAAAAACCCACTCCAGCAGGGCCCCTACTTGAGCCCTCAAAAGTAGGGGCCCCTCAAATATCCCCCTCGAGCCCTCATTCCTGGGAGGTCTGGAGGGAGCCCCTACTTTTGAGGGCTCAAGTAGGGGCCCTGCTGGAGTAAGTTTTTTGCCCCTCGGCCCTCAAAAGTAGGGGCTCCCTCCAGACCCCTCAGGAGTGGGTCCTATGTGTCATCCCCTTTAAGAATGAATTTGAGGGTCCTGTTTTGAGGGCTCCTGCTGGAGTGCAGCCCAAAAAACAGAGCCCTCAAAAATAGGGGGAGCCCTCAAATAAAAAGTAGGGGCCCTGTTTTGAGGGCTACTGCTGGAGTTGCTCTTAGGTTGGCTGGCTGCTTTAGCTGTGGGTAAATTTTAAAATGTCTAAAATATCCTTGAGGTTCTAAAGACATGTTTCTGCGCTGATTTAGCTTAAAATATGGTTCTTTTTTGTTCTTTTCACAGAAATGTTAAGAAATAACTTAATTGTACTAAGTTACAGATAATTGAGCAACATTTTGTAACTGCCAAAATTTTCAACAATGCAATACTACCCACAAAAGTTAATGCACACAGTTGAGACAATGATGATAACATATCTCTATAACATAAATTGCAACAGTAATTAAATATTATAGTATCAGTCTTATAGCCACTTATTACAATAGCGGTGGCATGACCTTAAGTTTAAAGCGGCAGAAACAGAAATACGAACATGTTGCGTGTCGACATTGAACATTTCCCGGTAGTTTGGGACGGTTTACTCCGGCCAATAATCCAACGACTTGGACGGACCAGGCTTACAAGGCATCCATGCATGCAGCATTTAATTATTAAGAACTGATCCATCGCTTTCTCTACTTTTGCTTTCTATCATTCTGTGTACTAGAAAGAGATATTTTGGCGTTTTCGCCCGTCCGATCATCAAGTGAGGGCTACGTAGGGTTTTTCGCCCATCAGAAGGAAATCGCTTTATTCTCCAATGATCTAGGAAAGCAGATAAGCGGTGGGGCCGTGGGGCACTTGGACTGTTCTAGCTAGGAATATCATATCATTCATCCGTTGACTCGGGTCAACCAAGTCAATGCGGGGATTCTTACTGAGCAGTTCACACAAATTATGGCACTGTTTGACCTGAATCAAGGGCGGACCAAAACAACCATACACTCGTTTCTTTCTTTTTTAGTGAAACAGCGATGATTCTGAAACAAAACTAAAATTTCAAAATTAATTTGAATTCTTATTTAGATTTAATTTCTTGTAAATCCTGGTCAAATTCCACCTCTATCCTAGCCCTTCAACCCTCAATCTCCCTGCCACATCACTTCACTGAACAATTTTCGCACGAGCACAGTTCACGAACTAAAAATATCACCACCACTTGATCTTTCCTCGCCACCCCTTCCCGTCACTTCCCACCACTGCCACACCCCTGCCAACTGGTTAGAGACCGTATGGCTTCGTCTGTCCCGCCTCTGACACCCTCTTAATTGCATCGGCAACGCGTCGGCCTAGCCAGCCGAACTCGCCACCGCCGTAGCCTCTTCGCGCACTCTGTTTTCCACTCGATCGACTGATTTGTGCCGCAAACTGCTTTGCCGCCCAACCAGTTACTGTCAAGTCTGTGTACGACCACCCTAACACTTGACACATTTCTTGATGGCCGCAGCTCTCACCTGGCCGTGCCGTCTTGGCCAAGTCACCGCCTTGCCAACCACACAACACACTCTCTGCTCTGAATCACATTCCATCGCCTCGCCGACCTCCCTGCTCTATCTCTGCTCTCATTCTCTCACAGCCGTCGCCTAACACACCACATCACCTTTTGACCGCAGCAATGCCGCGCCTGAGGCAACCTATGCCTACCCTCTCCTAGACGCGCCATGTCCTCCCGCACCTTTCTGACCTCTGCCACACGCCATCGCCGCCATAGCCCCGCCCCTTTGCCGAACCACCATGGGATGGATATGAAAGCCTAAGACCCCCTCCAGACATCGCACAGGCATCAAGTGAGCCACTACCAATCCATTAAGCCAAGTTTCAATTCTGCTTATTCAATCGATCACATTCCAATTGCTCTCGTCTGTAGCACCTTTATGCTCTCAAAAACACCACTCAACCATTGCCTTAGACCCTTGAGCCCCTTACCATGTTGGCGACTAGCACCGTCGTCCGACCTTGAGACTTCTTTGTGGACAGCTTGGCTTAGCCATCCCCGACTCAAGCCACCACTTCCCTGAACTTCCTCTAACCCCATAGATGTCCAAATCCTAACACTATTATCCTCTTAACCCGTCCTTAAGTCCTGTGCCATTCAAACGCCCCGAAGGAAGGAGACCTTACCGCCAGTGAACACCAACTCCGTAGCTACCACTGAACTCCAAATGGAAGCCCCTAGACAACAGGAACTCACACTTTGTCATCGATTGTTGTTTTGACCACAGATTCTTCGACCGCCCACCGCCGGAAATCTTCGACCGCTCCCTTGCATGAATTCTCTGACCACTCCACCGTTTGAAGTATCTGACCACCTTGTAGTCGAGAGAAACTTCATCCGCGCCGCTTCGAGTCTTGAGCCACTCCACTTGAACGCCGTCCGATGCTTTTAAGCCACTTGTATGCCATCCAATATTTTTAAGCCACTCGTACGCTATTCGATGCTCTTAACCAGCTCAAACACCATCGGATCTCTTAAGCCACCCAGACGCCATCCAAACCCCGCAACTACTCAGACATCGTTCAATCTCCGTAGCAACTCGTACACCGTCTGATCTTTATTAACTTCCGGTAAATGAAGCTGTGTTTAATAGGTGAATCCATCAGCAAAGCATAAGTAGATTTAGGAATTTGTTAAGATTGGTATTTGTAATAAAGTTGGATTTTATCTAAGCATGTGTTGGCAATGGTGCACACTCGACTGCAATACCTTGCAGCTGAACTGTCCTAGGCAGTTGCGAGAGATTCACGATATCCCTAGAAATGGGAGAGTTACAAATTCCATTAAGATGAGGCATGAGCTAAATCGTCGGCGGTTGCAATGAGTATAAATTCAGGGAAATGGACACTCGTTTCATTTTACATAGCATAGTTTGTTCTAGAAAAAATATAGAGCATATTTTATTTCATCAGGCTAATCAACTCTATCGACTATGACCCTGTTTGGCCTACCCCTTTTTGCTTCCGTTTGTGGCTTTTGACTGCGATTTAGAGCTTTTAAGCTTTTGACGGAGTAACAGAAACTCGAATGTGGTTTTGGCCAATATAAATGAAAGTGCTACAGTATGTACTACAATTAACTTGTAGACCCCATCTTTAAAAGATACTCCGTATAAAATCTAGCTAGTTACTGTAGATAGGCGAAAAACAACTTTTCAAAGCTGAAAAAGAAGAGGCTAGCTGTCTTTTGGCTTTCTAGCCTGAGAAACCATTTGCCAGGCTTTTTCTTAGGTTGGCTAGCTGCTTCAGCTATAGATGATGATTGAAATATTTGAAATGCCCTTGAGGTTCTAAAGGCATGTTTCTATGCTGATTTAGTATAAATATGATTGTTTTATTCTTTCTGAAGAAATATTGATGAAACGATCGACTTAATTGTACTAAGTTACAACAATCAAGCAGCATTTTCTAACTACCAAAGACCCACAAAAGTCCAACATCAACAACCACATCCAAATGGCAAACTTAATTCTTCACAAAACCTTTTCCATTGGCAATACAGATACATGGTCAATTTCACCCTCTCTAGTCTCTGTATGCAACTCAATGTACAACTAGGCTTTGAAACACGTGCGTTTCAGAAAATTACATCCATTTAGACAATCAGCAGCTGATCTAGAACTGACCTTTGCAATAATGAATTCAACATATCTATACAACTCAATTTGGACTTGATCACAAGATCTGAATTTTGCTTGTACTGTGTATATGTTGGACCGAAATGGCAACAGAGGGGGGGGGGGTGAATGATGCCTTCAAAAACTCCCCAAAGAATTCTCACCAACTTCTTCTCCAATAGCTACAGAAGCTATGAAAACCGAAGTTGGATGCTCGCTGGAAACCGAGAGGAAATCAACTGTGACTAATCAAGAGGGAAGGAGTCGGTCAAAACCCAGAGCAGTCGATACCTTACTGTGTAGTCGAATGACTCCCTGCTGTGACTGAAGCAGTTTCAAAGCAGTCGAGACTTCATAGTGAAATATCGATCGACAAAATAAAGAACACAGTAACGACCGAAGATAGAGAGAGCGCGCACGATCATTTGCACAAGGACCCGATCAAAATTTCTGCTCTCGAGAAGAACCTGACCAAATGGTCTTGAGTATGGATCCCAGTTCAGAGCAGAAGAAAACAAGGGAACTTGAGCAAAGAACTTGCTTAGATCAAGAAAGCCAGAGCACAAATGGAAACCATCATCTCAGACATATAGGGAAAGGATAAAGCAGTGATAGCACAAACAAAAACAATCAAACAATTCTCAGAACAAAAACTCAACATAGAGGAAGAGAGATGAATGATTGATAATGGATGTTTCTACAGCCACTCCAACTGGGAGATACATGAGCACACTTGCTCCATCCCGAGAACCACACACTCACAAATAAGGAAGAACACAGCCACTCGGGAATCAGAATCTCACCGAGCACCCAAGCTCTACCCTCTCTATTTATAGCCTTCTGCTACCGGGGGAAACCCGTAAACCCCAACTAACACCGGGTTTTACCACTCTCTTTACCCACTAGCGAGAACGAACTCCAGTGCTTTACCCGTTACACCCGACGGCTCCACTGCTTTGCCCGTTAGCGCCAACCACTCCAGTGCTTTTGCAGAGACACAGCTTCCCTTTGCAGCTTTTCGCATTTCTCCAAAATGCCATCCCTCTACCTTCCCAGAAGCTTCCTCCTCCCTTGTCGCTCAAGTCTTGCAACCACCAGGCAGACCTCGTCGTCTTCGGCATCTCCCGACCACTCTTGACCTCAGCACCACTCGTGCCTAGTCTTGGCCATTCATGCCTCTCCACAACTAGTCTCCAAGTCCTGCAAACCATCACAGACAAGCATACATTCATAGTACCGCACAAACTATTGGCATAATCATATAACAAGGAACTCAAAACATGCTTCACAAAGTCGTACATCCACTACGACCGGACAAAAACACTTAAACAACAAAGCACAAGACCTACGACTGCTCTCCAAGTCAAGACGACTAGCCCAGGAGTTGATACGACCGATTCTCAGGTGAAACGACCGATCCTAGAGGTCATACGACCGGTTACTAGATGTCTACGACCACGTTCAACCCTCCCGGGCCCTTCCGACCGATTAGCGCATGATCGAAACACCTTCCGACCACGTACAACGAGTTTTACAGTGGTCGAGACCCTTTCCGACCACACCCGGGCGCTTGAGAGCAAATCCGACCACGGCCAACTGTCCTACGCCCGCAGCCGACCGCATACGACCGCTTCACAATGTGGTCGCAGTCGCTTCGACTTCCCACGTGGTCGAAGTCGAGATCTGCCGACTACCGACCACAGTGGTCGAAGTCTCGACCTCCGACTACCTCTCGCGGTAACGTGGTCGTAACCTGTTTCGACCACGACCAACATGGTCAAATTGGCCTATGACCACGGCCAACGTGGTCGTAAAGGAGTTGGGAGACTTCCGACCTTCGACTGTGTGGTCGTAAATGACTCGCCTGGCTCCCGATTGACGACAACATGGTCGTAACCTGCCCGGCAGGCTTCCGACCACGACCAAAGTGGTCGAACGAGCCTACGACAACGGCCAGAAGCTACGACTTTGCACAGAAAGCGATTCCGAACATTTTTAAGGCTACGACTTAGCAGGAAACACTCAAATCAAACTCAATCACAAACCAAGTGTCAATAACTCATCACAAACATGAGAACACCTCCACAAGGTCTCTCAATCTCCCCCTTGATGAGTATATTGACAAACCCAGAAAAAAACGAGAAGTTGAGTTTGAGTTTGAAGAATCCAACATGGTCCAAAGAAGGGAATGAAACAAATGACCATGTCGACAGAAAGAACACTAGAGCAACAACTGAAAGAGCAAATTGTTCTCCAAAGCTCTAAAATGTTCCCAAAAGACTTTTTCTACTCTATTCTCCCCCTTTTGGCAATAAACACATCAAGAATGCAGAGGAGAAAATATGACATGTCAATGGATGTATATGGCTAAAGTTTGATTATTTCTAAGCATTTTGAGCCATGAGAATTATCCATAACGACCATAATGAGATACACCAAGCCATAACTCAATAAAAGGCTATCTAGATCATGACAAGATATGTATATCCTAGCTAGAGCACATAGATGACGATCTGAAATGTAATGCATTTTATGAGCATGTCAAGTCATCAATAAGCAAAGTCTAACTAGAGATATCCAAGGATGATGTAGGCCATGTCAATAAGCTAAGCGGAACAAGGAAGCTAATATTGAGTCCAAATAGAGTGCTATAAGCTCAAGATTGAAACATTGGTTACGTACATGGTTCTTTTTGTAGCTTAAGCAAATGGAACACATAAAACATTGTCTTTTTAAAGCTCATGGTCGTTTCCAACCCAATTTTTTTATGTGCTAGATCTCAAGCCTTATGCGACTACTCCAAGCGAGAAGCTTAAGAAGATAGTCTAAGTCATCCAAAACTCCCCCTGAGTTCATGCCTAGTGCAATGGCAAGCCGTCTCATGAGAAAGAATTGGTAAAATCAGTTTTTTCGCACAAAAGAGATCATTTTGCGTTTTATGTTGTACTAACTTATGCATCATCAAGAACTAATATAGCTCAACTTAAGGCTCAACAAAGATTCAACGCTCAACTAAGCTTATTTGACATGACATGAAACATAAAAGGATAGCTCAAGAAAGACTAAACTCAAGTGCTAGCATGACAAGTTTTAATTCAAGTAGATCAATTTTAATTCACTTATCATGGCAAAACCTAGTCTACACATATGAAGTCATGATAAATCTAGCAAATAAAGCACAAGCCATGGCAAGGTGTAGAGCATTGTACGCATGTCATAAAGGATAATAATCAAGGCTCAATGTAATTATCTACAATGCAGAATGCTGAAATGCAAGAAGATCCAGCTCCCCCTTAACATGTGATGCAACTTTTAGTTGAAGTTGAGTTAAGTCAATATTAAGCTCCAGAAGCTCCCAAATGAACTCCCCCTGAACCAAAGCAAAAAAAACGAGAAGCTGGCAAAGAAAACCAAAACAGGCAGTCCTTAAAGCATAGATAAGATATAGAAGATACTATGGCTCAGACTGACTCGCATCTACCCCATGTGACTCCAGGACTATTAGCTTGACCGTAAAACACACACACTAGAGGGCAAACACGTACCCTGTCTACACGAGAGTGACCCAACCCTCACTAGAACCTACAAGAAGTGAGTGAGCTCAATCTAGTGAGATAAGAAGCAGCTAATAAGACGCATCCTGGAAGCACAAAATAAGAGAAAGAAGTCTAAGCAACTAGACAAGAGAAACACTTTAACCTATGCTAGAAGGACTAAGCCCGACGCACCCTGAGTGCAAAGCGACAGAAATGAGACAAAAGCATAATCAATATAGTAAAGCAGTAAAGCCCAAAGCTCCCTCTCACTACAGTCCATAAGGACAAACCACCCCAAGCTCTCCCCGCAGAGCTGAAAACCTCGAACTATCCAATGGCTTGGTGAAGATGTCAGCCAACTGGTGGTCACTCTCCACAAACTGGAGCACTATATCGCCCTTCTCTACATGGTCTCTAAGGAAGTGATAACGGATATCGATGTGCTTGGTCCGAGAGTGTTGCACTGGGTTCTTAGCAATGTTAATCGCAGAAATGTTATCACAAAAGAGTGGAACACTGTCGATAACTAACCCAAAGTCCCGCAGGGTCGAAGCCATCCAGAGTACCTGACTGCAGCAGCTGGCTGCAGCAACATATTCGGCCTCTGCGGTGGACTATGCAACACCGGACTGCTTCCTAGAAGACCAAGAGACGAGAGAAGTGCCAATGAATTGGCAAGTGCTAGAAGTGCTCTTCCTATCTATCCTACAGCCAGCAAAATCCGCGTTCGAGAAGACTCTCAAGGAAAGACAGGATGAGGAAGAGTACCAGATACCATAGTCAATGGTAGCTCGGAGGTACCGAAAGATGCGCTTCACCACCTGGCGGTGAGATACGCTAGGAGAGGCCTGAAAACGAGCACACAGACACACAGAGAAGTGTATGTCTGGTCTCGAGGCAGTGAGGTAAAGAAGGGAGCCGATCATACTTCTGAACTCTTTCTGATCAACTGGCTCGCCGTCCTCATCTGGGTCAAGATAGGCTGTAGAAGCCATGGGAGTCGACACAGGCTTACCATCACTCATGTCGAAGCGCCTCAGGAGGTCACGAGTGTACTTTCCCTGATGAAGAAATGTACCCTCCCGAGTCTGCTTGATTTGGAAGCCAAGGAAGAAGGTCAACTCGCCCATCATACTCATCTCAAACTCGGTGCTCATGACATCTGAGAACTGTGAAACCAGAGTATGGGAAGAGCCGCCAAAGATGATGTCATCGACATAGATCTGGACGAGTAGAAGGTCAGTGCCATACCGGCGGATGAACAAGGTCTTGTCAACTTTACCCATCTCAAAACCATGACTTAACATGTAGGACTTAAGCCTCTCATACCAAGCTCGAGGGGCTTGCTTAAGTCCATACAAAGCTTTGGAAAGCTTGAAGACATGGTTTGGGTATTTGGGGTTTTCGAAACCTGGAGGCTGTCTGACGTAGACTTCTTCCTCAATGACTCCATTAAGGAGGCACTCTTGACGTCCATCTGGTAAAGCTTGAAACCCTTAGAAGCTGCAAAGGCAAGCAGGATTCTAATGGCCTCAAGTCGAGCTACAGGGGCAAAGGTCTCCTCGAAGTCTAGACCCTCAACCTGGGAAAACCCCAGAGCTACCAGTCTAGCCTTGTTTCGAATGACTACCCCATCCTCACTCTGCTTGTTTTTGAACACCCACTTGGTTCCAATGACATTGTGACCTCGCGGGGGCTCAACAAGCGACCAGACCTTGTTTCTCTCGAAATTTTCTAACTCCTCATGCATGGCATTAACCCAAGACTCATCGGAAAGAGCATGAGAAACATCTTTGGGCTCAAAGGAGGCAATGAAAGCAGAATGGAGACATAATTGAGATAAGCCAGATTTTGAGCGGGTAACACGCTCGAACAGGTCTCCAATCATCTGCTCAGAAGGATGCCTTTTCTGGATATGTCGGAGAGGTCCAGGATGAGATGAAGAAGGTGCCTCTACCTCGCGAGCTAACGAGGTAGGAACAGAGCCACTAGCTCCAGAGGAAGCAGAGGGCATGGGCTGATCACCTGGAGGTGCGGTGGAAGACGGCACCTCAAGGGGTGGATAAGGGACTTGATCGGGTAGACAACCCTCATCTCCATCGTCCTCGGCATCCACAAAGATGGTCTCGGACTGCTCTAAAGAACCTGAGATATCAGGCCTAGTCCCTGGACTGGCCTCGCCAAAGGTCACCTCACAGGTCTCTACCAATTTGCTAGACTCGCAGTTCCAGACCCTATAAGCCCGCGAAGAAGGCGAGTAACCTAAAAAGATCCCATCACAAGAACGTGACTCGAACTTGTCTAGGTTCCCGGACTTCAGAATAAAGCACTTGCAACCAAACACACGAAAATGAGAGATGCTGGGCTTTCGCCCGTATCTCAACTCATAAGAAGTGCAGTGCAAGTGTGCCCTAAGAAAGACTCGATTTGAGACATGGCACGCGGTGGCTATAGCCTCAGCCCAAAACTTCCGCGGTGTAGAGTACTCATCAAGCATCGTCCTGGCCATCTCGACCAAGGTACGGTTCTTCCTCTCCACGACGCCATTCTGCTGTGGGACGTGCGGAGAAGAGAACTGGTGGTCTACACCTGTCTCATCACAGAACCTCTGGAAGTAGGAATTCTTGAACTCCGTGCCATTGTCACTGTGGATCGCTCGTAAGGCACCCGGGAGCTCAACAGAAAGCCTACTGAAAAGACCTCGAAAATGTGAAAACGTCTCATCCTTCGAGGCTAAGAAAAACACCCAAGAATACCTCGAGAAGTCATCGACCATGACAAAACCATACCACTTCCCTCCTGCTGACTGCACTCGAGCTGGTCCAACTGTGTCCATATGGAGCAGCTGTCCTGGTGCATCGGTCATAGTGACTGTGACCGGAGGATGGGAGGCGGCAATCATCTTGCCATGCCGGCAAGGAGCACAAACTAGATCTTTGACCATTTTGAGCTTCGGCAGACCACGAATGAGGTTGTGGCCGCTAACTCGGGTCAAATGGTCAAATCCAATATGACCAAGTCTCCTATGGCAGAACGAAAGGTCGCGGGACTCAGAAGCAACTAAACACCTGAGAGGATCACCAGAAGACTCAGAAAAATCAGCACGAAAGATCCTCCCAAAATGAGAAATCCCGCAAACCAGACTACCCGGAGAATCAAGAATTTTGCAATTGTTTTTCTTAAAGCTCACCTCAAAGTCGTCATCGGTAAGCTGAGAAACTGAGAGCAAATTATACTGCAGCTTATTAACCAAGGCAACATCCTTCAAAAAGAAAGAATCATTAATGCGCACAGTACCTTTGGCGATGACGCACCCAGATGAAGCATCTCCGAAGGTGACCGTCTCATCACCTGGAGCACGGGCAAGGGAAGAAAACCAACGGGAATCTCCAGTCATGTGTCGTGAACACCCGGAGTCTACGAGCCAAACCTTTCCCTTCCCTGCCCGGCGAACCTGAGTCAACAAGAGAGTAAAGTCTCAGTACTGGGGTAAATCAAGAGTGATTTTGGCACCCAATACTGAACAACACATTGAGCAGATGAAGTCGTCAAGCACGACTGACCTCTATCTACCCTACGCTCTCTGTGACTGAAAGAAGCAGAAGATCTGTGTGCAGGCCTGAAGTTGTTGCTAGGTCCGACTGCTATGGGAAAGCGAGTCGAAACACCGGCAACATGCTGATCACGCCGTGGGTAACTGTCTCGACGGGGGAAACGAGATGGACCCTCAGGATGGCGGAAGTCACGACCCGGAGCAGCACGAGGACGAAAACCAGAAGACTCGGAAAAACCAAGTCCTCGATGCTGCCCAAACCCGTCAGAAGCAAACCTGGACCTCGTGCTAGTCTTAGATGCACTCAGGATCTGGGGCTGACCCTGAATACGCCTAAGTGCCTCCGCACGGTCTCTACGCGCAATCCTAGCGCGCCTGAAGCATCGATCGACTGTGTGTCCATCCTTCTGATAGAAGGTACAGTGGTACTTCACCTTCTGAGAGGTAGAAGTAGCACGAGGAGGCTTCGCCTTCTGAGAGGCCGAAGCTGCAGGTGGACTCACCTTGCTGTCAGAGATCCCTTGGACAAAGCCCGTTGATTTGAATTTAACCTCATCAGACCTGGGCTCGACCTCGATCACACCTCCTACTATGGGTCGGAAAATAGCAGGTGGATGCTTCCTCATATCCTCATAAAAATCATATCCTAGACCTTGATTAGACTTGCAAATCTTGGATTGGTCTAGAATAAGATTAAGCTTCTTCTTGCCGCCTACAAATCTCTTGAGAGTGTTCATAAGATACTGACACTCCCGGAAGAGAGAGGTGCAAGAAGAGCAGGGGGAAGAAGAGACAGCAGAAGGTAAGGGAGCAGAGGAAGAACCAACAGCAGAGAGAAGAATGGCTTGTGCACGCACAGCCGACTCTGAAGGGACAGTCCTACTGCTAGCCAGTTGGTTCACGTCGCTAAGCGTCTCCACCTTACCCTGGGCTTCTCCCCCTTCTTAGCACAGACAATACAAGCAAAAGGTTGCTTGTCTAATAGGTCCTTAGTCAGCTTCACACATCTCTCATCCAATGCAATCAAATCAGATTTTAGTTTGTTATAGTTAATGCATGGTGAGCTAACAGGGTCCTTAGAAGCAAACTGAGCCAACTTCCTATCATGATCAATCATATCTTGAAACTGTTTGGAGACAGCTTCAAGTTCAGCAGTTAACTTAGGATAGTTCAAGCATGAATCAATCGGCTCAAGTAAAGAAGCTTGTAGTTCAGCAATTTTATGATCTGCCCATTTTAAGTTCATCTTCAAGTTATTGCAGTTTTCATAGGACTCGGGCAGATCAAGTAGCATGGCATAAGGTCCTCTAGCAGCAATGTCCTTAACATTACATGAGGTGGGAGAAGTAGTCTCATCAGTAGTAAGTAGAGTAACAGCCATCCTACTCAATTCTAACTCAGCAAGCAGACTAACATTCTCCACCTTAAGCACATCAAGCTCAGAAGACAAACTATCATGAGAGGTCCTTAGTTTCTCCATGTCTTCAAGCAAAGCAGGGCATGTATCACAATCGTCACGGGAGGGAGCAGATCTAAGTGAAGTAATCTCCCGTGACAGTCTATCTACTTCCTTCTCTAACTCGGTACACCTAGGCCTAGCTCTAGCATGAAATCCACCTAGCTTAAGAAAAGCATCATTAAGCTGGTCATAAGAAGGGAGTACCTCATCCGAGTCGGAGTACAGCTCGCTGTCACTCAGTTCGCCCTCGAGGGCCATGAAGCACATGCCAGAGAAGTCGTCGCCGCCATCCTTGGGCACTTGGTCACCCGCCCCGTCGTCGTCGCTCCATCCCTCCACCTCGCTGAGGTCGAGGTCGTCGAAGGCGGTGAGGACGCGGTGGAAGAGCTTCTTGGCTTTGCCAAAGTTGCGGAACTTCTTCTTTCCCGGCGTCTGAGCTGAAGGCTTCTTGTTGCGGTTCTTTTCGGTATAGTCATTCTTGCCCGAACCGCCGTAGTCGTTCTTGCCCTTCTCCAGCTTGGGGCAGTTTGCCCGAATGTGGTTGGGGCCACCACACTCAAAGCAAATCACGGGTCCTCCTCTCTTTCTGTCCCTCCTCCCCTTGTAGGCATGGGAGAATCTTCGAGCAAGGAGGGCCAGCTGCTCATCCGCAAGCTGCTCTAACTGATCATCAGTTATGTCACAGAGAGCAGCAAGGGAGAAACCGCAAGAAGACTCAGAAGAAAGACCAGAAGCCGAACTGGGATCGGTGACTAGAGCCATCGACTGTGACTTCGACTTGCGAGAGACAATGTCAATCTCGTGAGTCTTGAGGCGCGAGTACAGCGCATCAAGAGTCAAAGTCGAGAGGTCCGTGGTGTCCTTGATGGTAGTCACCTTCATCTCCCAAACATGAAGATCGAGTGCAGCGAGCATCTGTCGAGCATTATCCGAGTCGGAGTATGTGAGACCGACGGCTCGTAGGTTGCCCAGAATCTTGTGAAAATGCGCAAAACACTCATCAAGGGACTCGCCAGCGAGCATTTCAAACTTGTTGTAATCTCGCTTGAACTGGTCCTGTCTCACCGTCTTTATCTGGGTGGTGCCCTCATGGTAAGCATCGAGGGTCTCCCAAATATCGAAGGCGGACGAAAGATGAGATATGCGATCAAACTCGCTACAACTCAAGCCCTGGATTATGATGTTCCTTGCCTTAGCGTTTGCCTCAACATCATGCATATTTCCAGCATTAATGTTCTCATCGGCAGGAACAACAAATCTGACCTTCACCTTCCGCCAAATGGCATACCCCTGAGCCTGGATGTATGTTTCCATTCGGCTCTTCCAGAAGGGGTAATCCAGGCCATCAAAGATGGGAGGCTTGGTCGAGTACCTGTCCGTTGCCATGGCTCTTGAGACCGATTAAGATCTATTGAAAAGAGCTAACCGGCTCTGATACCAAATGTTGGACCGAAATGGCAACAGAGGGGGGTGAATGATGCCTTCAAAAACTCCCCCAAGAATTCTCACCAACTTCTTCTCCAATAGCTACAGAAGCTATGATGACCGAAGTTGGATGCTCGCTGGAAACCGAGAGGAAATCAACTGTGACTAATCAAGAGGGAAGGAGTCGGTCAAAACCCAGAGCAGTCGATACCTTACTGTGTAGTCGAACGACTCCCTGCTGTGACTGAAGCAGTTTCAGAGCAGTCGAGACTTCATAGTGAAATATCGATCGACAAAATAAAGAACACAGTAACGACTGAAGACAGAGAGCGCGCACGATCATTTGCACAAGGACCCGATCAAAATTTCTGCTCTCGAGAAGAACCTGACCAAATGGTCTTGAGTATGGATCCCAGTTCAGAGAAGAAGAAAACAAGGGAACTTGAGCAAAGAACTTGCTTAGATCAAGAAAGCCAGAGCATAAATGAAAACCATCATCTTAGACATATAGGGAAAGGATAAAGCAGTGATAGCACAAACAAAAACAATCAAACAATTCTTAGAACAAAAACTCAACATAGAGGAAGAGAGATGAATGATTGATAATGGAGGTTTCTACAGCCACTCCAACTGGGAGATACATGAGCACACTTGCTCCATCCCGAGAACCACACACTCACAAATAAGGAAGAACACAGCCACTCGGGAATCAGAATCTCACCGAGCACCCGAGCTCTACCCTCTCTATTTATAGCCTTCTGCTACCGGGGGAAACCCGTAAACCCCAACTAACACTGGGTTTTACCACTCTCTTTACCCACTAGCGAGAACGAGCTCCAGTGCTTTACCCGTTACACCCGACGGCTCCACTGCTTTGCCCGTTAGCGCCAACCACTCCAGTGCTTTTGCAGAGACACAGCTTCCCTTTGCAGCTTTCCGCATTTCTCCAAAATGCCATCCCGCTGCCTTCCCAGAAGCTTCCTCCTCCCTTGTTGCTCAAGTCTTGCAACCACCAGGCAGACCTCGTCATCTTCGGCATCTCCCGACCACACTTGACCTCAGCACCACTCGTGCCTAGTCTTGGCCATTCATGCCTCTCCACAACTAATCTCCAAGTCCTGCAAACCATCACAGACAAGCATACATTCATAGTACCGCACAAAATATTGTATACAATCATATAACAAGGAACTCAAAACATGCTTCACAAAGTCGTACATCCACTACGACCGGTCAAAAACACTTAAACAATAAAGCACAAGACCTACGACCGATCCTGGAGGTCATACGACCGGTTACTAGATGTCTACGACCACGTTCAACCCTCCTGGGGACTTCCGACCGATTAGCGCATGATCAAAACACCTTCCGACCACGTACAACGAGTTTTACAGTGGTCGAGACCCTTTCCGACCACACCCGGGCGCTTGAGAGCACATCCGACCACGACCAACTGTCCTACGCCCGCAGCCGACCGCATACGACCGCTTCACAATGTGGTCGCAGTCGCTTCGACTTCCCACGTGGTCGAAGTCGAGATCTGCCGACTACCGACCACAGTGGTCGAAGTCTCGACCTCCGACTACCTCTCGCGGTAACGTGGTCGTAACCTGTTTCGACCACGACCAACATGGTCAAATTGGCCTACGACCACGGCCAACGTGGTCGTAAAGGAGTTGGGAGACTTCCGACCTTCGACTGTGTGGTCGTAAATGACTCGCCTGGCTCCCGATTGACGACAACGTGGTCGTAACCTGCCCGGCAGGCTTCCGACCACGACCAAAGTGGTCGAACGAGCCTATGACAACGGCCAGAAGCTACGACTTTGCACAGAAAGCGATTTCGAACATTTTTAAGGCTACAACTTAGCAGGAAACGCTCAAATCAAACTCAATCACAAACCAAGTGTCAATAACTCATCACAAACATGAGGACACCTCCACAAGGTCTCTCAGTATATCACACAAGAATCTGAATTTACAGACTGCTAACTATGCTTTCAGCCATGAAATTAGCTTTATCACCTAAAAACAACAATGTCTAAGGAACAAGATGATGCCTACAGGAGCAATAGAATGCCTACAAGAGCAATAGAAATGAAGCAGTTCATCGCGTCCCTGCCGATGCCGACTCACCATGTGTATAAGCATTGTTTTAGCTGCAGCTACAAGAACACGAAACATATGCAAGATCAGATATGTGCATAAGTGTTGGGACCGAATTTCTGAATACAAACTCTCTATCTATTTTTGCACAGTTCCAAATCAAAAGTTAGTGCACACAGTTGAGGCAATGATGATAACATATCCAAAACATAAATCGCAGCAGTAATTAAATATCATAGTATCAGTCTTATGGCCACTTATTACAATGGCAGTGGCATGACCTTAAGTCTAAAGCAGCAGAAAGAAAAATACGAACACGTTGTGTGTCGACATTGAACATTTCCAAGAAGATGGCTTGGGACAGTTTACTCCGGCAAATAATCCAACGACTTGGACGGACCAGGTCGTTGCATCTTGTCCCCGTTTGAACTAATAATGATTAACCTCGCTTAGGGCATGTCCAATGATGACTTATGAGCTAGCTCTAAACATATTATTTCATATTTTAATAGAAGAGAGAGAAAAGCTAGCTCTTGATCAAGAGCTAGTCTCATACACACATTCCAAGATTATATGAGGATGTCATGTGGGACTATTCATATTATGAGCTATGTGCTAAAAGTTAATATCATTGGAGAAGTTATCTTAGAGCTAGTAACTAGCTCATACCATTGTACATACCCTTACAGGCATCCATGCATGTAGCATTTAATTATTAAGAACTGTTCGATCTCTTTCTCTACTTTTGCTCTCTATCATTGTGTGCTAGAAAGAGATAACGGGAAATTGCTTCGCAGTGCGCGTGTACTGGGAATTTTTGGTATAAATATTTTATTTTTTATTTGAAATAATAGAAATATATCTGGACACAAATTTTTTATAAAAATAGGCTCCAGTCGCCTAACCGTCAGGCGACTGGAACCTATCGCCCAACGGCTACGCAACACACAAGCAATCCGCTGGCCATTGGGTGACAGGTAGTGTGGGTTAATTCATTTATGATTTTTATAGATTATGAATGGCAGATAATCTATTGGATTCGCAGAAAGAGTTTGCCATCGTTGCATGTTGTTGTAGTGCAAAAAAATTCGTGAGACTTTTTTTAAGAATCATTGAAATAAGAACAATAGTAAGTACGAGGGTAAGTGATATTGTGATGTTACGGGGAATTTGTACACGGAGGAGAATTGGTTTGGTAATATTGTTGGATGAGTGGCTACAGGAATAATTAAATATGAAAAGATGAGGAAATAAGTTTGTCTGAATTAAAATAGACTTCATAGTACAGTTGGGAACGCCGCCTCCCTTTTGTCCCATGTAGGCGCCGCATCCATCCTCTGCCCGCAGCCGGTGCCGCCTCCCCCCTCCCTTGCTAGCGCAAATTGAGAGAGGAGATCAACAATGAACAGATGAGTTGGTCGAGAGAGGAGATAGAGAGAGAGAGAGAGGAGATTGATCAGAGAGATGAGAATCGATTGGGACCCAGGAGAGGGAGAGAGAGAGAGAGAGAGATCGGGCGAGAGAGAGAGATGGACAGGCAAGTTGGCCAACGGAGTAAAGAAGACAGGATAGGCTGGCCCGGTCAAAAATTTCAAAATGGGTTGAAATTTTAGGTCGAACTGGTCTTTTTTCGGAGTGGGCCGGAGACCGAATTTCGGAATATTCGGCCCAAAAAAGTATTCCCTGCTCGCAAGTCAATTTTTTGTAGTTTATTAACTTTTAGTCTCAAAAACATTTCGACGGTAGGTCTTGGATTAAACATCACAAGCAAAAATTAACAATGAAAACAACCAACACACTGTAGGACCCATACGTCAATGAGTATTAACCTAAAATATAGAACGAAACATGTTTCACAAATTCTTAGTTATTATAACGTCCTTTATATCAGTGCCTGATCGTACAATATATATGCGCAAGAGACGAGGATTTTGCCTGCAAAATGAACTTGCAGGGCTTATAAATAATTTTGACATTAACATTGAAAACAACCAACACACCGTGTTGTCTAAACTTTCCCATACGGTTGAGACATAGATGCTTGGTCGAATGTCCACCTAGGAACTATCATCATAATTTCTTCTCATACAACCTACTCTAGCCAGGCAATGACCAACTTGGTTGGAAGATACTGGTGATGCTCTGACAAACCTGTTGGAATCACCAATACTCCTTTCTAAGCATTCACATCTTGGAGGGACCAGATGGCTCGACTACGAATCCGACGACTTGGACTCCGAGGTCTATGCGTCTTTGTCTTAGGTCCATTCCATAAAATGAGGGCTTCAATCTCTATCTAGATTTACATCTACAAGGATAAATCTGTCATTTTCCTAGCCTAACAAGCTTCCATGAAACCGTCAACTAATATCGTGGGTTGTTTAGATCAAGGTGGGTGCCACTCCGAGGTCTATGCGTCTTTGTCTTAGGTCCATTCCATAAAATGAGGACAACCTTGTGTTTCTCTCCGCATTGAACATTTCCGTGGAGATGCCCGGGGACGGCATGGGTCCACGACTTGGACGGAAATCCAACGACTTGGACGATCAGGTCTCTGCATCTCGTCTTCATCCGAACTAGTGATTACCATCAACTGTATAGGCATCCATGCAGAGTTTAGTTATGAACTGTCCCATCGTTTTTTCAACTGTACTGTGGTGCACATGGTGGAGAACCGGACTGCGGAGACTGACCTTGGGAGGCGTCGAAGCGAGCGACGGCTTATCTGCTCATAACTAGGTAAGAGGCACATTTGTAGCTATTGGCAATCGCTTCGCAGTGTGATACTGAGACTACGCCATTCAGCATACTAAGTAACAGGGAACAGAAAATAATAATAAAAGAGATGTCTAAGGAGCACTCGAGTGTTTTTTAGTTAGAAATCCTCTTTTTTTTTTGGGTGTTGGGTCTTCATCCAACTCCCTAAATTCGGAGCATTCATATTTTTTTTGGAAGGGGTAGGGTATGAGGGATCCGACCGCCTAAAATC
Organism: Dendrocalamus latiflorus; assembly: GCA_017311315.1. Lineage (NCBI taxonomy): Eukaryota > Viridiplantae > Streptophyta > Magnoliopsida > Poales > Poaceae > Dendrocalamus > Dendrocalamus latiflorus. The sequence continues at coordinate 28,118,769 of CM029627.1, read as the reverse complement.
TAAATGCCAGTAACTCCAAAAAAAAAATTAAGTGTTTCTTAGCACTTTTCAATAATAAATATATGCCTGGTTTTGGCATTTTCCGCCATCACAATCAAGCAAAGGAAACCAGACAGGCAGTGGGCCTTCTCGCAGTGCCACCCTCACGTTGACTTCATCCATCCAAGTCAATATGGAGATTTCAAGGAAACCAGACAGGCAGTGGGCCTTCTCGCAGTGCCAACCCCACATTGACTTCATCCAACCAAGTCAATATGGAGATTTCTCTTGATGGTTTCACACAAATAATGATACTATTCTACCTAGTGTCAGAAAAACAGTATGCCCCGGAGGAGTACCACTAATTGATTAATGAAAATGCTAAGAATCCTTCGATTTCCCTAATTTTCCAATTTTCCCGAAAGGGGGACGGACAATTTTTGACTCAAAAGTTACAGAGCTAAGAAGATCATATTCCACACCTAACATCCAAGCAACAACTTAAAACAATGAAGATGCACGAACCTAACCAGTCTAACCGGCCACAGACTGGCGGTCTGATAGACTACTAGCTGGCGGTCTGATTGGTGACCAGTCTGACTGGGCCCAAGAGTGGCCTAACCGCCCCCTGTTCCCAGAATAGAAAATCAGCATGTGTTTAAACCATTTTTGGTGCAAACATCAAAATTCCTGACCAAATGTGATCAAATTTTGCACACACCTTTCTGAGGATTTCAGTAACCTATTCCATCAAAAAATTGCAAGGATCTTGGTCAAAGTCTCAACATTTTCTCAAAACATGCAAGATTGTATCAAAATTAGGCAAATCTTAAAAACTTGATAAACAACTTGCTCATGGGTTAAGAACGATAAGATGGCTATAAATGTGTTCCCATATGTCACAACAAACAAAACTAATAGATGAATCAAAGAAAAACACCCAGATCAAGATTCCTCAAGAAGGGCTCCAAATCAAGCAAGAATCGGTGTTGAGATGGATCAAGACATCGAGAGAAGAGAAAGAACCAATAAGAACAAGACCAAATTAATCAGATCTTATGGATTCACGAGAGATAAAAAAAATTTAATTATATTGCTACTTGAGATGAAGGTTTTATAGCTACTCTATGAGAAGAACAAGAGAACACACCACAACACTCACTCTTCTCTTTCAAACCTGAACCCTAGCTCAAGAAGGTTGGAATGGTTGGATTGCAAACCTCGTCCTAACCCAGTAAATAGATAAGGTAACCAGCCCACTTCTAACCTTAATGGATACTATCCATTCGCACTATTGGGGAACCCGTTAACTCCACACAACATGGGTTTCACACTCATATTTAACTCATGCACTTTTTAAAGCACATGAGCTTGAACCAACTATGCCTTTAGCTTTTGATCCACTTGATCTTCTCAGCATCTCCTTGATCTAAATCATTCCCCAAATACCACTCAAGTGCCATGGTTTTTATCTAAGAAGTTTTCGGTATTTGACCAACTACTAAAAATGCCCTTGCTTTGACTCGGTCATCACCATCCCTTGTTGCCACGTATAGATTCACAATGGCTTGCTACGCATCAGCAAGTCTCTCCTGCTTCGATTTCCACGGGACTATGCCTCACTTAGATAGATCAAACCACTTGGTGCAACCCATCGCTCAAATATTCCCTTCGATATTCCTTGTCTTCCTTGTACTACGCTTGAGCTCAAACATCTCACCCAGCATCATGACCATTCTGGACCTTAGCTCATCCATGAGCATAGTCCTGGTCCTTGCCGTTGACCATAGCTGACTCTAAGTTTTCCTGCACATCTAAAGACTAATAAATTATTTTCTGACACAAGTTCTTCATAATTCGATCCACATTAGCTCAAGCATTTTTCATGCAACATGAATGCACTGGCCTAGGACCAATTTATCCAATCTTTGACTAAAACACCAAAATCCAGAAACATGTACACTGTCAAAATTCAGAGGGCAACCAGTCTGATCGCTGTGCACAGCCAGTCTGTTCGATTTCACTGGTTTGACCACTCAACGGAGCCGGTTAGACTGTCAGGGACTGAAATTCTAAATCTTTCACAAATTTGAGATTCAAACTCCGCAAACATTGACAGTGGTTCGTCACCAAAAAAATTATAGATCTTTTCACATGGTCCTTCAAATATAATGGCAGAAGAGACGTGGATGGTAAGTGATACGTCGTACGTATTATGCAATTTATAACTGCTATCAGGAAAGGGAAACAACAGGAATTTCAAATACCGTATTTCACATCTCAGGCGATTTTCTTTTTACTTGGTTCAGTATAACTTTGCTGGTCTCGTCTGGGAAATTGAAAAGTTGGTGCAGCCAGTTTTATTATTTCAAAAAACGCATATAGTACGTTGAATACTTAAATCACAAGAACATCAGTAAGGCAAGTTCATTATTCAGCATACATATATAAGTACTTTTTTGCGATAAAGGACAAATCATACTCCCCAGAAAATGAAAAGGAAATAGGATAAATCACGTGTCCAGCAATCACGTGAGCAGCACTTACCTAGCGGAAACTAAGGACAGCCAACTAAAACTGGGTACAAACTGTTAGGAAACCAGGACTCTATCTGGAGTCCTTATCTAATTGGGCACCCCCACCGTAGACTATAAATAGGGACCTAGACCCCCCTCATTATGTACCCCGATGCTAAAGCAATAAAGAAAGACCAGGAGTTCTCTCTATCTCTCTGTGTTCAATCTATTATTCTGTGATTCTGTGATTGATTCGTTCTTGTTCTAAGCAGAGGAATCGCTCGGACTGGTCTCCAGCGTCGGTTCCTCAACACGTTATCAGCACGACTTCGCTCCGGTGAACGAGGTAATCATCGAAGCACAGATTGATTTTCTAGATCGCTTTTGAATCTGTATTTTCTTTTCGCGTTCTAGATTGAAATTCTACGGAGCAAATCCGCCCCAATCTACCGCGAGCAGACTTGAAGTCGCCGGCACAATGCCGATCGGTAGATTGTGAAACGGGGTAGATGTTGATTGCGCTGTAGAACGATGCAAATCCGCCCTAAATCTACCGCGAGCAGACTTGAAGTCGCCGGCACAATGTCGATCGGTAGATTGCGAAAACGGGGTAGATGTTGATTGCATCGTAGATTAGAAATTTTTGCATGGTGTTGTCTGATCCAGCAAGATCACAAACACCCGAAGTATATGCATTGATTTCATGATTCTGCACAGCATTGCAGATTAGAAAAGGTTTTATTTTGCATCTTCCTTTTCGCTTTTCTCTGTGCGGCATCAACAACTTTGTAGATTGAAAATTCTGCACAGCACTGCCGGCCAGCAGCCGGTCTTGCCGGCCTCGGAACCACTGCCGCCGGCCCTACCATGCTCGCGCCCGCATGCGCCCGTGCCCGCGCCACCCGAGTCCCCGCCTGGCTTCGGCCGCCACCGCCCCGCACGGCGACGTCCCTTGGCCCGAAGCCGCCTACAGCCAGCACACGCCCGCACCGCCGGCCCTACAGCGCGCCAGCACGCGCACCAGCCCCACCTCGGCTTCCCCGCACCCGAACACGCGCCGGTCGCCGCCGCCTCGGCTTCCCCGCCGCCCCGCAGGGCGCGCCGACCCCGCCGTCTCGGTTTCCCCACCGCGACCGCACGCGCGCCGGCCCCGCTGACGCCTCGGCTTTCCCGCGTCGCCGCCCGCTCGCGTCAGCCTCGCCAGCAGCCCCGCAAGGCCTGCCGCCGCCCCTCGCCACCGATAGCCCCGGGCCCGCTGCCTCGCGCCGGCCACGCCGCCCGGTCGTCGCCCGAATGCGCGCCCAGCGGGCGCGGCTCCGCGCGCTGCCTTTGGCTGCCCGCATCGGCCCCCGGCCCTGCCGCTGCGTGGCTTCCCGGCCCCCTTCGGCGCGCCCCGAACGGCGCCACCGAACGGCGCCTGGCCTGACCGGCCGCCCCGCGCCTCCCGCCGCCCGGTGTGAACACCCGCCGCCGCCTCTGTGAAGTAAGGAGGGGAAACCCTATACCCCCTCCCTCTCTCTTTTGCGTCGGCCGGCAGGCCTAATGGGCCGATCGGGCCTTATGGGCCCGGGGGGAGCAAGGCCAATGGGCCAGATGAAATAAGATGGGAGAAAGAAGGCCCAGCCGGTGGGGATCATGGAAAATTGCGAAAAAGCCCACGGTGTCTTATATATTACCGACTGGCCCTTGAAACTTTAATATAAGTCCAGAACTTTGCAAATAAGGCATTGTAATTCCGACAATTACGAATAAGCCCTTAAATTTACGAGTGGGTCCAGAATTTTTCTCTGAACTGAAATTTTTGCGTAAAAACCCTCGGGAATTGCAGAATTTGCTGAAATTTCATATTCTTGCATAAAAGGGCCTCGGGAATCTGAATTTTGCATTATTTTTAGCATTTGAAGCTTATTTATTTATGCCATTATTATTCCCTGTATTTTCTGTATTTATTTACTGTTTTGGTTAATTGTAATTGTTTAAATTGCTTTTAATCACCGAAATTAGCAGTAAAATTATAGAAAATGCACAGGAAATTATGAAACATTACGAGAACCTATTGTACCATTTATTTACCTGTAGTGAATTATTCCGTGCATGTCTACCAGCAGTAGACTTATACACATTTAGATGACTAGCATAACGAACTGGAAGTTCGAGGAGCTGGCCCAGCATGGCCAAAACTATCTGACGTAGGCATCCGATGTCGAGATTGTGCTTGGAGCCAGGAAGCTCCGCGCTGCTATTGGGATTGGCGGACTGAATAACGCTCAACCCAAACCTGAGGAGAATGATCAGGCACTTCATTTTCTCAGGCACCACCTCTGCCTCACTCTCAAGAATGAGTATATGACGGAGAAGAGCGCGCTGGCACTCTGGACCGCACTCCAGAAGCGGTTTGAGAGGCTAAAGTACACCATTCTTCCTCAAGCATAGCGAGAGTGGATCAGACTGAGGTTTTGCCGACTTTAAGACGGTCAGGGAATACAATTCTGCCTTGCACAGGATTTGTACCCCAATACAGAAAATTGAGAAAAACCCTCCACCCCAATATAGCACAATCCGCACGCAACTATCGTCAAGATGGCTATGAGGAATACGCCGAATTGACGGATATGATGCAAGTTGCGGAGGCTCAGGACAAAGTTCTCCGTAAGAACTACGTCACTCAGCCACCTGGGAGCTCCGCTGGTCGTGAAGCCAACGCCGGGAGCTACAAGGTGCGAAAAGCTCTTAACGAGAGAAGGGGAAGGAAGGGTAAGGCCGCAGCCCAGAAAGGCGAATCAGATGCTCCACGAGAGAATAAGGCCAGCAAGCCAAAGCGGGATGGTCAAGGGCAGTATGAAGCACACTCTGCATCGGCTGAGGGGGAGAATTCTGAGTAGCTGCCTGCACCGATGGAAGTTGAAACCATCACGACAGCAGTAATCCCTCTCGACCTAGCAGCAGCCAACGCCATGATTTCTCTTGAAGAGAATGTCACCCCTGAGAAAATAGCAGAAGAAGTCTAGTTCACTGAATGCATTTTGACTTTAATTGTCATTTATTTTGTGTGGAATAATATGTTAGAATTTGCATGGATGGTACTTAAGAATTGTTATTTTCTCGTGATGGTTGGATGATATTTGATGAATTCATTCATTTATTCAGTTTATGATGGCATGATAAGTTCTGATATTGGTGTATCTTATTTATGTGTTGATTGCCTTCTCATGCATATTAATAAAATACCCTATATTAGAACACGTGTAGCACCCTATGAAGGAAGTGTGCTTAGCTAGCAGCGGCACAACACATACCATCTTAAGAGAGATTATGTATTTTCAGTCGATTTGTAAGAGCACTGGCAGCCTTACGACAATCGCCAGAAGCGATGGATGTATAATTGGTTCAGGAAGAGCCATAATGGGCACAACTTTGGTTATTGAAGAAGTCTTATTGTACCCAGAATCAACTAGAACTCTCCTAAGTTTTAAGAATATCCGCGCAAATGGTTTCCACGTTGAGACTGAAGAAGAGTACGGTAAGAAATACCTGCTCATTATGAAGCGCGAAGAGAATGGCAAAAGAATATTAGAAAAAACTTCATTCACTGGGCTATATTATACCAACATTAAAGCGCCTGCAGCGTACACTGTTCTGAAAACAGTGTTTAGAAGCTCTTAACTCTTCTGTCTCTGGCATGACAGATTAGGCCACCCAAGTCTTAGGATGATGAGAAACATAATAACTCGCATGGGCATAATATTAATGTGAAGAATTTTCCGAATCATGAAGTTTTTGTGTGCCCTGCATGTGCCACCGGGAAACTAATTACTAGACCCTCCACTCTGTAAGTGAAGGATGAAGTCCCTGCATTCCTGGAACGTATCCAGGGAGACATTTGCGGTCCCATTCAGCCCATCTTAGGGTTATTTAAGAATTTCATGGTGCTCATTGACGCTTCCTCGAAGTTGTCAAATGTGGGTTTTGTTGTCCACAAGGAACCTCGCCTTTGAAAAATTGATCTCGCAGATCATTCGCATCAGAAATGTGTTTCCAGATCATCATATCAAGTCCATCCGAATGGACAAACGCCGGAGAATTTACTTCAAAGGCATTTGATGATTAATGCATGGCGATGGGAATTGCAGTTGAGCATTTGGTACCGCATGTCCATACCCAGAACGGTTTGGCAGAGGCTTTAATCAAAAGAATTAAATTTATTGCCCAACCCCTCTTGCATAAAAGTAATTTGCCAGCTACATGTTGGGGACACGCAGTCCTTCATGCAGCGAATCTCATCAACCTTAGACCTTCGGCCTACAACATCCATTCACCTATGCAACTAGCGCAAGGGTCAGCACCGAAAATTTCCCAACATTAGGGGGAGGAAATCAACCCTTTGGTGAAGAATGTCGGGAAATTACGTGGCAAGCCACGGTAACCCATGCAGATGACCCGCGCACTAGTGAAGCGAATAGAGAAGTCCAGAAGACAAGAGAAGTCTAGAAGACAATAGATTTGCAAGCATTAGCAAATCAACTGCCTGATCACTTTAGTGATTTGAAGAGCGTGACTAAGTCGCATGTGCCTGCACACACTGCACCGGAGAGGGTTGAAATACCAAAGAAAGCAGAAGGTATCCTAATCTCGTCCAGAGGCCTCAGAAAAATAAAAAAAAGAGGACGAGAACTCCGGTTCCTCAAATCCTTAGTAACCGGGGACGCCTGGTGAAAAAGGATAAGAGGGATTTATCACAGCCGATCATTGAAGTCCCCCAGAATGAGAAGGGGAGCCAGTTGAGACCTGGCACAAGTATGACACCTTCAGAAAAGGGCATACCGGATCTGAATATCCTCATCGGCATGGATGTGTGCGCACACATCGGAGCCGAAAAACTAAAGGGACTTGCCACCGCAATTGAAAGAAGCGATGTGCAAGGTAAAGCTCTAGCAGAAACAATCGCTCCAGAAGGAGCAACTCATGAAGAAATAGCTATAAATTATGTGCACACGGGAGAGTCCCTGAATAGGACAACAGCTAATATCGATATCTACTTCGCAAAGAAAATTGCCACCATCATCGATCTTGATCCCGAGCCTGCATCGCTCGCTGAATGTAAGAAAAGATCAGATTGGGAAGATTGGAAGAAGGTAATAGCAACTGAATTGCTATCTCTGAATAAAAGAGAGGTGTTTGGGCCCGTATGCCGCACACCTCCCCACATACACCCCGTTGGGCACAAGTGGGTATTTGTTCGAAAGAGAAATGAAAGAAATGTAGTGAGATACAAAGCAAGGCTGGTAGCCCAAGGTTTCACTCAACGTCCTGGAGTTGATTATGAAGAAACCTACTCCCCAGTCATGAGTGGAATTACCTTTAGATACTTGATCTCAATGGCAGTGAACTTGAACTTAGAAATGAAATTGATGGATGTTGTAATTGCATACCTCTACGGTAACTTGGATTCGAAGATTTATATGAAAGTCCCTGAAGGAATATCTCTCCCGAACCAAGACAGAGCAAATAGAAATCTGTACAGTGTGAAACTCAGAAAGTCACTGTATGGACTGAAACAATCTGGAAGAATGTGGTATAATCGCTTGAGCGACTTTCTCTGCAAGAAATGCTACACGAACAATGAAGACTGTCCTTGTGTATTTATACGGCGATCCCAGAATGGATTCTGTATAATCTCTGTGTATGTAGATGATCTGAATATCATCGGGACAGCCGAAGACATAAAAGAAGCAAGCTCCTACTTGGAGTCAGAATTTGAAATGAAAGATTTGGGCAAGACCAAGTTTTGCTTAGGCCTGCAGCTTGAGCATGTCCCTGAAGGAGTCTTGGTACATCAGTCGACCTACACCCAGAAGGTGCTTGAAAGGTTTGGCTTTGAGAAGGCATTTCCCTCGAAAGTACCGATGATCGGTAGGTCTTTACAGCAAGAAAAAGATCCTTTCCGACCAAGGGAAGAGGGGGAGGAAGTCCTGGGATCGGAATTCCCATACTTGAGTGCAGTGGGAGCACTCATGTATTTAGCAAACTGCACTAGACCGGACATTGCATTTGCCGTGAACCTCTTAGCAAGGTATAGTGCAGAGCCCACCAAAAGGCATTGGCAGGGCATAAAGGACATTTTCCGATACCTCCAAGGTAGCAAAGACCTCGGATTGTTTTACAGAAAGAATCAAGATCTGAACTTGATTGGCTATGCAGATGCTGGGTATCTGTCAGACCCGCATACCGCTAAGTCACAAACAGGCTATGTATTCCTGTGTGGTGGAACTGCAATTTCATGGAAATCGTCTAAGCAAAGCCTGGTAGCTACTTCGACGAACCACTCAGAAATTATAGCACTGTATGAAGCCGCACGAGAGTGCGCTTGGCTCCGCCGAATGGTTCACCACATCCAGCAGTCATGTGGGATGAACATTGTGCAAGCCCCCACAATTATCTATGAAGATAATGCCGCTTGCGTTGCACAAGTGCAAACGGGCTATGTGAAGAGTCATCTCACAAAGCATATCAACTCCAAGTTCTTCTATGCACATGAATTGCAAACGATGGACGAGATTAAAGTACTGCATACTAAGTCATGTGAAAATCTCGCAGATTTATTCACTAAGTCACTCCCCGCATCTAGCTTTGAAAGGTGCGTGCGTGGAATTGGAATGATGAGACTTAGAGAAGTGCAGAATTCAGGGGGAGAATTCTCACAAGCCCGCTAATAAATCTTGATCATGAAGATTAAGTACCCAAAAATAAAGTCTTGCAGACTAAATGAATTTGGGTGAATTGTACTCTTTTTCCCTTGACGAGTTTTCCATGAAGTTTCTCGACCAAGGTTTTTAACGAGGCAATTCGTGCATCGCAGCATCACATGTATCATGTACTCTTTCTCCAAAATTTTCCCACTGGGTTTTTATGGAGTTTTGACGAGGCATGAGCATGTTGGGTGAGTGCCCAAGGGGGAGTGTTAGGAAACCAGGACTCTATCTGGAGTCCTTATCTAATTGGGCACCCCCACCGTAGACTATAAATAGGGACCTAGATCCCCCTCATTATGTACCCCGATGCAATCTAAAGCAATAAAGAAAGACCAGGAGTTCTCTCTACCTCTCTGTGTTCAATCTATTATTCTGTGATTCTGTGATTGATTCGTTCTTGTTCTAAGCAGAGGAATCGCTCGGACTGGTCTCCAGCGTCGGTTCCTCAACACAAACATGTAACGTGCAAAACCAAAAGATATATGGCATCCATTCAAGCTCCGAGCTACAGCACTTTTTTTAGAGTAGCTAGAGCACTTTTGGCTTTGTTGGCTGGAACGCTAAATTGACTTCGTCACCCAGATCAATCGCCAAGGACTGAAAATTAGCCTTTGCTCTTGTAGCTGTACATGCTGATGATTGTATATCTTCACCATTTATTGAAGCATCATGGCATGGATTTAATCTTTTCATCCGTAGGAATTGCAATGTCATTTCCACTTGTTTCATAGTAGGTCTTTTTTCACCTTGAAGCCTCAAGCACATCTCCGCAAGTGAGGCAACATTGTTAATCTCTTCCTCAGTTGCTTCCTCAAGAACTTGAGCAGCTACTATGTCTTTAATCGGTCTCTCCTTCAACTCCTCTAAGAAGTAGTTGGATAAATTTTGTTGTAAGCATGACTCAGTTGTAACAACCGGCTCCTTTCTAAGAAGTAACTCTATGAGTACCACACCAAAACTATAGACATCACTTTTCTCATTTAGTTGCCCGGTATAGTAGTACTCTGGATCTAAGTAGCCAAATGTACCTTGCACATTTGTAACAACATGTGATTGATCAATAGGTACCAATCTTGAAGAACCAAAATCAGAAATTTTAGTTGTGTAGGTTCCATCCAAGAGTATATTTGAAGACTTGACATCACGATGGAAAACAGATATTGAAGCTGCAGAATGAAGGTAATAAAGAGCTCCCGCCGCTTCCGTCGCAATCCTTAGGCAGTCATTCCAAGACAGAGAGAATCCAATACTTGAATCAGCATGAAGAATTTCAAACAGTGAACCGTTTGGGACAAAATCATAAACCAACAACGGGACCACAGTTTCAAGACAACATCTAAAGAGTTTTACGATATTTCGGTGATTTATCTTAGAGTGGATCACAACCTCGTTAATGAATTGATTGATCTCACTCTCTTCAATAAACTTAGACCTTTTTATAGCCACTACATGCTGGTCCGATAAGATGCCTTTGAACACCATACCATGCCCTCCATGGCCTAAGATGCGCTTGGGATCAAAGTTATTTGTTGCATTTTCTAGCTCTTCTAAGCAGAAAATCTTTGCCATGTCACTCGCATTTTCATTAGCTGATATGAGTTGTTCTAGAAGAAGGCCTTGATTTCTTCGGAAATACTTCCTTTGTAGCAGCCTCTTCCTGCTCCTTTTGCATGTACAGACGAGGTGTATATACCCCACATAAAACTAGAAGTAGAATGCCAACCCCAGTGCTTAGTCCAATGATAATTCCTACAAAGGTGAAGCAGGATCACGAACAACGAATCTCTTCATAAATAAATCCATCTTTCAGTCTAGAGTATATTAAAAAGAGTCTTTCCTACTTTACTGTTATGCTTTCACAGAATTTTTTGATAATTATACATGCGAAGTAAGTTTTCATTTTGTCTTGTTTATCATGAGAATAAATGGGGGTGGATCTAGTACAAACACCTTTTAGCTACAAAAAGTTCAAAAAACTTTCCTCTCCTACGTTTTATTACTTGTAGAATGAGTAGTAGATGGTAAAAAAATGTATATAAAGTGTATAATACAAATACACATGTGATATAGTCACTCCTAAATAAATAGAACATTGGATTACCTAAGAGAATATTTTGTTGCTTTGTTCGGGTGCATTGCATTTTTACTGGATCGTACTCTGTTGAGTGAGGGCATTCAGTACAATAGTGGCTTCCTATGACATTATGACAGATCCCTTGACATGTATTTGGTTGACGACACTCATCAATATCTGCAAATCAATCACATCTTTGTAAGGTTGAAAGAAAAATCTAGAAAGAAACTGTGGTTAGTATAGGACATAAATATGAAACGTACTTAGCTTACAATAAGACGATGCAGAAAGAATGGTGGTTCTTTGCTTCTATAAACATGGTGCAAATTAAATATGATGTAGAAAGAAAAAGGTGCTTCAACTGTCCTATTAGATACTTATACGGTGAAAAGTCTAACTATGTAATTTAAATAAATCAGTTATATCTAGAGTTGCTACAGCCCTTTTGACTCTAAAGAGAAAAGATAAGTTTAAACTTAATAGAGGGTGTACTAACACTACTACAGAAAAGGTCATCACAGACGGTTCGAAAACGTCTTCACAGACGGTTTTGTGAACCGTCTGTATTTATGGGCCAGTGATAATCCAAGGTTATCACAGACGGTTTTCGAACCGTCTGTGATTATTAGATATCACAGACGGGTTTTAGTTATAAACCGTCTGTGATATAGGATAATCACAGACGGTTTTTTATAAAAAACCGTCTGTGATATAGGATAATCACAGACGGTTTTCAAACGGGGAATTATAGGAAAATACCATGCCACCTTAGTAGGAGGTCCTTTCTTCGCCTCTGTTCCCTCGCCATCATCTGATTGATTGTTACGTTTGTATCGGGATGCGTTGCACACCGGACATACATGCATGTTTACATACTCTTTACGGTAGAGGATACCGTCGTTCGGGCATGCATGTATTCTTTCTACTTCCATTCCCAACGGACAAAGAACCTTCTTGGCTTTATACATGGTTTTAGGCAACTCATTTCCCTCCGGAAGCATGTCCGCTAAAAGACCTAGCTGCGCTGTGAAACTCTTGTCGGACCAACCGTTGCTTGCCTTCAATTTCAACAGTTCAAGCACGGCCGACAACCTCGTGTACTTGCAGCCCGTGTACAAAGGTTTCTCTGAGTCCTCCATCAAGCCGCGGAATTTAACATACTCTCTCTCATCATAGTTCTCTTCTACATCGCAAAGCATCTGATCCAGATTATCATCGTGCAACCTATCCGAATCCGAACCACAATCGACATCAGCCGGCGGCATGTCATTCACTTCACCGGCGATGTCATCCGGGGGCATATCATTCACTTCACCGGCGATGTCATCCGGCGGCATATGATCATTCACTTCGCCATGACTGGTCCAACATGTATAATCCTTTTTGAAACCCCTCCGAATCAAGTGCGCTTCAATTTGCCCTCGGTTCTTAAACATCTTCAAATTCTCGCAGTCAGTGCATGGACAACACATATATTCCATCCCCTTATTCAACATATCCTCCTCGGCGGCTCTTATAAAAGCAGAAACGCCATTAATGTACTCTTCACTCACACGGCTCGCGGCATACATCCAGCTTCGGTCCTACGTTACGTACATATATAACAACTTAGTATTAAAATCTATATTAACTAATTATAACTACATATATACCGGCCACATTTATTATATTGAGACTTAATTAATTTGCTAGCTCAATTCATATTACAAACACAACAACTATTATATAACCAACAATTTTGCAAATTAACCATCTTCAATTAATAACACTCACCAATTACTTAGATCTAAATTGTAATGCATGCAAAGAAAAAATAAAATTCATTACTAACCATATCTAGAGCAACCAAAAAGTATAAATCTTCAAAGCTCAATATCTGCCTCCTCCTACCAAATTAAGTGGCCTGAAATCGCCAAGCTTGCCTCCTCAGCGAAAGAGTAAAGCACCAGAGCTAGATCTGGATCGAAATGAAGTCAGATACGGTCTGAGCAGCGCAATAAATGCCCACTGCCATTATCACATACGGTTTTTAATTAAAAAAACCGTCTGTGAATTATCACACACGGTTTTTTGTTTAAAACCGTCTGTGATAAGCTGGTTATCACAGACGGTTTTTTATTAAAAACCGTCTGTGATAATCTGGGATTATCACAGACGGTTTTTAGTACAGACCGTCTGTGATACTAAATTATCACAGACGGTTCATTGGTAAGAACCGTCTGTGATACTCCTTTTCTCCGACGTCGCCAATACAGACGGTGTCCAAATTAAAATCGTCTGTGTTAGTGTTGATCACAGGCGGTTTGATATAACCGTCTGTGATTGGCCGTCTACTATTGGCCTTTCTGTAGTAGTGACTTGATATTTGCCCACGGGGAAGTGGGTAAAAGCACTGGTTGTCATGTGCACAGAATAAACTGTTGGACACTATATATCACCGATAGATGACTCGAAGCTTTGATACATACGTCAGTTGAATCAATCTTTAGATGTTTTTTAAACAGAGGGACAGAAATGGGTTGTAAGTTTAAAAAGGGCGCAATTTGTTAAATAGAGTTGTTTTAAGGGTTAGCAACTAAGAGGTTATGTGATCAAATCCTGAAAATTCACAAAGAAACTCATGTAACGTATAGCTAATGGGACTCGAACGCTAGCATTTAACCAGACAACACAAGTGCCACATCGATTTGACTGGCCAATAGCCGGTTGGTGATTAGATTTAAATTTGATCTACAAAAATTGAATATTAAAAAATAAAGTGGGAAATAAAATAAGAAAGCAATCATGGCATGTACTTAAGGAGCACTCTCTTTATCCATTTTACAAGATATATTAGTTATTCAAACTTGTATTTGTATTTTTTGCCTTATTTATTTCATCCTGTTTCATGAACATTTATAAATAACTACCTACATAAACACTCATATATTATTTTCATAAGTTGGAACATTTGTAGTATTTTTGTCCATTTAATATACCGAAATGTTTTCTTTTTGGAAAATGATGGTATTAGAGAGGCATGGAAAGGACGTGTGAACTTTGAAAAAAAATGATATTTCATAATTAAAGGGGACTTTTGGTTTGGGGGACGCCAGCTTTCAATTCCCCCCTCCTCTCATTTTGAACTGTTTTTTGGATCGTAAAAATGAAACTTTCAATTGAAAATCTTAGACATTGAACTGTAAAATTCGAAAACTTTCACTGGGATTTTGAAACTTTCATACGCAGATATGAACTTTCAACTACAAAATTAGAAACTTTCTATTTTTGATGGAGTAGACTTTTGTTTGAATTTTCACATCGATTTCAAACAACTTTCACAGCCACCCTCCCCCCACAAGTTACTTTTGCAGTGAGGGGGTTGAAGTTGGCGGCGGCGCCGGCTCTAGTGTAGTGGTGGTCGGGAGGTAGTTCTTATTGGCGAAGTAGCTGCCCAATCGAACGGAGAGGCAATCCCATGCAGGATTTCATCAGTGGATGCAATCATGGAATCGTCCGGGGAAATAATTTTCCCACGGACGTCCACAGATTAGCGTTTTTAACAGTGTGGTAGGAACGGAGTTAATACCTTTGTCGCGTGAGCAGCCATGGAGAACGTAGGGATTGCCTCTATAGCCACCATTGCACCTGCAAAAGTACCCATAGTGCGATGACAGATACGAGTCGACGCACATGCTGTCGCTGCTAACACAAGCATAGTTCGTCTTATTTTCCACGGTGCTGGCGCACCTTGGTTGATCCACGATGCTCCACATGAGGTAGGTGCCGTTAGTTGCTATGTTGATTCTGCCCCATATCGAGCATTGATTAGAGGTGCGGGATGAAAGGTTGCCTGTGCTTCTGCGGACAAATTTAAGATGGACGGCAGCGACATAGTTTTTGATAACGAGGAGGCAGCATCCAGTACCATTACAGTTTTCCCTAGCCATCGCCTCCGTGATGATTCCCTCGTTGGGGCAGGAAACCGTGCACATCTGCACGGCTGTACCCGTGTCCTGATCAACCAAGAACACGTCAAAGTCGCAGCCAGTGATATTTAGCACGGAATTCCAGACTATGGTGAACGATGTCCCGGGAGGATTCCAGGACATGTTGTAAACATCAACACCGGATCTCATGGCGATGATGTGGGAGAAGGCGACGCTAAAAACCAGGTAGTTGTAGTTGTTGTAGGCAGCTCCAGCGGCATTGGTCTTGAAAACATTGTCGACAACCTGGGTGGTGCCATCACGCAAGAAGAGCTTTGGGGGGCGAGCGGTGTGGTCGCGATGTTTTTTTTGGGCTGAAAATCGGCTGGTAACCGGTATTACTAGATTTACTATTGAGCCTGGTAGAAATCCAAACCAACTCTGAAAAATTCGTTTTGTATAAATTTTGTCAAATTTGGAAGAAATTTTTGCCAAAATTTGTTCAAAATTTTTGGCCGATATTTTCAACCGATTTTCGGTTGGTTGTCGGCGATAACCGGCCGGTATGAATTTAAATTTCAAATTTTGTTTGATTTTTTCGTACCGAATTTCTCCGAAAAAAAATCGAAAACCGGCTAAACCGGACTTATCGGTCCTCTCCGGTTAAAAATAAAAACCAATAAAAAAACCCTGATGGTCGCAAGTGAGCTCAAAGTCAGGCCGCCGGAAGCAGCCGGAGCCGATGCCGAAGGGATAGTCAAAGGTCAGATAGCCACAGCTCTTCGGACAAGCGGCGAGCGTGGCGGCGGAGGGAAGGAACCTAGGGCTTGCTAGCACCTCGGATGCCTGCAACATTGGAGTCACCAGTAAGAGAGGTAGTAGATAGAATAGCGTTGCACGTATTTTTCTACGAGTCAAAATCACATCTGTACATGTAGCCAGGGGCCATTACCTACTCCTGGTATACAAAGACATGACTAGAGACAGGACGTTGTATTCTTCTGCTTTAATAAAGACACAGCTCTCCTGTGTATTCTAAAAAAACACTCGAACAGGAAAAGTGCATTGTAGTAAAGCATATGATGGTAAGACACAGGTGCCATTCACAAGAATCTGCCTTGTTTGGAAGAGTACTTTTTTCATAACTTGCATGAAAATGCTTCGCTCCAAACATAACTTCAAAATGGAGGCTTGAAAGTGCAACCATTCCTCTAAAAATAATCTTATTTCTTGTCAACTAAAACGTCCAGAAAACTGTAGTAATAATCTTCATTTGACTTTTGATAGGGTATGCCTGAAGAGATCCAAAATCTTGACTGTAAGTGATGTAATCAAAGCTAGCTGACTTTCTAGTAAAAGTCAAAATCTCCTCTCCGGCCAGGAAACAATGATAGATGACATGAGAGCTAGTTTCTACAATGAAGGAATAAATCAAGTGACGTAAATGGTGGCCATATATTTGATGCTAGGTGTTGGACCGAAATGGCGACAAAGGGGGGTGAATGGCGCTCTCAAAAATTAAATTCGCCTCTCAAGAATCCACACTTATGCTTCTTCTCCAACAGCTATGGAAGCTATATATGAAGAAAGAAGATAGGCACTACTGGAAGACACAGCAACAAGGCTAAACCAGATCCAGAAAGAAACAGCCAAGAAAAAATAATTTCAGAGCAGGTCTGACTGCAAGCGGTAGTACCGTTGAGACGAGCGGTAGTATCGCTGAGCCGAGCGGTAGTACCTCTGACCGGAGACGGTCGGACCGTCCGAACGTTTTATCGCTGCCGATCAGACTGGTCCGAACATAACTACAAGCGGTAGTACCTCTGAGCGGTAGTACCGCTGAGCTGAGCGGTAGTACCTTTGAGCGGTAGTACCTCTTAAGGAGCGGTAGTACCGCACAAAGAAATCAGGCAACCCGAGAGCATTACTGAAAAACTGAAGTTTGGGTATAACTTCATATCCTCGAAGATCAAGGCAAATGGTGGTGTTCTTCCATTCTTTTTGGCCCAAAGCATTACTACAACATACTAAATAGCAAGGGGGCTTTGGGAAACAAAGAAACCACACCAAGAAACAAGAATTTCAGATTTTGGCAAAAATCTGAAATCTTGCAAGAACCGAGCCAAAAACCAAATTACTCCTCAACCTTTGATCCTTTGGCCATGAAATTTTGAGGATAGCTAATTAATAGCCTCTGGACTCTCCATGCCAAATTTCAAGCCACCTCGCAAAGGGAAACAAGAACAGCACCAAAACCCTAGAAAGGCAAAACATGAACAGGGCACTCCCAAAATCCAAATCTGAGATTAAATGGAGTTGGCTCTTGGGAAACTTGATCAAATGATCTTGAGGCATCCTCCCATCATAGAGCAACCCATTTTGGGCCTTTCCAGCAAGCAAGAACACAAAACACACGAAAAGAGGAAAATCACTCAAGGAGAGGAACGAAGAACAGAGAGCACGAACTGAGAAAGATAAGCTTCAGATTTTCATTTATTGAAACAAAAGGATTACAAGGAGTCCCGATACCACTGGACATTAGAACAAGAAGATTGATTACAAGACTCTCAATCAATCCATCCTCTCCCTCTCCCAACTCAAGAACTCAAGAACACTCTCAAGAACTCACATGCTCACACAGAGAGGAAGCTACGATGGAGACAACCCTCTGTCCATCTCCACCCACTCTCACCAACTAAAGCCTAAAGCCAAAACAACCCTCTAAAGCTCATTTTGACTAAAGCAAACTCTAAAAAACCCTTGGAGTGCATAAGTAGACATGCAGCCACCACCTCATATATATAGCCCTTGGCTAACGGGTCTCCACCCCGTTACGCCCGCTAAATCCAACAGAGCCCGCTCCCGCTTGTGCAGCCTTGCGAAATTCCCGATTTGCCCCTCTTGCACCTTCCGGGAAGCTTCCGTGCTCCTTGTCGTCCAAGCCTCGCAACCACCTCGAGTCTCCGCCGTCTTCGACACATCCCGACCGTTCTGACCTCAACGCCACCTGCGCCTAGTCCGGTCACCTCGTGTCTCGCCACGACTCCGCCTCGATGTCCTGCAGCCAACATAGACAAGAAACACATCAAATAGCACCGCTCGATACATTAAGCGTAAATCACACCAATAAATCATACTTACGCATGACGAAGTCCAAACCTGCCAAATCAGCATAATACTCATCCTCAACACCTTGACTAGCTTTGACCAAGTCCGACCGAGCCCGTTGCACCACGCAACGTCATGGTCCGACCAACCAACTCAAACTCGACTTTCCTAAACCGATGTCAATTACTCATCATACACATGGGATGACTTTCACATGGTCTCTCAATCTCCCCCTTGATAAGTATATTGACAAACCAGAAAAAGCATGAAGTTGAGTTTGAAGAGTCCAACATGGTCCAAAGAAGGATAATGAAGCTAATGACCATGTCGACAGAAGGAACACTAGAGCAACTCAAGAAAGAGCAAATTGTTTTCCAAGCTCTAGATTGATCCCAAAAGACTTTTTCTCCAAAATTCTTCCCCTTTTGGCAATAAACACATCAAGGATGCAAGGAAGAGAATATGACATGACATTTGGATAAAATGGCTGAAGTTTGATTATTCTAAGCATTTAGAGCCATGAGAATTATCCAAAATGACCAAAATGAAATACACCAAGCCATAACTCAATAAAAGGCTATCTATATCATGACAACTTATATATATGCTAGCTAAAACAAGAGATGACAATCTGAAATGTAGTGCAGTTTGTGAGCAAGTCAAGTCATCAATGAGCAAAGTCTAGCTAGAGATATTCAAGGATGATGCAGGCCATGTCAATAAGCTAAGCGGAACTGAGAAGCTAATATTGAGTCAATTAGAGTGCTATATGCTCAAGAATGAAACATTGGTTCAAGTACTTGGTTCCTTTTGAAGCTTAAGAAAATTGAGGACAAGTGACATATTTTTACTTTAGAAATCACATGATTGTTGCCAACCATATTTTTGTTTAGTCATGTGCTAGACCTCAAGCCTTATGCGACCACTCCAAGCAACGAGCTTAAGAAGATAGTCTAGGTCATCCAAAACTCCCCCTGAGTTCATGCCTAGTGCAATGGCAAGCCGTCTCATGAGAAAGAATTGGCGAGATCAGTTTTTTCGCACAAAAGATATCTTTTTGCTTTTTAACATGCTGTACTAACTCATGCATCATTAAGAGACTAAAATAGCTCAATCTAAGGCTCAATAGAGATTCAACACTCAACTCAGCCTATTTGACATGGCATGAATCATAAAAGGGTAGCTCAAGAAAGACTAATCTCGAGTGCGAACATGACAATTTTTAGTTCAATTTGAGTAAGTTTAATTAACTTATCATGGCAAAAACTAATCTACACATATAAAGTCATGATAAATCTAGCAACTAAGCACAAGTCATGGCAAGGTGTAAAGCATGGTAAGTGTGACATCCCAATTTTTCCTTTATTTTAATTTCTTTTTCTGGAATTTAAAGTCCTTCTTTTGTTTTTGCCTTGTTTTAAAAGTTAGTAAGTTTGGGAGAATTTGTGATCAAAATAAGTTTATTTGCCTTTATTTGGGTTCCTTGCATTTTCTAGACTTATAGGATATTTCTGGGATTTATTTGGATTTTTCTGCTATTTTCTAAGCCCAAAAGTCTTTATTCGGGTTTTCAGAAAATCAAAAAGAGAAAATAAAATTCAACCCCTCTCTCCGGCCGCCACGTGGACGGCCAGATGCCGCCCACGTCGCCACCTCCATCCCGCCTCCCCTCCCTCCCCGCGCGCCACGCGTGCGGCCCGATAGCAGCCACGCCGGCCCATCTCGCCCGCCCCTCTCCTCCTTCTCCCACCGCCGCCCGATCCCAGCGATTGCATCGTGGCCGCTCCCTCTCACTTAACGCCTCGCGTTCTTTTCCCGCCGTCCGATCTTCCCCGCCCCGCGATCTCACCCGCTCCTGCCCCCTCTCTCTCTGCCCGGCCCCACTTGTCATCCCCGACCCCCATCCCCTCACGCGGCCCTCACGCGGACGCCGCCGCCATGGCCGTTGGCCGGCTCCGCCCTAACCGGACCTCTCCCCCTTATCTCTTCCGCACACCGCCCCTCCCTTCGTGCGCCGCAAGCCCGCGCCCCGTCTCCCCCGTTTTCCGCGCACGACGCCCACGTCTCCCACGCGGCCGAGGCCACTTCCGTTGCAACCGCCGCCCACCTCCCCGCTTTCTCCGGCGAGAGATTCCGCAGCGCCTCCACCCCCTCGGCACTATAAAAGCCACCCCCGAGCACCACCTTTCCCCACTCCACCTCGCTCCACCTTCCGTTTGCTCTCTTCGGCGCTCGAGAGCTCCCCCTCCGAGCGTCTTCGCTCCGCCGCGCCGCCTTCTCCTCCGGCGAGGAATCGCCGACGAAGGAGAGCCGCCCGAGCTTCGCCGAGGCCGCCCCGAGCTCCGCCGCCTCACGCCGAGCCTCCTCCGCCTTTTCTCCGTGCCCGAGCACCGCCGGAGAGCCCTGCCCGCCGGAACCCGAGCACTTCGCCGCCTCCACCTCGTCGCCGGCCACCCCCGACCGCCGTCGAGCTTCGCCGGAGGTATAGGCCTGCTCCCCGTGCGCCCCTCTCTCCGTTCCCGCCATCGCCGTGGCCGCTACCGCCGGCGACCCTCGGAATCCGTGCACCCCGCCGGTGGCCGAGCCACATCGGCCAGCCCAGGCCCGCGTGGCGTCCACGTCGGCGCCACCCGCGCACCAAGCCGCCCCGTCAGCACCACCCGCACCTCCCTGCCACGTCAGCCACCGCCCCGTCCGTGGACCCGGTCCATAGATCGGGGCCCACATGTCAGCCGGCCCAATCCCGAGATGACGTCATGCTGACGCAAAAACTCAGATTTTCCCGTAGAAAATTAATTCGGCCGAAATTAATTTTGGTGCTGACGTCATAATTCTCAATTTCCTATACAAAAATAATTCCAAAAATTCCTTTTATTCTTTTTTTCCTGAATTTAAACTTCCCAGAGCCCGTTCTCCTTCGTTCTAACTCCGATTTAACCCGTTCAAATTTCTAAATTCATCAAAAATTCCCCTCTACCCATTCCTAGCCTCAATTTGGATTTTTGAGTTTATTTGAATTCGTTTTGAATTTATTTTGAGTTTGGAGGGTTATTTTCACGTGTAGATTACGACGATTCTGAAGATTTCCTCGACGACGGATCTCACCAATTCGAAGAGCAAGGCAAGTCACCCTCCTTGATCATGTTGATCCCAGAATTGCAAATAAAATTATGTTGATTTAAATTATATTGCATGCGTATTTCTATTCAATGTATTTCAATTCAGTTTTAAATTTAGTTATTGCCTACTTGCTAATTCCCCTTTGAATTTGAATTCCTCAATACCTTGTAACCCTAGATTAAAAACTCTGGTTAGTTCGATAGAATGGCTAGAGAAAACTTTATAGTATATGCTTAGCCATGCATAGATGAAACTTAGGTTTGGGGACCCTTTTCACATAAAACGACAAGCTTTTGGATAGTATTCTTGACTTTGGAGAGTCAAGGGAATTTACAAAACCATTTCAAAATCAAATATAAAATCTGGTTTAGACTTAGGTTAATGGTTAGAGTGGTGGGTGCAGGCATGCCCTGTTGGTTGGAGCCGCAGTGGTTGACTGTCGTGCACGGGGGTATGTGGTTGAGCCTAAGTCAATTAAGGACCGGTCTTTGAGCTACTGTTGCTAAAGCCTTAACGTACTACACATGGCTGGTATGGGACAGCCCTGGCCAAATAATTTGCGGAGTCCAAACTCGAGTCAAGTCGTAGGTTGAAAGTGGGCGTGGTTGGTGCCATGCGAAGTCCCACTTGGGTGAGCGTGGTTGTAGCCATGAGAAGTCTCACCTAGGCTCAAGAGGGGGTCCCGGTCTGGTGGATTCCTTACTGGGGTGAAACCTTAGAGTTGGCTTGGCCGAGTTGACGGCTTCGCATTGTAAAGGCCTTGTTATGATTACTCAGTCGCACGCCTAAGGAAGCGTGTATTGGCCGACAATATGAGGACATCATATCTTGTGGGTAAAGCTGTACAACCTCTGCAGAGTGTAAAATCTATCCTGGATAGCCGTGCCCACGGTCACGGGCATGCTAAGCAAAAGTTTTTCATAGATTAGACTTGGTTTTACAAAAATGCTTTCAAAAACCTTATGGATGGTTGGAGTCCATGAGTGTATATTTACAGTGTGGATGGATGGAATTCACATGGATTGTTTTTGGAAAATTGGTCCGGGAGGGATTCCCGTGGTTAGGTTGGTGTATGGTCGGAGCCTGCACTAACGTTATGAATTTTACTCAAGTATGGTTTTTACTTACTGTATTAAATCCAGCAATTTCAATCTATTTATTGTATTTCTTAATGCTGTTTTTGCAAATTAACCCTAAAAGCCTTCCTTCAAGCCTTTATCATTATGTTGCATTTTTCCCGGGTGACTTGCGGAGTACAAGTTTGTACTCATCTTGCTGCATCTTAACAGAGGAGGATGTCTACGACTACGGTGAGGACCAGGACGAGTAGGACGTGTCTTGCAGTCGTCTGCCTGTGGGGAGGCAGTTGGGCTTCGCCAGTTATCTTATTATTTTCCGCTGTTATTTTCCCTTTTATTTGATTTATCAATGTAAGACTTGGCCATAAGGCCGTACCCATTTGCTTAATATATTTGGTCATTTGCGTTCGATATGTATCTTTGTTTGGCTGTGTGCACTAGCTGTTCCTGGACTAGTGCGATTTACACAGAGGGTTTCGGAGTCGTTACTCCGGGATCCGACAGTAAGCATGTCATAACCGGATAATAATCAAGGCTCAATGCAATTATATTACAATGCAGAATGCTGAAAATGCAAGAAAATCCAGCTCCCCTCAACATGTGATGCAACTTTTAGTTCAAGTTGAGTTATGTCAATATTAAGCTCTAGAAGCTCCCAAATGAACTCCCCCTGAACCAAAGTAATAAAATCGAGAAGCTGGCAAGGAAATCAGAATAGGCAGTCCTTAAAGCATAGATAAGATATGGAGAAATCTATGGCTCAGACTGACTCTCATCTACCCCATATGACTATAGGACTATTAGCCGGTAATCCACCACACTAAGGAGCAAACACGTACCCTGTCTACCCAAGGGTGGCCCGACCCTTGCTAGAACCTACAAGTAGTGAGTGGGCTCAACCTAGTAAAAGGAGAGAAGCAGCTAATAGAGCAGAATCGTAGAATCACAAGATGAGAGGAAGAAGTCTAAACAGCTAGACAAGAGAAGCACTCTAATCTATGCTAGAAGGACTAAACCCAATGCACCCGAATGCAATGCAACAGAAAGGAGTAAGAGCATAATCAATATAGTAAAGCAGTAAAGCACAAACTCCCCCTCACAACAGTCCATAAGGACAGACCACCCCAAGCTCTCCTCGCAGAGCTGAAAACCTCGAACTATCCAAAGGCTTGGTGAAGATGTCAGCCAACTGGTGGTCACTCTCCACAAACTGGAGCACGATGTCACCCTTCTCTACATGGTCTCTAAGGAAGTGATAGCGAATATCAATATGCTTGGTCCGAGAGTGCTGCACTGGGTTCTTCGTAATGTTAATCGCAGAAGTGTTATCACAAAAGAGTGGAACACTATCTATGACTAACCCAAAGTCCCGCAGGGTCGAAGCCATCCAAAGCACCTGGCTACAGCAACTGGCTGCAGCAACGTACTCGGCCACTGCGGTGGACAGTGCAACACCGGACTGCTTCCTCGAAGACCAAGAAACGAGAGAAGTGTCAATGAACTGACAGGTGCCCGAAGTGCTCTTCCTATCTATCCTACAGCCAGCAAAGTCTGCATCCGAGTAGGCTCTCAAGGAAAGACAGGATGAGGAAGAGTACCAGATACCATAGTCAATGGTAGCTCGAAGGTATCGAAGAATGCGCTTCACCGCCTGGCGGTGAGATACGCGAGGAGAAGCCTGAAACCGAGCACAAAGACACACGGAGAAGTGTATGTCCGGTCTCGAGGCAGTGAGGTACAAGAGGGAGCTGATCATACTATGATACTCCTTCTGATCAACCGGCTCGCCATCCTCATCTGGGTCAAGTGTCGTGGAAGTCGCCATGGGAGTAGACACCGGCTTACCATCACTCATGTCAAAGCGCTTCAGGAGGTCACGAGTGTACTTGCCCTGATGTAAGAAAGTATCCTCCCGAGTCTACTTGATTTGGAAGCCAAGGAAGAAGCTCAACTCGCCCATCATGCTTATCTCAAATTCCGAGCTTATGACATCAGAAAACTTGGAAACGAGAGCATGCGAGGAGCCGCCAAAGATGATGTCATCCACATAAATTTGGACGAGCAGAAGATCAGTGCCATGCCGGCGGATGAACAAGGTCTTATCTACTTTACCCATCTCAAAACGTGGCTCAACAGATAGGACTTAAGGCTCTCATACCAAGCTCTAGGGGCCTGCTTAAGTCCATACAAAGCTTTGGAAAGCTTGAAGACATGGTTTGGGTATTTGGGGTTTTTGAAACCGGGAGGCTGTCTGACATAGACCTCTTCCTCAATGAAGCCATTAAGGAAGGCACTCTTGACATCCATCTGGTAAAGCTTGAAACCCTTAGAAGCTGCAAAGGCAAGCAGAATTCTAATGGCCTCAAGTCTAGCTACAGGGGTGAAAGTCTCCTCGAAATCTAGACCCTCAACCTGAGAAAAGCCCTGAGCTACCAGTCTAGCCTTGTTTCGAATAACCGCCCCATCCTCGTTCTGCTTGTTCTTGAACACCCACTTAGTCTCAATAACATTGTGACCTCGTGGGGGCTCAACAAGCGACCAGACCTTGTTTCTCTCGAAATTCTCTAACTCCTCATGCATGGCATTGACCCAAGACTCGTCAGAGAGAGCATAACAAACGTCCTTGGGCTCGAATGAGGCGACAAAGGCAGAATGGAGACAGAATTGAGACATGCCAAATTTTGAACGAGTGACTCGCTCAAACAGGTCTCCAATAATCTGTTCAGAAGGATGGTCTTTTTGAATATGTCTAGGAGGTCCAGGATGAGATGAAGAAGTGGCCTCTACCTCGTGAGCTGACGAGGTAGGAACAGAGCCACTAGCTCCAAAGGAAGCAGAAGGCATGGGCTGATCACCTGGAGGTGCGGTGGAAGAAGGCACCTCGAGGGGTGGATGAGGGACTGGATCGGGTAGACAACCCTCATCTCCATCATCCGCATCATCCACAAAGATGGGCTCGGACTGCTCTAAAGAACCTGAGACATCGGGCCAAGTCCCCGGACTGGCCTCATCGAAGGTTACCTCACAGGTCTCTACCATTTTACTAGACTCGCAGTTCCAAACTCGATAAGCCCGCGAAGAAGTCGAGTAGCTTAGAAAGATCCCATCACAAGAATGTGACTCGAACTTATCTAGGTTCCCGGACTTCAAAATAAATCACTTGCAACCAAACACACGAAAATGAGAGACGCTGGGCTTTCGCCCATATCTCAGCTCATAAGAAGTGCGGTGCAAGTGTGCCCTCAGAAAAACTCGATTTGAGACATGGCACGCGGTGGCTATAGCCTCAGCCCAAAACTTCCGCGGTGTAGAGTACTCATCAAGCATCGTCCTGGCCATCTCGACCAAGGTACGGTTCTTTCTCTCCACGACGCCATTTTGCTGTGGGACGTGCGGAGAGGAGAACTGATGCTCTACACCTGTCTCATCGCAGAACCTCTCAAAGTAGGAATTCTTGAACTCCGTGCCATTGTCACTGCGGATCGCTCGTAAGGCACCTGGAAGCTCAACAGAAAGCCTACTGAAAAGACCTCGGAAATGTGTAAACGTCTTATCCTTCGAGGCTAAGAAAAACACCCAAGAATACCTCGAGAAATCATCGACCACGACAAGAACATACCACTTCCCTCCTGCAGACTGCACTCGAGCTGGTCCAACTGTATCCATATGGAGCAGCTGTCATGGTGCATCGGTCATAGTAACTGTGACCGGGGGATGGGAAGCGGCAACCATCTTGCTGTGCCGGCAAGGAGCACAAACTAGATCTTTGACCATCTTGAGTTTCGGCAAACCACGAATGAGATCGTGGCCGCTAACTCGGGTCAAATGGTCAAATCCGATATGACCAAGTCTCCTATGCCAGAA
Source organism: Dendrocalamus latiflorus (assembly GCA_017311315.1). Classification (NCBI taxonomy): domain Eukaryota; kingdom Viridiplantae; phylum Streptophyta; class Magnoliopsida; order Poales; family Poaceae; genus Dendrocalamus; species Dendrocalamus latiflorus. The sequence continues at coordinate 28,092,372 of CM029627.1, read as the reverse complement.
TGAAAGGTCGCGGGACTCAGAAGCAACCAAACACCGGAGAGGATCACCAGAAGACTCAGAAAAATCAGCACGAAAGATCCTCCCAAAACGAGAAATCCCGCAAACCAGACTACCCGAAGAGTCAAGAATTTTGCAATTGTTTTTCTTAAAGCTCACCTTGAAACCGTCATCGATAAGCTGAGAGATTGAAAGCAAATTACACTGCAGCTTACTAACCAAAGCAACATCTTTCAAAATGAAAGAATCATTAACGCGCACTGTACCTTTGGCGATGATGCGCCCAGGTGAAGCATCTCCGAAGGTGATTGTCTCATCACCTGGAGCACAGGCAAGGGAAGAAAACCAACGGAAATCTCCGGTCATGTGTCGTGAACACCCGGAGTCTACGAGCCAAACCTTTCCCTTCCCTGCCCGGCGAACCTGAGTCAAACAGAGAGTGAAGTCTCAGTACTGGGGTAAATCAAGAGTGATTTTGGCACCCAATACTAAGTAACACGTCGAGCAGATGAAGTAGTCAAGCATGACTGACCTCTATCTACCCTACGCTCTCTGTTACTCAACAAGCCAGAAGGTCTGTGTGCAGACCTGAAACTGTTGTTGGGCTTGACTGCTACAGAGGAGCGAGTCAAGACACCAGCAACATGCTGATCACGCCGCGGGTATCTATCAACGGGGGAAATGAGATCTACCCTCAGGACAGCGGAAGTCATGACCAGGAGCAGCACGAGGACCAAAAACAGAAGACTCAGAAAAACTAAGTCCTCGTGTTGCCCAAACACCTCAAAACCAAACATAGACCTCGTGTTGGTCTTAGGTGCACTCAAAGTCTGGGGCTGACCCTAAATACGCCTAAGAGCTGCATCACGGTCTCTCTGCACGATCCTGGCGCGCCTGAAGCATCGATCGATCAAGTGTCCATCCTTCTGACAGAAGGTGCAATGATACTTCGCCTTCTGAAAGGCAGAAGTAGCATGAGATGGCTTCACCTTCTGAGAGGCCGAAGCTGCAGAAGGACTCACCTTGCTGTCAGAGATCCTTTGGACAAAGCCCGTAGACTTGAATTTAACTTCATCAGATCTGTGCTCAACCTGGATCGCACCTCCTACAATGGGTCTGAGAATAGCAGGTGGATGCTTCCTCATGTCCTCATAGAAATCATATCCTAGACCTTGATTGAACTTGCAAATCTTGGACTGGTCTAGAATAAGATTCAGCTTCTTCTTGCCGCCTACAAATCTCTCAACAGTGTTCATAAGGTACTGACACTCCCGAAAGAGAGAGGTGCAAGAAGAGCAAGGAGAAGAGGGAACAGCAGAGGGTAAGGGAGCAGAAGAAGAACCAACAGTAGAGGAAAGAACGGCTTGTGCACGCACAGCTGACTCTGATGGGACAGTCCTACTACTAGCAGGTTGGTTCACGTCGCTAGGCATCTCTACCTTACCCTTGGGCTTCTCCCCCTCAGCAGCACACACATTACAAGAAGAAGGTGGCTTCTCTAGAAGGTCCTTAGTTAGCTTCACACATTTTTCATCCAATGCCATCAAGTCAGATTTTAGTTTGTTACAGTTAAGGCATGGTGAGCTAACAGGATCCTTAGAAGCAGACTTAGCCAATCTATTGTTGTCATCAACTAATTCTTGAAACTGTTTGGAGACAGATTCAAGTTCAGCAGTAAGCTTGGGGCAATTCACATATGAAGCAATAGGCTCAAGAAGAAAAGCTTGTAATTCAGCAATCTTATGATCTGCCCGTTTTAGATTCATCTTCAGATTATTGCAAGTTTCACAAGACTCGGGCAGATCGAGCAAAATGGTATAAAGACCTCTAAACGCATTGTCCTTATCCTCACATGAGGTGCAAGCAATAGTCTCAACAGGAGTAGATGAAATAGAAGCAACCCTGCTCATCTCTAATTCAGCCAACAGACTAATGTTTTCCACCTTAACAGAATCAAGTTCAAAAGACAAACTATCATGCGAGGTCCTTAGTTTCTCCATATCACCCAACAGAGCACAGCATGTATCACAATCATCACGGGAGGGAGCATATGTAAGTGAAGTAAGCTCCCGTGATAGCATATCTACTTCCTTCTCTAACTCGGTACACCTAGCCCTAACTCTAGCATGAAATCCACCTAGCTTAAGAAAAGCATGATTGAGCTGGTCGTAGGTGAGGCATACCTCGTCCGAGTCGGAGTACAGCTCGCTGTCGCTCAGTTCGCCCACAAGGGCCATGAAGCACATGCTGGAGAAGTCGTCGTCGCCCTTGGGGTCTTGATCACCCGTCCCGTCGTCGTCGCTCCATCCCTCCACTTTGCTGAGGTCGAGGTCGTCGAAGGCGGTGAGGACGCGGTGGAACAGCTTCTTGGCTTTGCCAAAGTTGTGGAACGTCTTCTTGCCTTGCGTCTGAGCTAGAGGCTTTTTGTTGCAGTTCTTGTAGGTGTAGTCGTTCTTGCCCGAACTGCCGTAGTCGTTCTTGCCCTTCTCCAGCTTGGGGCAGTTTGCCCGAATGTGGTTGGGGCCACCACACTCGAAACAAATAACGGGTCCTCCTCTCTTTCTGTCCCTCCTCCCCTTGTAAGCATGGGAGAATCTTCGAGGAAGGAGGGCCAGCTGCTCATCCGCAAGCTGCTCTAACTGATCATCAGTTATGTCACAGAGAGCAGCAAGGGAGAAATCGCAAGAAGACTCAGAAGAAAGACCAGAAGCCGAACTGGGATCGGTGACTAAAGCCATCGACTGCGACTTCGACTTACGAGAGACTATGTCAATCTCGTGCGTCTTGAGGCGCGAGTACAACGCGTCAAGCGTCAAAGTCCAGAGGTCAGTGGTGTCCTTGATGGTACTCACCTTCATCTCCCAAACACGAAGATCGAGTGCAGCGAGCATCTGACGAGCGTTGTCCGAGTCAGGGTATGTGAGACCGACCGCTCGGAGGTTGCTCAAGATCTTGTGAAAACGCGCAAAACACTCATCCAAAGACTCACTAGCAAGCATCTCAAATTTGTTGTAATCCCGCTTGAACTGGTCCTGTCGCACCGTCTTAATCTGGGTGGTGCCCTCATGGTATGCATCGAGGGTCTCCTAGATATCGAAGGCGGACGCAAGATGAGATATGCGGTCAAACTCGCTACGACTCAGGCCCTGGATAATGATGTTCCTTACCTTAGCGTTTGCCTCAACATCAGCCATATTCCTGGCATTGATGTCCTCATCGGTAGGAACCTCAAACCGGACCTTGACCTTACGCCAGATGGCGTACCCCTGAGCCTGGATATAAGTTTCCATCCGTCTCTTCCAGAAGGGGTAATCGATGCCATCAAAGACGGGCGGCTTGGTTGAGTACTTGTCCGTCGCCATGGCTCTCGAGACCGGTTAAGATCTATTGAAAAGAGCTAACCGGCTCTGATACCAATTGTTGGACCGAAATGGCGACAGAGGGGGGTGAATAGCGCTCTCAAAAATTAAATTTGCCCCTCAAGAATCCACACTTCTGCTTCTTCTCCAATAGCTATGGAAGCTATGAAGAAAGAAGATAGGCACTATTGGAAGACACAGCAACAAGGCTAAACCGGATCCAGAAAGAAACAGCCAAGAAAAAATAATTTCAGAGCAGGTCTGACTGTAAGCGGTAGTACCGCTGGTCGGTAGTATCGCTGAGCCGAGCGGTAGTACCTCTGAGCTAAGCGGTAGTACCTCTGACCAGAGACGGTCGGACCGTCCGAACATTTTATTTCTGCCGATCAGACTGGTCCGAACATAACCGCAAGCGGTAGTACCTCGGACCGTCGGTTTGGGCTTTTAATATTTCGTCTGATGCTATTGTATGGTTACAATATGTCGAGCGGTGCTATGTGATGTGTTTCTTGTCTGTGTTGGCTGCAGGATATCGAGGCAGAGTCGTGGCGAGACACGGTGGACCGGACTAGGTGCAGGTGGCGCTGAGGTCAAAACGGTCGGGAGGTGTCGAAGACGGCGAGGGCTCGAGGTGGCTGCGAGGCTTGCAAGGCAAGAAAGGAGGCAGCTTCCTGGAAGGTGCGCGAGGGGCGTTTCGGTAAAAACGCAAAGCTGCATTAAAGGAAGCGGGTTTGGATAAAGCATCGAGTTGGTGGTGACCTAATGGGTAAAGCATGTGCAAACCCATTAGTGGGAGGCTATAAATGGAGAGGGAGAGTTTGTGCTGAAATTGAGAGAGTGGGTGTAAGAGTTAGGGTTTTATTTGGTTCTCTACATGCATGAAAAATGAGAGTGACTTTTAGAAGTAGCTTGAGAGAGAGATGAGCTAAGAAATCCCTCATATGTAATCGTGTCATCTCTCTTCCTCTATTTCAATATGAGAATGTTTGTGTTTGAGTTGCTTTGGCCTCAAGTTTATCCTCTCTTGTTATGGTCCCTGTTTTGTTGATTTCTTCTTTTTGCTTTCGTTTGAGTTGTCCCTGTGCTTGTTTGTGTTTCTCTCTCAGTTTAATCTCTCATGTTAATTCTTTTATGGAGAGGAGTTCTTGCCGCAATTATTTCTAGTTCTTCCCTGACTCATTACTTCATGGGAAAGGAGAGCTATTTGTTACAAGCAGCAGCTCATAGTTTAAATCTTCAAACGTGACTTCCCCTCTTCCTTGGTTAATCAATCAATAGACAACATCCTCTTTGCAGTTTTTGGGAAGAACCGTATGAAGTCTTTTGTTGGTAGCTTTCTCAGATTTTCTAGTCCCTTCATTTCAGCCGAATGGATGTGCTATGCAAGTCTATCTCCTCACAAGAAATTTCAGTGACACCTGTTTTCGGTTGATCTGTCCTTGATCCGTTTATTTTTTTATTGTGGTTTGTATTTTCTGTGACCAGTTTCTTGCAGCGAGAGTAAATTAAAAAATCATGTGTTTCGGATTGCAGCAAGAGTGATTTAAAAAGTCCTGTGTTTTGTTTTAAAAAAATATGTTTTCAGCTGCAGCTTCATGTATTGAGAGCTCTTGTCGGCAAGTATTGAAATCAGTCCAGAGGCTACAGTTTTTGTTTCAGTTTGTTTCCTTTGGGCAGCTTGTGCTCTTTCTTTATTTGCTTCTTTCGGGTGAACTAGCAACATGTGCATGCACTAAAAGACGATTGGCTTTTTTTTTCTTTTGTGCATGCACTAGTCCTAGCGCCTGCTGTCTGCTTTGTGCCTAGTTTCTTTTGGTTGGTTTGTTCTCCGTTTTATCTTGTGTCTCTCCTCAGCTGACCTTTCAAGTATTATTCCCTGGGCAGCAGTATTTCAAGTATTTTTGCCTTCTTCATAGCTCTTTAGCTATTGGAGGAGAAATTGATCGTGGGTACTTGTGGGGGCAAATTTTTTAAATAGTCGACATTCACCCCCCCTCTGTCGCCATTTCGGTCAAACAATTGGTATCAGAGCCAGTTAGCTCTTCTGGATAGATCTTTACCGGTCTCTAGAGCCATGGCGACGGACAAGTACTCAACCAAACCACTGGTCTTCGATGGGATCGACTATCCCTTCTGGAAGAGCCGGATGGAGACCTACATTCAGGCTCAGGGCTACGCCATCTGGCGTAAGGTCAAGGTCCGGTTTGTGGTTCCTGCCGATGAGAACATTAATGCCGGGAACATGGCTGATGTTGAGGCAAATTCTAAGGTGAGGAACATCATTATCTAGGGCTTGAGTCGTAGTGAGTTTGACCGTATCTCTCATCTTTCGTCGGCTTTCGACATCTGGGAGACCCTCGATGCATACCATGAGGGCACCACCTAGATTAAGACAGTCCGGCAGGACCAATTCAAGCGAGATTACAACAAGTTTGAAATGCTCGCTGGTGAGTCCCTCGATGAGTGCTTTGCGCGTTTTCATAAGATTCTAAGAAACCTCCGAGCGGTCGGTCTCACATACCCCAACTCGGACAACGCTCGCCAGATGCTCACTGAACTCGACCTTCGTGTTTGGGAGATGAAGGTGACTACCATCAAGGACACCACGGACCTCTTGACTTTGACTCTTGATGCGTTGTACTCGCGTCTCAAGACTCACGAGATTGACATTGTCTCTCGCAAGTCGAAGTCACAGTCGATGGCTCTAGTCACCGATCCCAATTCGGCTTCTGGTCTTTCTTCTGATTCGCTGTGTGGTTTCTCCCTTGCTGCTCTCTGTGACGTAACTGATGATCAGTTAGAGCAGCTCGAGGATGAGCAACTGGCCCGCCTAGCTCGGAAGTTTTCCCATGCTTACAAGAGGAGGAGGGACAGAAAGAGGGGAGGACCCGTGATTTGCTTCGAGTGTGGTGGCCCCAACCACATTCGGGCAAACTGCCCCAAGCTGGAGAAGGGCAAAGCTGACTACGGCGGTTCGGGCAAGAACGACTACACCGACAAGAGCCACAACAAGAAGCCTCCAGTCCATGCCCAAGGAAAGAAGAAGTTTCGCGACTTCAGGAAGGCCAAGAAGCTCTTCCACCGCGTCCTCACCGCCTTCGACGACCTCGACCTCAGCGAGGTGGAGGGATGGATTGACGACGACGGGACGGGTGACCAAGACCCCAAAGGCGGCGACGACTTCTCCGGCATGTGCTTCATGGCCCTTGAGGGTGAACTGAGCGACAGCGAGCTGTAATCCGACTCGGACGAGGTATGCCCCACCTACGAGCAGCTCAATCATGCTTTTCTTAAGCTAGGTGGTTTTCATGCTAGAGCTAGGGCTAGGTGTACCGAGTTAGAAAAGGAAGTAGAAAGACTGTCACGGGAGCTTACTTCACTTACATCTGCTCCCTCCCGTGATGACTGTGATACATGCTGTGCTCTGTTGGGTGACATGGAGAAATTAAGGACCTCTCATGCTAGTCTGTCCTCTAAGCTTGACATGATTAAGGTGGAGAATGTTAGTCTGCTTGCTGAGTTAGAGATGAGTAGGATAGTTGTTGCTTCACCTACTATTGTTGAGACTACTTCTTGCACCTCATGTGAGGATAAGGACAATGCTTTTAGAGGTCTTTATACCATGCTCCTTGATCTGCTCGAGACTTGTGAAAGTTGTAATAATTTGAAGATGAACCTAAAACGGGCAGATCATAAAATTTCTGAGTTGTATGCTTGGTTGCTTGAGCCAGCTGCTTCATGCTTGAACTGTCCTAAATTAACTGCTGAACTTTAATCTGTCTCAAAACAGTTTCAAGAAATGATTGACCATAACAAGAAAATGGCTCAATTTGTGACTAAGGATCCTGTTAGCTCACCATGCATTAGTTGTGATAAACTAAAACTTGAACTCGTTGCTTTGAATGAACAATGTGTGAAGCTAACTAAGGATTTACTAGAGAAGCCATCAACTCATTGTGATGTGATTGCTGAGGTGGGGGAGAAGCCCCAGGGTAAGATGGAGACGCCTAGCGACGTAAACCAACCGGCTAGTAGTAGGATTGTTCCCTCAGAGTCGGCTGTGCTTGCACAAGCCATTCTTTCCTCTACTGTTGGTTCTTCTTCTGCTCCCTTACCTTCTGTTGTTCCTTCTTCCCCCCTGCTCTTGTTGCACCTCTCTCTTTCGGGAGTGTCAGTACCTTATGAACACTCTCGAGAGGTTTGTAGGAGGCAAGAAGAAGCTTAATCTTATTCTGGACCAGTCTAAGATTTGCAGATTTAATCAAGGTCTAGGATATGATTTCTATGAGGACATGAGGAAGCATCCACCTGCTATTCTTAGACCCATAGTAGGAGGTGTGATCGAGGTTGAGCCCAGATCTGATGAAGTTAAATTCAAATCTGCGGGCTTTGTCCAAGGGATTTCTGACAGCAAGGTGAGTCCACCTGCAGCTTCGGCCCCTCAGAAGGCGAAGCCATCTCATGCTACTGCTGCCTCCCAGAAGGCGAAGTATCATTGCACATTCTGTCAGAAGGATGGACATACGATCGATCGATGCTTCAGGCGCGCCAGGATTGCACAGAGAGACCGTGTTGCAGCTCTTAGGCGTATTCAGGGTCAGCCCCAGACCTTGAGTGCACCTAAGACCAACACGAGGTCCTGGTTTGCTTCTGATGGGTTTGGGCAGCATCGAGAACTTGGTTTTTCCGAGTTTTCTGGTTTTCGTCCTCATGCTCCCTTTGACGTGACTTCCGCCGTCCTGAGGTTAGATCTCGTTTCCCCCGTCGATATAGCTACCCGCGGTGTGATCAGCATGTTGCTGGTGTTTTGACTCGCTCCTCTATAGCAGTCAAGCCCAACAACAGCTTCGGGTCTGCACACAGACCTTCTGGCTTGTTGAGTGACAGAGAGCGTAGGGTAGATAGAGGTCAGTCGTGCTTGACTACTTCATCTGCTCGACGTGTTACTCAGTATTGGGTGCCAAAATCACTCTTGATTTATCCCAGTACTGAGACTTTACTCTCTGTTTGACTCAGGTTCACCGGGCAGGGAAGGAAAATGTTTGGCTCGTAGACTCCGGGTGTTCACGACACATGACCGGACATTCCCTTTGGTTTTCTTCCCTTGCCCGTGCTCCAGGTGATGAGACGATCACCTTCGGAGATGCTTCATCTGGGCGCGTCATCGAGAAAGGTACAGTGCGCATTAATGATTCTTTCATTTTGAAAGATGTTTCCTTGGTTAGTAAGCTGCAGTATAATTTGCTTTCCATTTCTCAGCTTACCGATGACGATTTTGAGGTGAGCTTTAAGAAAAATAATTGCAAAATTCTTGATTCTTCGGGTAGTCTGGTTTGCGGGATTTCTCGTTTTGGGAGGATCTTTCGTGCTGATTTTTCTGAGTCTTCTAGTGATCTTCTCAGGTGTTTAGTTGCTTTTGAATCCCGCGACCTTTCTTTCTGGCATAGGAGACTTGGCCATATTGGATTTGACCATTTGACCCGAGTTAGCGGCCACGATCTCATTCGTGGTCTGCCAAAACTCAAGATGGTCAAGGATCTAGTTTGTGCTCCTTGCCGGCATGACAAGATGGTTGCCGCCTCCCATACTCCGGTCACAGTTACTATGACCGATGCACCAGGACAGCTGCTCCATATGGACACCATTGGACCAGCTCAAGTGCAGTCAGCAGGAGGGATGTGGTACGTACTTGTCGTGGTCGATGACTATTCGAGGTTTTCTTGGGTTTTTTTCTTAGCCTCGAAGGATGAGACGTTTACCCATTTCCGAGGTCTTTTCAGTAGGCTTTCTGTTGAGCTTCCAGGTGCCTTACGAGCGATCCGCAGTGACAATGGCACGGAGTTCAAGAATTCCTACTTTGAGAGGTTTTGCGATGAGACAGGTGTAGAGCACCAGTTGTCTTCTCCGCACGTCCCACAGCAGAATGGCGTCGTGGAGAGGAAGAATCGTACCTTGGTCGAGATGGCCAGGACGGTGCTTGATGAGTACTCTACACCTAGGAAGTTTTGGGCTGAGGCTATTGCGACCGCGTGCCATGTTTCGAATAGAGTTTTTCTTCGGGCACACTTGCATCGCACTTCTTATGAGCTGAGATACGGGAGAAAGCCCAATGTCTCTCATTTTCGTGTTTTTGGTTGCAAGTGTTTCATTTTTAAGTCCGGGAACCTAGACAAGTTCGAGTCACGATCTTGTGATGGTATCTTTCTAGGTTACTCGACTTCTTCGCGGGCGTATAGGGTTTGGAACTGCGAGTCTAGTAAAATGGTAGAGACCTGTGAGGTGACCTTCGACGAGGCCAGCCCGGGGACTAGGCCCGATATCTCAAGTTCTTTAGAGCAGTCCAAGCCCATCTTTGTGGATGATGAGGACGATGGAGATGAGAGTTATCTACCCGATCTAGTCCCTCATCCACCCCTCGAGGTGCCTTCTTCCACCGCACCTCCAGGTGATCAGCCCATGCCTTCTGCTTCCTCGGGAGCTAGTGGCTCTGTTCCTACCTCTTCAGCTCATGAGGTAGAGGCCACTTCTTCCTCTCATCCAGGACCTCCCCGCCATATCCAGAAAAGGCATCCTTCCGAGCAGATGATTGGAGACCTCTTTGAGCGAGTCACACGCTCAAAGTCTGGCATGTCACATTTCTGTCTCCATTCTGCCTTTGTTACCTCGTTCGAGCCCAAGGATGTTAGTCATGCTCTCTCTGATGAGTCTTGGGTCAATGCCATGCATGAGGAGTTAGAGAATTTCGAGAGAAACAAGGTCTGGTCGCTTGTTGAGCCCCCTCGAGGTCACAATATCATTGGGACTATGTGGGTGTTCAAGAACAAGCAGAGTGAGGATGGGATGGTTATTCGAAACAAGTCTAGACTGGTAGCTCAGGGCTTCTCGGTTGAGGGTCTAGATTTTGAGGAGACTTTTGCCCCTGTAGCTAGACTTGAGGCCATTAGAATTCTGCTTGCCTTTGCAACTTCTAAGGGTTTCAAGCTTTACCAGATGGATGTCAAGAGTGCCTTCCTCAATGGGTTTATTAAGGAAGAAGTCTATGTGAGACAGCCTCCAGGTTTCGAGAACCCCAAATACCCAAACCATGTCTACAAGCTTTCCAAAGCGTTGTATGGACTTAAGCAGGCCCCTAGAGCTTGGTATGAGAGGTTTAAGTCCTATCTGTTGAGTCATGGTTTTGAGATGGGTAAAGTAGACATGACCTTGTTCATCCGCCGGCATGGCACTGATCTTCTGCTCGTCCAGATTTATGTGGATGACATCATCTTTGGCGGCTCCTCGCATGCTCTCGTTTCCCAGTTTTCCGATGTCATGAGCTCGGAGTTTGAGATGAGCATGATGGGCGAGTTGAGCTTCTTCCTTGGCTTCCAAATTAAGTAGACTCGGGAGGGTACTTTCTTGCATCAGGTCAAGTACACTCGTAACCTCCTGAAGCGCTTTGACATGAGCGATGGTAAGCCGGTGTCAACTCCCATGGCGACTTCCACCACACTCGACCCAGGTGAGGATGGCGAGCCAGTTGATCAGAAGGAGTATCGTAGTATGATCGGCTCCCTCTTGTACCTCACTGCCTCGAGACCGGACATACACTTCTCCGTATGTCTTTGTGCTCGGTTTTAGGCTTCTCCTCGCGTATCTCACCGCCAGGCGGTGAAGCGCATTCTTCGGTACCTTCGAGCTACCATTGACTATAGTATCTGGTACTCTTCCTCTTCTTGTCTTTCCTTGAGAGCTTATTCAGATGCAGACTTCACTGGCTTCGACTTCGGGCACCTGCCAGTTCATTGGCACTTCTCTCGTTTCCTGGTCTTCGAGGAAGCAGTCCGGTATTGCACAGTCCACCGCAGAGGTCGAGTACGTTGCTGCAGCCAGTTGCTGTAGCCAGGTGCTTTGGATGGTCTCGACCCTGCGGGACTTTGGGTTAGCTATCGACAGTGTTCCACTCTTTTGTGATAACACTTCTACGATTAACATTGCTAAGAACCCAGTGCAGCATTCTCGGACCAAGCATATCGATATTCGCTATCACTTCCTTAGAGACCATGTAGAGAAGGGTGACATCGTGCTCCAGTTTGTGGAGAGTGACCACCAGTTGGCTGATATTTTCACCAAGCCTTTGGATAGCTCTAGGTTTTTAGCTCTACGGGGAGAGCTTGGGGTGGTTTGTCCTTATGGACTGATGTGAGGGGGAGTTTTGTGCTTTACTGCTTTACTATATTGATTATGCTCTTACTCCTTTCTGTTGCATTGCATTCGGGTGCTTTGGGTTTAGTCCTTCTAGCATAGATTAGAGTGCTTCCCTTGTCTAGCTGTTTAGGCTACTTCTCATCTTGTGATTCTAGGATTCTGGTCTATTAGCTGCTTCTCTCTTTTCACTAGGTTCTAGCAAGGGTCGGGCCACCCTTGGATAGACAGGGTACGTGTTTGCTCCTTAGTGTGGGGGGTTATCGGCTAATAGTCCTAGAGTCATATGGGGTAGATGAGAGTTAGTCTGAGCTATAGATTTCTCTATATCTTATCTATGCTTTAAGGACTGCCTGTTTGGTTTTCTTTGCCAGCTTCTTGATTTTGTTGTTTTGGTTCAGGGGGAGTTCATATGGGAGCTTCTAGATCTTAATATTGACATAACTCAACTTGAACTAAAAGTTGCATCACATGTTGAGGGGGCGCTAGATTTTCTACATTGCATTCTGCATTGTAATATAACTACATTGAGCCTTGATTATTATCCTGTTATGACCTGCTTGCAATGCTTTACACCTTGCCATGACTTGTGCTTATTTGCTAGATTTATCATGACTTCATATGTGTAGACTAGCTTTTGCCATGATAAGTAAATTAAACTTGCTCAAATTGAACTAAAACTTGTCATGTTAGCACTCGAGTTTAGTCTTTCTTGAGCTATCCTTTTATGATTCATGCCATGTCAAATAGGCTGAGTTGAGCGTTGAATCTCTTTTGAGCCTTAGATTGAGTTATTTTAGTCTCTTGATGATGCATGAGTTAGTACATCATGTTAAAAAGCAAAAAGATCTCTTTTGTGCGAAAAAACTGATCTCACCAATTCTTTCTCATGAGACGGCTTGCCATTGCACTAGGCATGAACTCAGGGGGAGTTTTGGATGACCTAGACTATCTTCTTAAGCTCATTGCTTGGAGTGGTCGCATAAGGCTTGAGGTCTAGCACATGACTAAACAAAAATGTGGTTGGAAACAATCATGTGATTTCTAAAGTAAAATTATGTCATTTGTGCTAAATTGCTAAAATTTCAGGAACTTAAACAAATGTTTCATTCTTGAGCATATAGCACTCTAATTGACTCAATATTAGCTTCTCGGTTCCGCTTAGCTTATTGACATGGCCTGCATCATCCTTGGATGCCTCTAGTTAGACTTTGCTTATTGATGACTTGACTTGCTCACAAATTGCACTACATTTCAGATTGTCATCTCTTTGGTTTAGCTGGCATATACATATCCTGTCATGATCTAGATAGCCTTTTTATTGAGTTATGGCTTGGTGCAATACATTACGGTCATTTTGGATAATTCTCATGGCTCTAAATGCTTAGAATAAACAAACTTCAGCCATTTCATCCAATGTCATGCCATATTCTCTCTTTTGCATCCTTGATATGTTTATTGCCAAAAGGGGGAGAATAGCGGAGAAAAAGTCTTTTGGATCTTTCTAGAGCTTTGGAGAACAATTTGCTCTTTCTTTGTTGCTCTAGTGTTCCTTCTGTCGACATGGTCATTAGCTTCGTTTTCCCTCTTTGGACCATGTTGGATTCTTCAAACTCAAACTCAACTTTACGCTTTTTTCTGGGTTTGTCAATATACTCATCAAGGGGGAGATTGATAGACCATGTGGAGGTGCCCTGTATGTGTGATGAGTAATTGACATCTTTTTAGAAAAGTCGAGTTTGGTTTGTGTTGTTCGGACCATGTCGGTGCGCGGTGCAATCGTTTCGGTCGGACTTTGTCGAACTGGATCGAACGTGCTTAAGTCGTTTATTTTTCGTTTCGATCGGTTTGGGCTTTGAATATTTCGTCTGATGCTATTGTATGGTTACAATATGTCGAGCGGTGCTATGTGATGTGTTTCTTGTCTGTGTTGGCTGCAGGATATCGAGGTGGAGTCGTGGCGAGACACGGTGGACCGGACTAGGCGCAGGTGGCGCTGAGGTCAGAACGGTCGGGAGGTGTCGAAGACGGCGAGGGCTCGAGGTGGCTGCGAGGCTTGCAAGGCAAGAAAGAAGGCAGCTTCCTGGAAGGTGCGCGAGGGGCGTTTCGGTAAAAACGCAAAGCTGCATTAAAGGAAGCGGGTTTGGATAAAGCATCGAGTTGGTGGTGACCTAATGGGTAAAGCATGTGCAAACCCATTAGTGGGAGGCTATAAAAGGAGAGGAAGAGTTTGTGCTGAAATTGAGAGAGTGGGTGTAAGAGTTAGGGTTTTATTTGGTTCTCTCCATGCATGAAAAATGAGAGTGACTTTTATAAGTAGCTTGAGAGAGAGATGAGCTAAGAAATCACTCATATGTAATCGTGTCATCTCTCTTCCTCTATTTCAATATGAGAATGTTTGTGTTTTGAGTTGCTTTGGCCTCAAGTTTATCCTCTCTTGTTATGGTCCCTGTTTTGTTGATTTCTTCTTTTTGCTTTCGTTTGAGTTGTCCCTGTGCTTGTTTGTGTTTCTCTCTTAGTTTAATCTCTCATGTTAATTCTTTTATGGAGAGGAGTTCTTGCCGCAATTATTTCTAGTTCTTCCCTGACTCATTACTTCATGGGAAAGGAGAGCTATTTGTTACAAGCAGCAGCTCATAGTTTAAATCTTCAAACGTGACTTCCCCTCTTCCTTGGTTAATCAATCAATAGACAGCATCCTCTTTGCAGTTTTTGGGAAGAACCGTATGAAGTCTTTTGTTGGCAGCTTTCTCAGATTTTCTAGTCCCTTCATTTCAGCCGAATGGATGTGCTCTGCAAGTCTATCTCCTCACAAGAAATTTCAGTGACACATGTTTTCGGTTGATCTGTCCTTGATCCGTTTATTTTTTTATTGTGGTTTGTATTTTCTGTGGCCAATTTCTTGCAGCGAGAGTAAATTAAAAAATCATGTGTTTCGGATTGCAGCAAGAGTGATTTAAAAAGTCCTGTGTTTTGTTTAAAAAAAAATATGTTTTTCGGCTGCAGCTTCATGTATTGAGAGCTCTTGTCGGCAAGTATTGAAATCAGTCCAGAGGCTACAGTTTTTTTGTTTCAGTTTGTTTCCTTTGGGCAGCTTGTGCTTTTTCTTTATTTGCTTCTTTCGGGTGAACTAGCAGCCTGTGCATGCACTAAAAGACATTGGCTTTTTTTGTCTTTTGTGCATGCACTAGTCCTAGCGCCTGCTGTCTGCTTTGTGCCCAGTTTCTTTTGGTTGGTTTGTTCTCCGTTTTATCTTGTGTCTCTCCTCAGCTGACCTTTCAAGTATTATTCCCTGGGCAGCAGTATTTCAAATATTCTTGCCTTCTTTATAGCTCTTTAGCTATTGGAGGAGAAATTGATCGTGGGTAGTTGTGGGGGCAAATTTTTTAAATAGTCGACATTCACCCCCCCTCTGTCGCCATTTCGGTCCAACATGAAACGCTTTACAAACATAACTAGGGCAAAATGAAACTATTTAAAAAATATGTGGTTTTCTAAAACCAGTATGCCTCCTCGAATTAAGATAAGACTAAATTACAGGACGAAGACACTTGGCATCACTGGCTAGTCAAGATCTACTTACTGTAGGAGAATGAGTCAAGATGCAGCAGTTAATTTCAACATAGTTGCAGTAAGCCATCTCTGCTTAATTGATAGTATATGATATTTGGAATTTGTAACAAAAGAATACACGTATAAGACAAATTGTTCATAAACTTTGATAAAACTCACTGACAAGTGGATATCTACAATTTTGTGCAGAATATCAGGCTCACCTGTTTACGAGTGTTGCAGCACACAAGAAACTTCGATGGTAAACATACAGCTCTGTTATTGGACTAATTCATTCACTAGAAGGCGATTGGAACTAAATCCTAGAGTGACCTTGTTTGCCGATAGGAAAACAGGGTGATTCGTAGACAAACCATTCTCACTTTAGGTTTTTAAGTCAGTCAATAGCTGCCCCATCGTAGGTTACAGGAAATTTCCAGGCAGCAACTTGCTTTGTTCTAAAGGCCAAAACATTGCTACTGAATGAGATGCGGCAACGTTTAGCACAGTTAAATACTTAATATTCTCCCTCTTAAATAAATAAAAAATTAATGTGGCTCTGTCTAGCCACCATCTCTGTGATTTATTTGTTTGTGCAAGGCCACACGGTTTCTCTCTCACAATCGACAACGTATTACATCAAAATTAAGTCGCACTGTCCCAGTAGCCCGTGGCCCCGTGCGACGTAATTAATCAACAGTGGAAGAATTCCAAGAGTACCATCGATCGCACCACCGTCATGGGTGGATCTTAGAGGCAAGGGTGTTCAGCAGAACATCTAAATTTTTTTTTATAAAATACTAGATATATAATAGATACATTAGATGTATACACTGTTAGTTGAGTTAAAACTATATTTTATACCCGCAAATAAATTTAGCCCACACTCTTTATATATCGTGCGCAGCCTATGTAATATATTAGACCCATTTTTCTTTCTACCTCGCCCTCCTCACACAGGTCCAAAGAGGTAAAGATATAAACAAAATCCTAACCTTTGTTCTATTTCTTATCTTGTGGTTGTCTGTGTGGGAAGTGGCTCCGGCCTTCGAGTGGCGAGCGGGCAAAGGTGCAAGCTACGGAGGCGAGTGACGACCGACGGACGCGGACGTGGCGCCATGACGTGACGACAATCATGCGTGAGGCGGCACGGGGTGCAAGGTGAGTGTGTGGCAGCGCGGGCGAGCAGAGAGGTGTCACAGGCAAGCAGGCAGTGGCACAGCGAACATGGAGGTAGGGAGCGGGCGACAAGAAGGGAGTAGTGCGGTAGCCGGGAGGGAGCGTGGCATCGGGAAGTGAGCAGCACGTCCAACTAATCGTCATCATCTTCTCTTTAGATCTAGATGTGCTCCGCCTCACTTCACTTATTTTCTTTCTTGGTCCGCTTTGCTCTACTCTGCTTTGTTCTTGCTCCGATTCTTTCTACAGTTTAGCATTTGGTTTCTTCGTTTTTTTTTCTAATAAGATGTTGTATACAAATACAATCTTTACCTTAGGCAATGAGCAGCTAGTTGGACCCTTATTGTTTTTGTTTACATGTTAATTTTTGCTATGTTTTGCTCCATGGAAGGAACATACAATTTTCTCTTAGATGAACAGTTCTTGCTGATGGGGAAAAAGCAAAAAAAAAAGTAGGATCAGTAAGATATACAACTGTCATTAATCTCTATAATGTATTGTTTAATTCATGTCATTATACTCGTCTTATGTCGCCCATTTTCTCACAAGAAATCATTAATTTCTATAAGTTATGTATTTTTATTATATCTATATACACGTATCGTTGTATCGGTGTTTTGGAGGAAACAATGCATTCAGTATCAATGTATTCGAGCAATTTAGCTTCAAAGTCCGAACACCCATCCTAAAAATTCTAGATCCGACGGTGGACCACCGTCCAGCTGCCAGCGAGCGCCACACCACCTCCGTGAGCCCCGGCAAGCTCACGACCCTTTTTGCCGATTTGAAAGGTTTGATGTTCAATTCATAAGTTCCAATTTTTTGGAAGCTTTGTGTAACATTTGAAAGTTCTTGAATTTGAATGTTTGTGTGTTGATTTTGAAAGTTCCATGTCAACTGAAAGTTGCGAATCGATTTTTTTTAATTCCTCGGAGCGGCTTTTTTCTGGAATTGAAAGCTTCTTGATGATTTTAAACTTTTTTTTGAAATCATTTGAAATTTTTTGGGTGATTTGAAAGTTTTCCAATTGAAAGTTTTTTCCGAAATCATTTGAAAGTTTTTGAATTGAAATTGTTTTGAAGTTTTTGAATTGGTTTTTGGGAGGGAGGGAGGGGAGTGGAGAGGGGTGAGGAAATTCGTTGGTTTCAGCCGCTGCGGGCGATCGGAACCTAGCAGCTTCCCATGATTTTTACAAGAAATAGTGATAAAAAAAGGGCAAATGGTGGATCAAGGACACCGCGGAAATTAAACAGATAATTACACGCAATTACGAAAAATGGTGGATCACCGGCCAAATCTCCGGCTCTCCCTTAGAATTCCCAGAAAGACGAATATGTATAAAGATATGATGTCAACTGTTTCTTCGTGGCGCAACTAGGATTTTTGTTGACTTGAAAAGGAGAACAACAAGAGAGGGAATACTTGTCTCTTGATGAAGGGACGACCCAAGCACTAACCAACAACTTAGAAGCAACATAAAACTTCATTGTACGAGTTGATGTCGCTAACAAACACATTTTTTCAAACAAGCATTAAAAACTTATGGGGTTCATAGACAACTTAAGAGGCGATCAATTGTAAAAATTGTCTGGAGACTATATGACATGCAAGGTGCATAGGCAGAAGTTGTCTCTGTAGAGAATATGAGGAATAGGCAACACCACACCCAATCAAGGGGGTGACCATCTATATTTATATACCGCCAGATGAGTCAAGATTAGGAAGGTACAAACATCCTCAATGGAGGCACTAATCTAGGCAATAACACAGCTATACAATATGTCTCTAACACCCGCCCGCAGTCGCAGCGGGAGGATTCCGAACGCAAAGACTGAACCTAAAATCAGTGAACAACTGCACAGGCAAGCCTTTGGTCATGATGTCAGCAAACTGGTGGGATGACGGGACATGGAGAACCCGAACCTGGCCGAGAGCCACCTTTTCGTGGACAAAGTGGATGTCGATCTCGATATGCTTCGTTCGACGGTGCTGAACTGGATTGGACGACATGTAGATGGCGCTGACGTTGTCACAGTAGACCACAGTCGCAGAGGAAAGAGGAACATGCAGTTCATGTAGGAGTTGTTGAAGCCAACAGCACTCGGCAACGGCGTGTGCAACAGCATGGTATTCAGTCTCAGCACTGGAGCGAGAGACCGTAGTCTGGCGCTTGGACGACCAGGACACCAGGTTGTCGCCGAAGAAGATGCAGTAGCCGGAAGTAGAACGCCTGGAGTCTGGACAGCCGGCCCAATCCGCGTCGGAGTACGCAGTGAGAGACCGAACGGGAGAGGCGCCAATATGAAGGCCATTGGAGAGGGTGCCCTTGATGTAGCGAAGAATACGCTTGACCAACACGAGATGAGGCTCTCTGGGGGCATGCATGAAGAGGCACACCTACTGAACAACATAAGCCAAATCGGGACGAGTCAGCGTAAGATACTGAAGGGCACCGGCGATACTCCTGTACTCCGATGGATTAGCAACAGGGGCGCCCTCAGTAGCGGACAGCTTAGCACGAGTATCGACTGGTGTTGTGGTCGAGTGACACTCTGCCATGCCTACACGCTGAAGGAGATCCAACGCGTATTGGCACTGAGACAAAAACAAGCCGTCAGAAGACCGCGTGACGGAGATGCCGAGGAAGAAATGGAGGTCGCCGAGGTCCGTCATCGCGAACTCGTCGTGGAGTAGAGTCGTGATATGCTGCAGAAGATCCGTAGAGGAAGCCATGAGTATGATATCGTCGACGTACAGCAGGAGGTAGGCGACACGGTCTCCATCTTTGTAAACAAAGAGAGACGTGTCGGAGGTGGAGGCGATGAAGCCAAGTCGACGGATGTAGGCGGCGAAACGCTGGTACCATGCGCGGGGTGCCTGTTTGAGACCATATAGAGATTTCTGCAGTAAGCAAACATGGTCAGGATGAGAGGGGTCGATGAAGCCGGACGGCTGCTGGCAGTAGACGATCTCCTCAAGATGGCCATGAAGAAATGCGTTCTTCACGTCAAGTTGATGAATGGGCCAGACATTGGAGACGGCGATGCTGAGGACGACTCGGATGGTTGCCGGCTTGATGACCGGGCTGAACGTCTCGTTGTAGTCGATGCCGTGTTGTTGCTAGTAGCCACGGGCCACCCACCGAGCCTTGTGACGAGCCAGTGTACCGTCGGAGTGGAATTTATGCTTAAAAATCCACTTGCCCATCACGACGTTGGCACCGGGAGGACGAGGAACAAGCCGCCATGTGTCGTTGGAAACCAGGGCTTGAAACTCATCAGTCATGGCCGCGCGCCAGTTGGAATCTGCCAGAGCACTGCGATAATTCCCAGGTACTGGCGAAATCGTCGACGTATGGGTGGCCGAGAGATTGAGCCTGGTGACTGGCTTGACGATGCCTGCGCGTGCACGGGTGACCATCGGATGCGGTCCAGTGCCTGGTCGGGTCACGGGTGCCTCGAGCGAAGTAGTCGACACAGCTGGAAGGGACGCGTCCATGGGAGGTGCATCCTCGTGGCGCATCAGGGCAAGGTCCACCAGTAAGTGGGCCGACGAGGAGGGCCCAGCGGGAGACGACCCGCCCGATCGTCCATGGTGCTGGGCTAGTGAGGGCGGCTCTGTCCCCGGAGCGGATCCAGGCGGCCCGAGGGGAGGCAAAGCCACGTCCACCAGGGGCGCAGCGGGCAGGCTACCCAGTCGTTGGAGCGAAGCCGGTGAAGAAGGCCGCAGCTGCTCAACGTCAAGCGACGGAGCCACCGTGGACGAAGACAGGCGCACATCTCCTGAGGCAGAGGAAATATTTGCAGGAAGGAATGACGGTGCACAGTCGTCAAGGAGAAAATCAAAAGTAGACTCTGAGCCAGAGGGTTCCACCGACGTTGCAAACAGAAAGGTGGACTCGTCAAAAACGACATGGCGAGAAATAATTATGTGGCGAGTGGAGATGTCCAAGCAACGATAACCTTTGTGCGAACTTGGGTAACCAAGGAAAACACACGCAGTGGAACGTGGGGATGGTTTGTGTGTAGAAAGGGCAGCAAGGTTGGGGTAGCAAAGACAACCGAACACACGTAAGTGAGAGTAGTCGGGAGATTTGTGATGTAGAAGCTGAAAAGGAATGCCATTACGGACAGAAGAGGAGGGACGCCGGTTAAGCAAATAAGTAGCGGTGGCAAGAGCTTCAGCCCAATAGGCCAGCGGCATATGTGCATGGAAAAGAAGAGTACGAACTGAATTGTTGAGTGTACGAATAACACGTTCAGCCTTTCCATTTTGTGGGGAAGTGTATGGGCATGACAAACGAAGAAGAGTGCCGTGGGCAGCAAGAAAAGTCCGAGTGGATTTGTTGACAAATTCGGCTCCATTATCGGCTTGAAGACATTTGAGGGAAAGACTAAACTGTGTGCGGACATAAGCAAGAAACTCAACAAGGTCCTGGTGAACTTCAGATTTGCGGCGCAAGGGAAATGTCCAACAAAAGTGTGTAAAATCGTCAAGAAGAACTAGATAGTATAAATAGCCCGAGGTGCTAGCAACAGGGGACGTCCATACATCGCAGTGAACAATCTCAAAAGGTGCTGAAGTGCATGAAAAGGAGCTAGCAAAAGGTAGACGCACATGCTTGCCTAGCTGACAAGAGGAACAAATGGTGCGAGCTACTTTATTACATGTGATGTGAGCTTTATTATGAAGCATGTTAAGGACAGAAGGACCAGGACGACCAAGGCGTTGGTGCCATAAGGTGGAGGTGACGACGACGCTGGTATGTGCAACAGTGGTGGACACGGCTGATCGAAAGGTGTAGAGGTCGCCGCTACTATTGCAGCGTAGAATCTCGCGCTTGGTTAGCAGGTCCTGTAACAGCCCAGGTTTTTCCTAAAATAAAAATAAATAAATAAAAATAATTAAAATAAAATATAAATCAAAATAAGTATTTTTTCTGCCTGAATTTTAAATTTGGTTTTGCCCTGGATTTCTGTTTTTTGAAAAAGATGGATTTGAAAAGTATTTTAAGTGAAAACCTGAAAATATTATTAGATAAAATAATATTTTGATTTTCTATAAAAATCCTAATTAAAATTAATTATTTGGAGTTATTTGGCTCTTATTTGGTTTCCTGGATTTTCTGGAGTTTAAAAGTGTATTTTTGAAATTAAAAAGTAATTTAAAATATGAACATTAAATACCAATATTAGTTGGACATATTTTTATTAAGTCCAAAATGTCTCTAGGAAGTTCTCTGAATTTTTCTGGAATTTTTGGAGTTGTTTTCATATTTTTCTGAGGCTAAACGAATTTTCTGGGCTTTTCTGAAAACCAAAATCAATTTCCAAAAAAAATAAAACCCCGGCCCTCTCCTCCGGCCGCCACGTGGACGGCCGGATCCCCGCCACATCGCCCACCCCGATTCCGCCTTTCCCTTTCCATCGGCCGCCACGCGTCCGGCCCAGATGGCCGCCCCGCGCGCCCCGGCCCAATCTGGCCATCCGCGCCCCCATCGCCCCCAGCCGCCCGATCTCCCCTTCCTCCATCTCCGCCGCCCGCGCCATACCCCTCTCTCCTCTCTCTGCCGCCCCGACCCCACCTGTCAGCACCTTCTTCCCCGCCCCCATCTTCTTCCTTCCGCCGCCGCCGGCCGTTGCGCAACCGTCTCCGCCCTAGCCGGTTTCCCCTGCTCTCCCGCGCGCGGCCCACCTCCCTTTCTTCCCTCGCAAGACGCGCACCCGCCTCCTCCCGCCATCACCGCGCCCGAATCCCGCCATCACCGCGCCGCTGTTCCCAATAATCCCCGCCATTTCCGCCGCCGCCCCACGCCATCTCCGGCGAGAAATCCGCCCCGCCCCCGTGCCCCTCCACCCCTATAAAAGGCCCCCCTCGGCTCCTCCAGAACTCGCCCCACCTCCCCCTCCCCTCCTCTCTCCCTCCCGAGCTGTCCCTCGCCCTCGCGCCGTGCGCCCGAGCTTCCGAGCGCCGGAGCTCCTCCGGCGAGGCATTGCGGCCGCCTCCGTCGCCCTCGCGCCCCGCCGTCGCCTCCCTCGGACTCCCCGCGCCCGTGCGAAGGTCCTCCGCCCCTCGGCCGCGCCACTCCGCCACCAGAGCTCCGCCGCGCCGTTGAACCCGAGCCGCATCGCCGTCTTCCTCGTCGCCGGCCGCCTCCGGCCATCCTCGGTGAGCCCGCGCCCCTCCCTCGAGACCCCCGTCGGCCCCTCTCCCCGTAGCCGTCTTCGCCGCCGCCCGCCGGAACGTCGGCAAGGCCCCGGTGCCCGAGCCCCTCTCCGGCCGGCATGCCACCATGGCAGCATGCGTGGCGCCACGTCGGCGCCACCTCGGCCGCTTCTGCCCCGTCGGTGCCACGCCAGCCCGGCCCCGCCACCCATGCCACCTCGGCCGCCGCCTCTGTGGGTGAACCCGGTCCATAGACCCGGGGCCCACTGTCAGTGGGTCAACCCCGTGGCTGACGCAAGCATGACGCCATAATCTCCTTTTCCTATTGAAAAATAATTCGGCCGAATAATAAATTCCTGCTGACGTATAATTCCAGATTTCCTTTAGAAAAATAATTCCAGAAATCCCTTTTTCCATTTTCTCTGAATTTAAACTTCCCGGAGCCCGTTCTTCTTCGTCCTAACTCCGATTTAGCCCATTCAAATTTCAAAATTCATAAAAAATTCCTCTATATCCATTTCTGACCTCAATTCAAATATTTGAAGTCAATTTGAATTTATTTGAATTTGGTGAGTTATTTTCACGTGTAGACTTCGACGATTTGGGAGATTTCTTCGACGAATATTAAAACCAAGTTGAAGAGCAAGGCAAGTCACACTCCTTGACCATGTTGATCCCAGTTTTCAAAATAAAATTATGTTGATTTAAATTATATTGCATACATAATTTTATTCAATGTATTTCAATTCAGTTTTAACTTTAGTTAATCCCTGTTTGTTAATACCTCCTTTGACGTTGCAAATCCTTATAACTTGTCACCTTAGAATCAAACTCTAGTTAGTACACTAGTATTGGTTAGAGAATTTTAACTCAAATGCTGAGACATGATTTATATAATTTTGATTTTGGGATACCTTTTCACATAAAAATGACGAACCCTTTCACATAAAATGATATGCTCTTGACTTTGGTCAGTCAAGGAGGTTTATGAAATATTTTGTGAACAAAATATAAAACCTGGTTTAGACTTAGGCAATTGGTTAGATTCGTGGGTGCAGGCATGCCCTGTTGGTCGGAGCCTCAGTGGTTGTTTGTCGTGCACAGGGGGTATGTGGTTGAGCCTAAGTTAATTAAGGACCGGTCTGTGAGCTACTATTGCAAAGCCCTAACGTACTACCACAAGGCTGGTATGGGACAGCCCTGGCTGAATAATTTGCGGGTCCCAACCTGAGCCATTTCGTAGGTTGAAAGTGAGCGTGGCATAGGCCATGAGAAGTCTCACTCGGCTCAAGAGGGGGTCCCGGTCTGGTGGATTCCTTACTGGGGTGAAACCTTAGTGTTGGCTTGGCCAGGTTGAGGGTTTTGCATTGTAAAGGCCTTGTCGTGATCTCCCCGCCGCACACCTAAGGAAGTGTGTAACTCGCGTGGCAAAACGGGATGATCATGTCTTGTGGGTAAAGCTGTACAACCTCTGCAGAGTGTATAATCTATCCTGGATAGCCGTGCCCACGGTCATGGGCATGCTGAGTGAAAGTTTTTCATGGATTAGACTTTGTTTTTCAAAAATACTTTCGAAAACCTTGTGGATGGATGGAATCCACAAGAGACTGAAAACCTTGCGGATGGATGGAATCCGTGAGAGATTGGAACCTAGTGGATGGATGGAATTCATCAGAGTTGCGCAGTGGAAGCGTGTGGATGGATGGAATCCATACGTGGTCTTTTGGAAAAGATTGGTCCGGGTGGGATGCCCGTGGATAGGTTGGTGTTTGGTCGGAGCCTGCACTGACGGTAATATTTTCAATTACAAGTACTGTTTTACTTACTGTATTAAATTAAGCAATTTCAATCTATCTACTGTATTTTGTTAAATGCTGTTTTATGCAAACTAACCCTATAAGCCTTCCATTGATAGCTTTATCATTATATTGCATTTCTCCGTGTGACTTGCGGAGTACAAGTTTGTACTCACCTTGCAATCCCCCTACACAGAGGAAGATGTCGTCGACTATGGTGAAGATCTGGACGAATAGGTCACGTCTTACTGTCATTTGCCTGTGGGCAGGCTCAGTGGGATTCTTCCGCTTTGGTGTTTTTCTTCCGCTGCTTATTATTTAAAATTTGGCTTATGTGCTGTGGATGTAAACTCTGGCAATCATGCCCATATTTAGTTAATAAATATCATTATGGTTGATATTTATCTTTGTTGTTCACTGTGTGCACTAGCTGATCCTGGACTAGTGTAATTTACACAGAGGATCCAGGAGTTGTTGCTCCGGGTTCCGACAAGTCCTTGATAGAAAAACCAAAGGGATCAAAGTCAATTGAACAGTGGTTATCACGAGTAAACTGACGAATTGACAGAAGGTTGTGAATAAGAGATGGCATAACAAGAACGTTGTTTAGAGCAAATCTAGACACAGATGTGGGTAAAGTAGAATGACCTCGAGCTATAATAGGGAGAGTGGAGCCATTCCCAACCGTAATAGAAGAAAAGGAAGGAGGCAAACGGGAGAGAAGTATACCATCCAAGGAGGACATATGAGAGGTAGCGCCTGTGTCCATCACCCATGGAGAGGAGCTCTGGAGAGCCATCTGGTTCAGCGCCGCAATGAGACCGGACAGATCCCACGATTAGCCGGGCGGCACTAAAACTTGAGGCGGAGCGAACACTACAAGAAATGTGCCAATCTGTGACGTATTTTGCATGACAAAGGCTGAAAATGTCACTAAACCATCTGGTTTATGACGTATTTAAAGTGACATATGGGCTTAGTGACGCAAAAAAAATGTCATTAAAAATGTCATAAAGCTAGCCTGGAATGAGGTAATGACGATATTTGGTATGTCATTATGTCCAATGTCGAAATGTCATAGATCTATGACATGGATTTTTGCGTCACAAAATTTTAATTGAATTTTTTTCAAGGATAATTAGCCACGTTGGCAGGACCCACTGCCACGTGTACACGTGGGCCCATGACATGCGTCATATTTGCATATATTTAGCTCAATTTGGATCATTTTACATTTTTTGTGCTTTTTCTGCAGGCCGGCACGATCGAGGCGCATATACGACAATTCTGGACTTTCGGGACTGCTCCGTACAGATGTACGCGTCGTCACGGATCAAACCGCACTGAAAACGGAGCTCCGGAGGGCTAATTCAGAAGAAATCAAATTGGGAAAGGACCTATTTGCAAATTCCAGAAATATAGTGGACTAATTCGTAAAAGTTCCAAATCCCCCCCATTCGGCCTCAATAGCAATTTTTTCCTTGAGCCGGCCATTTCCTATCTCCTACCTCTCCTTGCTTTCTCTCACCTCCCCCTGTCTTCTCACCGTCGGCACCGGCGAGGGTCGGCCAGAATCGCCGACGGTCAACCGCAGTGCCCCTCCTCCTTCTCCACCGGTGCGCCGCCACACCCTGCCGCTCCTCCTCTACCGCCGCTTCTCCTCTTCCCTCACCTTGCCGGTCGCCTCCCTTCTCCACTGCTTCCCCCTTCCCTCGCTTCTCACCGCCGCCGCTTCCTTCCTCTTCTCCACAGCGCCGCCGCCTACTTACTTCCCCGCTTTCCTTCTACCTGCGCCTCCCCTTCTGCGCCGCCATCTACTTCCTCCCGGTCGCCCCTCCTTCTCCGGCGCGCACCTCCTTCCCGCTCCCCGGTCCGCCCGCCGCTCTCCCATCTTTCCCACCTCCGGCTGCCGCCTCCATCTGCTCCTCAACCAGATCCGCTGCCGTTTCTCCTCTTCCTCCCACTACTCCGGCCGGTACCCCTTCTATACTCCCTTCTTCCCCACTCGCCGCCTTCTCCTCTTGCCCCACCTCGGCGCCGCCGCTAACGCCATCCACCGCCGCCTCATCATCTCCACCGACACCGAGGGCGTCGACATCCCCAACCCTGTCTTCTTCCTCAACGGCCGTGTCAAGACCCGAATATACAAATCCGGACTCTCCTGTGTATTCTGCACTAGTCCAGGATCACGCTAGTGCACACAGTATAAACAAAGATGAAATATCGAACATATCACGATTTACTAAGAAAAGACTCAAATATTATTAATAATCATCAGAGTACGACCTTATGGTCAAGCTTACAATAGACTAGCCCGAAGGGCTTAACAAAAACTAGCAGCGGAAATCCAAAAGAAAGCGCAGCAGCCAATCGACACGCCCACAGGCTATCGAGTGGAGAACGAAGCCTAATCCGCGAAGTCGTCGAAGTACTCTCCTTCTGGAACCTCCTGCTGGTGATACTCCTCCTCCTCAACTGAGCAACACGGGCATAAAGCCGTGAGTACATAGAGTACTCAGCAAGTCGTTTGTAACAAATGAATGCAATATAGTATGCAAGGCTTAACAATGGATGGCCGAAAGGTTAGTTTTGCAGAAAGCGACAATTTGAAGTAAGTATCATACATAGATTGAAGAGCATCTTTAACAAAGGACGTTAAATTAATAATCAAAGGAATTGAATATAACCACAAGTGAACTGACCATTCACTTCCCAGCTCAACCCAACCAGATTTCATAAAGACTCTACCCCTCGTGTGAAATCACCGAGCATTGTCCATGACCGAGGACACGGCTATTCGAATAGTTTTTACACTCTGCAGAGGTTGCACAACTGTACCCACACGATGTGATTAGCCTCGCGCTAAGGAAATCACAACAAGGCTTTTACAATGATCCATCTCCACCCGATCCCACTCGCTAAGGTTTCGCCTCTCACCCCCTCTTGCGCCACAACAACATCAGTAGTAAAACCAAAGTGGAGACTTCACAAATTATTATGCCAGGTCTATCCCATACTAGACATGTGGTTTGCACGATAAAGCTCAGATCAATGGCGCACAAAGTTAAGTCCTTAAGAATTACCCAGGCGAAACATCCACATCCCATGTGCCTCTCGCACCCCCTTTACTGCACGATCAATCGCCCAAGTGAAAACCAATTTTGTATAACCAACACCAATGACACTACCCATGTCTTGGTACTCAAATTTTATAACTGTGGTTGACCACCACATTCAAGTATATCATTAAATCAAGATTAATTGACACATGTGATGATAACCCAACGTACTAGAATAAGCATGGCTAAGCAAAATAAGCGTACCACCCATGTGACAACTAGTATTGCATCACTAAATAATTTCCCATCCTATGGTGACAATAGAATCATGGTATTCAAATTATCAAGGAGGAAATAATCAATTAGGTCATTAACTACCAATACAAGGGTTGATAATAAAATAGCGATGCATGATAATTTAAAACAAAGTAATACATAATAGATTTGAAAACTGGGTTCAACATGATCAAAGGACACGACTTGCCTTGGCCTTGCTCAGCTGAGGTCTCTTGGTCTTCAAATCCAACTTCCGTTCCCTCGAACACGCGATCTAACGAGAGAGAAAGCGAAACGAAAAGACAAAATAAAATTCAAATAAACTCCAAAAACTTTCAAACCTGAACCAAAAGGTAGAGCTCAATTTTAGATGAATTTAGGAAAAAGAATCGTGTCAATCGGAGCTAGGACGAGGGAGAACGGGGCTCTGGAAAATCTGGATCTAAAGAAAATCGGGAAAATTGGAAAAGTGCACTGTGCTGTGGACCGGGTGCACGGGAGAACGGGTCTACGGTGGACTCGGCGCACGGCACAGTACGAGCTGACTGGGCTTGCTGACGCAACTGCTGACTGGGCCCTAGGGCTGACGAGGCTCGGCTGACGTGGCTGGCTGACTCGGCGAGGGTCTACGGCTCACGGCTGGCGAGTGGGCCCGACACGGCAGTGGCTCGGTGCACGGTGGTCTGGGTGCACGGGAAGGCGAAGGGTCGCGGCTGACGCCAGCGCTGACGTGGGCGGCGCGGGGACCGAGGAGGCGCGGGGCTCACCGGCGGCGACGACGACGACGGCGGCGGGAGGCGGCGAGGCTCACTGGCGACGGCGGCGAGGACGGCAGCGGGGCTCACCGGCGGCGAACGACGGCGAGCGGCGGCGGCGCACACGGGCGACGACGTCAGACGGGCGCGGCGCACGGGCGTCGGCGGCGGTGAGCGGCGGCGGAGGCGGCGGCTCGGGACGGCGAGGGAAGCTCAGGGGTCGGCCGGTTTTATACCCGGCTCCCGAGGTGTCCGGATGGAAGAAGGCGGCGGAAAAACGGAAGGCGGCGGCAGCGTCCCGATCGGAGACGGGGACGAAGAGTCCGGGTTGGAGTCGATTCCGACAGGTGGGCCCCACCTGTCGGTGGCGCGGGCAAGCGGGCGGCCGGGATGCGGGGGCGCGGGCGCGGAGAGCGGCGGATGACGGCCGCGTGGCGGCCATCGCACGGAGGAGAGCGGGCGCGGGCGCGAGCGCGGATGCGCGACGTGTGGCGCGGGCGGGGCAGGCTGGGCCGGCTGCGGGACGGGCTGGCTGGGTGGGCTGCGGCTCACCGGCCGGTTGGATTTTCTTTTTCTTTTCTTTTTCTTTTTCTAGAAATTCAATTAAATACTTTTGAGCTCTAGAAAATAGCAAATAAATCCAGAAAAAATCCAATAAATTCCTGGAGACACAAGGAACTCAAATAAAATACTTTTGGCAAATGTTAATGTTTTACTTTATCATATTAAACCACTTTAATTCATAAAAATTCCAATTAAGCTTTAATTAATCTCAGAAAAATGCAAATGGTGAATTTTATTTTAAAAGCTTCAAAAAGGCTCTGAAAATCAGGATGTTACAAACCTCCCCCCTTAAACGGAATCTCGACCCCGAGATTCAGGCTGACTAAAAGAATAGGTTACCGGGTGCGACGTTGGAGACGACGTGGTTGAGACTCCCCCTTGCAACGCTTTGAGGTATTTGGCTTCCTTGACTTGGCGACGGTCCACGGCTTGCTCCTGGGGTCTTGCCAGGGGTACTTCCAAGATTGAACGGAATTGGCGAGTTTGCACGACGCTTCTGTGGACACTTGCGAGCGAAATGACCTGGCTCTTTGCACTTGAAACAGTTATATGGAATTACTGGGCTTCTGTCCCTCGGAGGCAGATTGCTGATATTAATAGTGCGTGGTCCCGAACCATCATGATGAGGCATTGGAGCTGGAGTCCTGAAATCGGACTGTTGCGGTACCCGAGATGGCTGGTATGTGTTGAATCTGACTTTTTGTGACTGTTGCGACTGAACTCCTTGGTGAATCATCTTCCGCTTCCGAGACTCTTCAATAAGTATTGCCTTATCTACCATGTTTTGGAAGCTGGCATAGTCGTTTCCCACCACTTGAACTTTCAATCCCGGGTTCAATCCCCTCTTGAATCTCTTCTGACGGGCATCATCCGTTGCGACATCCTCCGGTGCATAGCGAGCTAGTTGGGTGAACTTGTTGAGATATTCACTTACTGACATACTCCCTTGCTGTAGCTCACGAAATTCCTCCTTCTTCATCTCGATCACTCCATCCAAGATATGAGCGTGTCGAAAAGCTACTGTGAACTCAGCCCAAGTGATGTTGTCTTGATCCTCATGAGCGGCACAGTAGTTCTCCCACCATTCTGCGGCGGCTCCCTCTAGCTGGTGGGTAGCGTACAACACTTTCTCGCGATTGGTGCATTGAGCAAGGTTTAGCTTCTTTTCCACTGAACGAATCCAATCATCTGCTTCCAAAGGCTCAGATGAATTGGAATAAGTTGGCGGTCTAGTCCTCATGAACTCTGCAAATCTGGATGACGGACGATTTGTCTGAGGTGCAAAGGCTGCCTGATGCTGTTGATTCATCATATTGGTTAAATTCTGCATCATCGTATTCATGAGTTGAGTTTGTGCTACCATGAACTGACTCAAGGTTGGATCTAGACCCATTGGAGTTGCTTGCAGTCCCTGAGTTGGCTGGTTTGCATTACTGTCCTCTGGGTCTTGGTTCATCTGACCGCGTCTTGCTGTGCTCCGAGTATCAACCATTTTTGCTCTGCTCTGAAAGAAAGACCACTTGCTGAGAACTGACTCTTCAGGGCTCAATAGGTAAGAGGGAAAAGCAAAGGTAAGTGGTAAACTCGTCTAAGGGGGATATCTAATGGCAACCCTAAACTAAGCAGACACTTAGCCGAAAAGGCTAACAAAAGAAGCAATAAACTCCACAAAAAGACTTTTGACATGACTGCATCATAATGCTAGAAGCAGAATTGCAGCTCACATCACACCCAACGGCAAATAAGAAGCAAAACGATCTATACGATACTAAAACTTTAACAAGGTTCAAATCTAATGGCTCCTAATCTTCACGGAAATCTCCAATCTTGTCTGGACGTATTGGGTGCTTCCTTGATCCAAACTTCACAGCACAGCTTGAAGAATTCCATACCAACTTTCACTTTGATGGAGAGACACTCGAGACATCTATGGGCATTATAGGGATAAGAAGTCAAATTAAGTTTCGAA
This sequence comes from Dendrocalamus latiflorus, assembly GCA_017311315.1. Classification (NCBI taxonomy): domain Eukaryota; kingdom Viridiplantae; phylum Streptophyta; class Magnoliopsida; order Poales; family Poaceae; genus Dendrocalamus; species Dendrocalamus latiflorus. Next base: position 28,061,517 of record CM029627.1, on the reverse strand, counting down.
AACAAGTTCTCAGAGGAGGCAAGGAGCAAGAATCCTAAGAATGAGGTAAGAATCAATAATTACTAGTCAATCATTTGGTTGATTTGATTTAGAAAATAAAATTTGAAAACTTGACTAATTCGGTCATTCTAACTAGGGCTTCGTCCTACAGTCGATATAGCTCTGATACCATCTCTGTCGAGACCCGAATATACAAATCCGGACTCTCCTGTGTATTCTGCACTAGTCCAGGATCACGCTAGTGCACACAGTATAAACAAAGATGAAATATCGAACATATCACGATTTACTAAGAAAAGACTCAAATATTATTAATAATCATCAGAGTACGACCTTATGGTCAAGCTTACAATAGACTAGCCCGAAGGGCTTAACAAAAACTAGCAGCGGAAATCCAAAGAAAGCGCAGCAGCCAATCGACACGCCCACAGGCTATCGAGTGGAGAACGAAGCCTAATCCGCGAAGTCGTCGAAGTACTCTCCTTCTGGAACCTCCTGCTGGTGATACTCCTCCTCCTCAACTGAGCAACACGGGCATAAAGCCGTGAGTACATAGAGTACTCAGCAAGTCGTTTGTAACAAATGAATGCAATATAGTATGCAAGGCTTAACAATGGATGGCTGAAAGGTTAGTTTTGCAGAAAGCGACAATTTGAAGTAAATATCATACATAGATTGAAGAGCATCTTTAACAAAGGACGTTAAATTAATAATCAAAGGAATTGAATATAACCACAAGTGAACTGACCATTCACTTCCCAGCTCAACCCAACCAGATTTCATAAAGACTCTACCCCTCGTGTGAAATCACCGAGCATTGTCCATGACCGAGGACACGGCTATTCGAATAGTTTTACACTCTGCAGAGGTTGCACAACTGTACCCACACGATGTGATTAGCCTCGCGCTAAGGAAATCACAACAAGGCTTTTACAATGATCCATCTCCACCCGATCCCACTCGCTAAGGTTTCGCCTCTCACCCCCTCTTGCGCCACAACAACATCAGTAGTAAAACCAAAGTGGAGACTTCACAAATTATTATGCCAGGTCTATCCCATACTAGACATGTGGTTTGCACGATAAAGCTCAGATCAATGGCGCACAAAGTTAAGTCCTTAAGAATTACCCAGGCGAAACATCCACATCCCATGTGCCTCTCGCACCCCCTTTACTGCACGATCAATCGCCCAAGTGAAAACCAATTTTGTATAACCAACACCAATGACACTACCCATGTCTTGGTACTCAAATTTTATAACTGTGGTTGACCACCACATTCAAGTATATCATTAAATCAGATTAATTGACACATGTGATGATAACCCAACGTACTAGAATAAGCATGGCTAAGCAAAATAAGCGTACCACCCATGTGACAACTAGTATTGCATCACTAAATAATTTCCCATCCTATGGTGACAATAGAATCATGGTATTCAAATTATCAAGGAGGAAATAATCAATTAGGTCATTAACTACCAATACAAGGGTTGATAATAAAATAGCGATGCATGATAATTTAAAACAAAGTAATACATAATAGATTTGAAAACTGGGTTCAACATGATCAAAGGACACGACTTGCCTTGGCCTTGCTCAGCTGAGGTCTCTTGGTCTTCAAATCCAACTTCCGTTCCCTCGAACACGCGATCTAACGAGAGAGAAAGCGAAACGAAAAGACAAAATAAAATTCAAATAAACTCCAAAAACTTTCAAACCTGAACCAAAAGGTAGAGCTCAATTTTAGATGAATTTAGGAAAAAGAATCGGGTCAATCGGAGCTAGGACGAGGGAGAACGGGGCTCTGGAAAATCTGGATCTAAAGAAAATCGGGAAAATTGGAAAAGTGCACTGTGCTGTGGACCGGGTGCATGGGAGAACGGGTCTACGGTGGACTCGGCGCACGGCACAGTACGGGCTGACTGGGCTTGCTGACGCAACTGCTGACTGGGCCCTAGGGCTGACGAGGCTCGGCTGACGTGGCTGGCTGACTCGGCGAGGGTCTACGGCTCACGGCTGGCAAGTGGGCCCGACACGGCAGTGGCTCGGTGCACGGTGGTCTGGGTGCACGGGAAGGCGAAGGGTCGCGGCTGACGCCAGCGCTGACGTGGGCGGCGCGGGGACCGAGGAGGCGCGGGGCTCACCGGCGGCGACGACGACAGCGACGACGGCGGCGGCGGGAGGCGGCGAGGCTCACCGGCGACGGCGGCGAGGACAGCAGCGGGGCTCACCGGCGGCGAACGACGGCGAGCGGCGGCGGCGCACACGGGCGACGACGTCAGACGGGCGCGGCGCACGGGCGTCGGCGGCGGTGAGCGGCGGCGGAGGTGGCGGCTCGGGACGGCGAGGAAGCTCAGGGGTCGGCCGGTTTTATACCCGGCTCCCGAGGTGTCCGGATGGAAGAAGGCGGCGGAAAAACGGAAGGCGGCGGCAGCGTCCCGATCGGAGAGGGGGACGAAGAGTCCGGGTTGGAGACGATTCCGACAGGTGGGCCCCACCTGTCGGTGGCGCGGGCAAGCGGGCGGCCGGGATGCGGGGGCGCGGGCGCGGAGAGCGGCGGATGACGGCCGCGTGGCGGCCATCGCACGGAGGAGAGCGGGCGTGGGCGCGAGCGCGGATGCGCGACGTGTGGCGCGGGCGGGGCAGGCTGGGCCGGCTGCGGGACGGGCTGGCTCGGCCGGCTGGCTGGGTGGGCTGCGGCTCACCGGCCGGTTGGATTTTCTTTTTCTTTTCTTTTTCTTTTTCCAGAAATTCAATTAAATACTTTTGAGCTCTAGAAAATAGCAAATAAATCCAGAAAAAATCCAATAAATTCCTGGAGACACAAGGAACTCAAATAAAATACTTTTGGCAAATGTTAATGTTTTACTTTATCATATTAAACCACTTTATTCATAAAAATTCCAATTAAGCTTTAATTAATCTCAGAAAAATGCAAATGGTGAATTTTATTTTAAAAGCTTCAAAAAGGCTCTGAAAATCAGGATGTTACAGGCCGCCGCCTTCATTCACTTCACCGACACTTCTCCGGCGACATCTTCATCGGCCTCAGCCCTCTGCTGCTTCTAATCCCCTGGGTTCACTCCAAATCCCCAATTCCTCCAGCCTTCTTACTTTTCACAGTTAATGTTTACCCTAATTTCTGTTAATTGTGCACTGTTAATTACTACTGTTACTACCCTAATTTCTGTTAATTGTGCACTGTTAATTACTACTGTTATTTGCTGTAATACAAACATTCATGAATCGATTTTATGGGTTTTGATAGGATGAAATGGAGGCCATCATTTCTGCACCACCAGGAGAAGACCATGTTGCAAAGAATCCTACCCAGGCTGTTCTTGAAGTTTTGCCAAAATCAAAGTTCCTTCAAAATGTTGGCATCGAGTCTACAGCACCAGCGAGAAGCACCAAAGCTGCAAGGCGTGTGGAGGAGCTTGAGAGTCAACTAACTGCAGAGAGGCAACAATCATCGGAACTTCGATCTGAGTTGGGTGAAATGAAGAAACAAGCAGCGGAGGATAGGGAGGCAATGAAGAAGCAGGAAGAAGAGACAGAAAAGTTGAGGAAGCAAGGAGACGAGATCCACAGCTTACTTCGTCGTCTGCTTGGCGGCAATTTTGCAACTAATGGTGAACAGTAAGTACAGATACTAAATGAGATAGCGCTTGTCATTTTGATGTGGACGTGAACCTCTGGACGCTCGTGTGCATGGCACGTGTGCATGGCAGAAACAGTTTTTTGAGTAGCAACTGGCTTGTGCTGTGACCAGTATTGCATTTTGCCTATCTGTATGCTATAATTGCAAATTTGCAGAGATGTTTTCATTCAAATTGAACCCTGTTTTGAGCTTAGTTGTCGTCGTGCTTTCAATCTGTGAATGCTTGGTCTGTGCAAGTTAAGTTTTAAATTTGAGACTGCTACATCTGTGATGGACAATGGATGTAATAATATTCAGACTTGATGTGTGAATATATGAGTTTGAAAGCTGTTCAGTTATGTATGGGTTTATGTATGTTGAGTTGTGATTATGAATGTGCTGATTATAAATCTGCTGTACAATGGCTGTGCATGTATGAAAAAAGAAATCTGGGCTGGCCCAGCAATTTGAAACAGTGCTGCCTGGCCCAAAAAAAAAGGAAGTGCACTGAAAAAGTAAGCAGGCTGGCCCAGCATGAACTGGACAGGTTGGTAAAAAAATCCGTGGGCTGAATTATACAGTGGGCTCAAAATGGGAATTAAGAGTTGGGCCGAAACAACATTTGGGCCGAGATGGGCTAAAAAGCACCTCGTTTTATGACGTTTTTTCATGGGCTTGGCCCATTTTACTATGGTCTACAACATGGGCTTTAGCAGACCAAAATCAGGTTAATGACGTTTTTTTCATGCGCCACGTCAGCCTCTTATGACGTTTTGGATCCTACGTGGCAATGTCCTACGTGGCATGGCATACGGGGCTATGACGAAAAGCAGACGTCACTATACTTAATGACGCTTTATCGTAATGTCATTAGCTTGTGACGCAAATTCTACAAACGTCACCGATAGTGGTTAGAGACGTTTGATCGGTGACGCAGGTGTTTTCGTCACGCGCGCGTCATAAACGTTGTTCAGTGACATAAATCCCAGAAATTATGACGAAAATACAATGTCAAAAGATGGCACATCTCTTGTAGTGGAAGGCAGTGTGCGCCTGCGGATAGGGACCAAGGAGGCCGGCTTGAGGCACAGGTGCACGCCATGTCGAAGAGCTCGGAGGCGCACTCCATGGGTTGAAACAAACCCACGGCCCAGTGGGTGTCGGTCCGCCCCGACCAGCCGGCTGCTGGTTCTGTTGGCCGCGGTTGCCGCGTCCACGGCTCTTGCCACATCTGCCGTGGTCGCCACGAGACGTCGTAGAGGAGCCGCCGGTGCCGGAGGGAGCAGCAGGCGCCGTGTCCGAGCGACATGCCGCAGCGGAGGAGCCAGCTGCAAAGAGGGCACTCTCGGTGACCACCTTTGTCTTGTTCGCGAGACGGAGCTCCTTGAGGATGAGCATATTGTGCGCCGTTGTGAATGACGGCAATGCAGTTGAGTTGGCGATGTCATCCGCGGTGTTGGAGAAGCGAGGGTTGAGGCCGCGCAGAAGGTTGAGGACGAGTTAAGACTCGGAGATGGTGTGGCCGACATCGCGGAGGGAGTCGGCGAGCGTCTTCATGCGCTGGCAGTACTCGGAAACAGGGAGGTCACCTTGCGTCATCGAGTGGAACCCGTGGCTAAGGAAGATGGCGCGTGGAGCCATGTTCGCTTGGAACAGGTTCTCGATGGCGACCCACAGATCGCGCGCAGTCTGGTCCGGTTCCATGGCGAGGTCGAGAACGTCATTGGCGACGGAGCCGAAAAGCCAGTTGTGGATGCAGCAGTCCGCCTGCTCCCAGGCAGGATCATCCGGACGTGCGGGGAGGGAGCCGTCAATGTGCGACTTGAGGCCTAACTTGCCGCACATCGAGCGAAAGAACGACGACCACTTGTTGTAATTTGGATTCTTGAGTTCTAGAGTCACGGGAACATGAGACTTGATGGCGATCGTCGCGAAAGGGCTGCAGGTGACCGGCGCGGCATGCTCAGGAGGAAGGCCACCAACCGAGGCAGTGAGGGCTGCAGGGGAGGGGGCCACTGCTGTAGCAGACAAGGGCGCCGAGTTGTTGTCGGCCAGGACGGTAGTGCAAGCACGCGACGGCTGGTGGAGCTGTGAGGCGGCGGGGAGGCAGCAGGCCGAGACGGCCGGCCAAGACGGCGGGGGGGGCGGCGTCGACGCGGCCGAGAGGCGGCTGTGGTGGAGGCAGTGGGGAGGCGGCAGGCCAAGGCAACCGGCCAAGACGGCAGGTAGGTGGCGGGTGGGCGGCGCAGTGGCAGCTGGGAGGCGGCGGTGGGGAGGCGAGGTTGCCGGTAGGCAGCGCGCAGGCCGAGGGAGGCGTGCGTGGAGAGTCCAGGCGGCAGGGGTTATCAGATCTGGATCTGAGATGGGGAAAAAAAGAGAGGCAGCGGAAGGGAGGATCAATCTGATACCATGTAGAGAATATGAGGAATAGGCAACACCACACCCAATCAAGGGGGTGACCATCTATATTTATATACAGCCAGATGAGCCAAGATTAGGAAGGTACAAACATCCTCAATGGAGGCACTAATCTAGGCAATAACACAGCTATACAATATGTCTCTAACAGTCTCTTCATTGTACATGCCCTACTCTTAAGTCGATCACAGGATATTTGATGAAAAAATTTGGAAAAGTAGTTGATGACTTGTACAAATGAAGCATTAGGAGACCCACGCAGTGCAATTAAACATAAGCATGGAAATTAGTGCGTCCAATATCCACGTCACCTCAACATATCAAGTTCAATAATATACATATCAAACTTCACATATAATAATAATAATAATAATAATAATAATCGTTTGTAATAAATAAGAAAAAAATTTCTCCACTCAAGGGACATACGGACGAAATAGACAACTCAAGAAACAACACGCGGAACCACATAATGCTTTGTACAAAGATGTAACAAATGTGAGATCTTTATGGGAGGTACACGTGCAGTCAGTGGGTCTTTTTGACATTGAATTTTTGGTATATATAGCACTATTTGTAACTGTCATTACAGAAATATCCATATATGTGCTATCTTTGCCGTTAGGTGGCCGGGTGGCGATATTGTTGTTAGGAAACCTGGGCCTAGGCTTAAGCCTTGGCTTAATGGTGGGCACCTCACCACTACGCTATAAATAGGGAGCCCCATTGGCTATTTTGTATACGGAAAAGAGAAAAGAAAGTAATACTATCTCTGTGTTTCAATCTACTATTTGCGTCTTCTGTGATTGATCTGTTTTTGCATAGCAGAGGAATTGATCGGACTGGTCGCCAGCGATGGTTCCTCAATACGTTATCAGCACGAATCGCTCTGATAAATCGAAAGGTAATCATCGAAGCATTAGTAGATTGAATCGTCTACATTTAGATCGCTTTAAACTCCGCAGATTTCGCTTTCTAAATAATTTTCTATGGTGCAAATCCACCCCTAATCTACTGCGAGCAGATTGAAGTCACCGGCACAACGTCGATCGGTAGATTACATGAAATAGTAGATGTTGATTGCATCATAGATTGAAAAAAAAGAAAAAAAATCTTGTAATGCTGGCCCCGTACAGCCGCCATGGGTGAAGCCGCCGCTGGCCGCTAGCCTCCACTCACGCGCCGGCCGCCAGCCTCCCCGCACGTGCTGGCCCCGAAGTCACCGCTCGAGATTGCCGACCAAAGCAACGGGTGGAGCCAACCGACCACACTGACGCCTCGGGCTCCGCACCACACACGGCCCTACACGGTCGGCCGACAACGCTGCCTCGGCTTCCCCTTTTGACATTGTAGCTGCCACCGCCATGATTTCTCTGGAAGAGCATATCACCCCCGAAAAAATAGCAGCCAGAGTCTCTAACTTCTTAGCTGATTCAATTTAATGCACAGAATGCATTTAGACTTTAATTGTCATTTATTTTATGTGGAAGAATAAGTTAGAATTTGCATGAATGGTACTCAAACAATTTTATTTTCTCATGATGGTTGGATGATATTGAAATATTCATTCATTTATTCAGTTTATAATGACATGATATATTCTGATGAGAACACATGTGGTGCCCTATGGAGGAAGTGTGCTTAGCCGGCAGCGGCACAACGAATACCATCTTAAGAGAGACAAATACTTTCAGTCGATTAGTAAGAACGCTAGCAGCCTTACAACAATCGCTGGTAGCGATGCTTGTATAATAGGTTCAGGAAGAGCCACAATTATACTCCCAATGGACATAACTTTGGTCATTCAAGAAGCCTTATTGTACCCAGAATCGACTAGAACTCTTCTAAGTTTCAAGGATATTCGCGCCAACGGTTTCCATGTTGAGACTGAAGAAGAGTATGGTAAGGAATACTTACTCATTACGAAGCGTGAAAAAAAATGGAAAAAGGGTATTAGAAAAACTTCCTTCATTAGAAAATAGGCTATACTATACCAACATCAAGGCACCTACAGCCTATACTGCCCTGAAAACAATATTTAGAAGCTCTAAACTTTTCTGTCTCTAGTATGACAAATTAGGCCACCCAGGTCTTAGAATGATGAGAAATATAACTAACAATTCACATGGCATAATATTAATGTAAATAATTTCCCGAATCATGAAAATTTTGTGTGCCCTGCATGTGCCACCGGGAAATTAATTACTAGACCTTCTACTCTGAAAGTGAAGGATGAAGTCCCTGCATTCCTAGAACACATCCAAGGAGACATTTGCAGTCTCATACAGCCACTATCAGGGCCATTTAAATATTTCATAGTGCTCATCGATGCTACCTCGAAATGGTCGCACATATGTTTATTGTCTATGAGAAACCATGCTTCGCAAAGCTAATCTCATAGATAATTCGCATTAGAAATATTTTCCCTGATCATCACATAAAGTCTATAAAAATGGACAGCGTCGGAGAATTTACTTCAAAGGCATTTGATGATTATTGCGTGGCAATGGAAATTATAGTTGAGCATTCTGTACTGCATGTCCACACCTAGAATGGTCTAGCAGAGGCATTAATTAAGAGAATTAAATTTATTGCCTAACCACTTTTACAGAATTGTAATTTACCAGCTACATGTTGGGGACACGCACTCCTGCATGCAGCAACTCTCATTAACTTTAAACCATCAACCTACAACATCCATTCACCTATGCAACTAGCACAAGGGTCAGCACCGAAAATTCTCTCATCTCCGGAGGTTTGGATGCAAGGTTTATGTACCTATACCCCCTCCACAGCGTCTGCAATGGGTCTTCTCCGAAAAGCTGGGATATGTGTTGGTTATGAGACAGCATCCATAATTAGGTATTTAGAACCCATGACAGTAGATTTACATACTGCCCGTTTTGCTGATTGTATATTTGATGAGGATAATTTCCCAACATTAGGGGGAGGAAAATCAACCCCTTGATGAAAAATGTTGAGAAATTACGTGGCAAGCCACGGGAATCATGCACATGACCCGCGCACTAGTAAAACAAATAGAGAAGTCCAGAAGATCATTGATTTGCATGTATTAGCAAATCAATTGCCTGACCACTTTAGTAATTTGAAGAACGTGACCAAGTCACATGTGTCTACACGCAATGCACCGGAGAGGGTTGAAATACCAAAGAAAGTTGAAGGTATCCCTAATCCCGTCCAGAGGCCTCAGAATGAAAGGACGAGAACTCCGACCCCTCAAATCCTAAGTAACGGGGGGACGCCTAGTGAAGAAGGATAAGAAGGACTTGACACAACCGATCACTGAAGTTCCTCAGAACTAGAAGGAGAGTCAGTTGAGACCTGGCACCAGTATGACACCTTCAGAAAATGGCATACCAAATCTGAATATTCCCATGAAGGGAGAAATCGGCATGGATATGTGCGCACACATCGGAGTTGAAAAACTAAAGGGACTTGCCACCGCAACTGGAAGAAGCAAAGAGCAAGTAGAAACACAAGAACAAGTAACACATGATGAAATAGCTATAAACTATGTGCACACGGGAGAGTCCATGAATGGGACAACAGCCGATGTTGATATCTATTTTGTAAAGAAAATTGCTATAATCATCGATCTTGATCCAGAGTCTACATCGCTCGCTGAATGTAAGAAAAGATTAGATTGGGAAGATTGGAAGGAGGCAATAGAAACTGAATAATTATCTCTAAACAAAAGAGAGGTGTTTGGGCCCGTAAGCCGCACACCTCCCCATGTGCACCCTGTAGGGCATAAGTGGGTATTTGTTCGAAAGATAAATGAAAGAAATAAAGTTGTAAGATATAAAGCAAGGCTTGTTCCACAAGGTTTCACTCAACGTCCAAGAGTTGATCATGAAGAAACCTACTCCCCAGTCATGAGTGAAATTACATTTAGATACTTAATCTCAATGGCAGTAAACCTGAACTTAGAAATGAATTTGATGGATGTGGTAACTACATACCTTTATGGAAACTTGGATTCAGAAATTTATATGAAGGTACTTGAAGGTATCCCAATCCCGAACCAAGACAGAGCAAATAGAAATCTATGCAGTGTGAAACTCAGGAAATCACTGTACGGACTCAAGCAATCAGGCAGGATGTGGTATAATCGCTTAAGCGACTTTCTATGCAAGAAATGCTACACGAACAATGAAGATTGTCCCTGTGTATTTATACGACGATCCCAGAATGGATTTTGTATGGACTTTGGGTTATTCTACAGAAAGAATCAAGATTTGAATATGACTGAATATGCAGATGCTGGGTACCTGTTGGACCCACATACCGCAAGGTCACAAACAGGCTATGTATTCCTGTGTAGTGGAACTGCAGTTTCTTAAAAATCGTCTAAGTAAAGTCTTGTAACGACTTCGACGAACCATTCAGGAATCATAGCACTGTACGAAGCCGCTCAAGAATGTGCTTGGCTCCGATGAATGATTCACCACATTCAGCAATCATGTGGAATGAATATCATGCAAGCTCCCACAATTATCTGAAGATAATACAGCTTATGTTGCACAAGTGTAGACGGGCTATGTGAAGAGTCATCTCGCAAAGCATATCAACCCCAAGTTATTCTATGCTCATGAATTGCAAAAGATTGTCGAAATTAAGGTACTGCATACTAAGTCATGTGAAAATCTTGCAGATTTATTCACTAAGTCACTCCCAGCATCTAGTTTTAAAATATGCGTACGAGGAATTGGAATGATGAGACTTAGAGAATTGCATAATTCAGGCGAAGATTTTTCTCAAGCTCGTTATTAAAACTTGATCATGAAGATCGAGTACCCAAAGAATAAATCCTGAAGATTAAATGAAATTGGATGGATTGTACTCTTTTTTCTTTAACGAGTTTTCCTGAAGTTTCTCGGGCAAGGTTTTTAATGAGGCAATTCGTGCAACGCAACATAACATGTATCATGTACTCTTTCTCCAAATTTTTTCACTAGATTTTTATGGAGTTTTGATGAGGCATGAACATGTCGAATGAGTGCCTAAGGGGGAGTGTTAGGAAACCTGGACCTGGGCTTTGAAGCCTTGGTCCATGGTGGACACCTCACCACTAGGCTATAAATAGGGAGCTCTATTGGCTATTTTGTATACGGAAAAGAGAAAAAAAAGCAATAAAAAAGACCAGGAGTTCTCTCTATCTCTGTGTTTCAATCTACTATTTGCGTCTTTTGTGATTGATTTGTTTTTGCATAGTAGAGAAATCGATCGGACTGGTCGCCAGTGACGGTTCCTTAACAATTGTAAGGCTCATGCGTGCAACCTACCGCCTGACTACCGAGCACCAAATGCCTGCTGCCCCACCACCAGACTGTAGGTGCCCTGCTGCCCCACCACCGGACAGTAGGTAATTAAGCAGGCTAATTAGCCAGTTTAATTACCTATCTTAATTAATCACCTAGAGCCCTGCCACCGGGCGGCAGGCTTTGGAACCATGAGGCAGGGGTGGGTTTTGTTTACTTTGTTTAGTACACATGCGAACGAATAGAGTGGGCTAAAGGCATTTGGCCCAATGAAAATTGAGCACTCGTGCATGAAATAGACCACCGAAAGTGTCACTTGCGTCACGTCTATCTCCCCGTACATGGTCGTAGTCATAGCGCCCGTGGACATGGTCGTAGTCGTAGCGCCAACCTGGAGGGCACCTGCTGGTTCGTCCATAACCTCCATCGCTACGAGTTCCCCCTCCAGTTGGACATCCTTGTCGCCTACCCTAGGTCACCCTGAGATCGAGCTCCCCACCCTCAACGGCAAGACCCACAAGGTGGTCGAAGTCAAAATCATAGTCGAAGGGGCCGTGATCGAAGGAGAAAGTGATTGACGTCGAAGGGTCGTGGTCGAAAGGGGCAGTGGTTGAAGTCGAAGGGGGCAGTGGTCGAAGTCGGGGCCGTGGTCGAAGTCGGGGCCGAGTAGGTTGGCACCGGCAGTCGGGTGACCAGGTGTACGTATGTTTAAGTCATCTTTAACAAATAGTTCAAATGAGAAGCAATGCAATAAAAAGATTTAAAATAGAAGATTCATCATTGAGTAATTACTCGATAGGCCCTCTGGTCTTAGGTTGTTATATAATTTCATACATAAAATGATGAAGTTAATAACTCAACACAGCATCGATTCTTTAGTGGAGCTTAAAATATGGCTAGCATACAAAAGATAAGGCCATGCACATAGAGGCAGGCATGGCGAGGAGATAGTAGTGGCTCAGATGAGTGAGCCATATCACATCCTGTGCGATACATTTTTTGTAATCTTATATGTGCTCCTACAAATATTTATAATGCATAAAATTCTTGGAAAAATAAACAATTACTATGACTGTGTCAGGAGACTACAAGTAAAATTTTGTAATTTTTGGAGCTTTTTTGCTACATGTAACTCGAATAAATATCATAATTATACGAATTTTTGAGCAATATTCACAACGGATAAATTTTTTTAAAAAAATTACACAATCAAGTACGTTGTACCAGGAGGCTGCACATAAATTTTGTAATTTTTTGAGCTCATTTGCAACATTTAAACATTCAAACAAATAGTATACAAAAAATAATTAAGGCAGGTAATTAAACCGGCTAATTAGCTGGCTTAATTACCTACCATCCGGTTGTGGGGCGGCAGGCACCTGGTGCCCGATGGGCGAGCGACAGGTTGCACGCGTCAGCCCTATGGTGTCACCGCCTAGCCACCGGGCAGTAAAAATACCATTCTTACTAATACGGCATGCATACGGATATTTTCGTAATTACGGTTGCAAACATAGCTATATATGCCAAAAAATCAAGAACCACATACACGTACGTGGAACGACACGATGCAGGCGCCCATTTAACCCAATAAAAATTTCAGTGTGATCGGCCCAACAAACGCTGGCAAACTATGTACTATCGGTCGTCACCATGCGCACTTAAGTGTGTAGAGAACATTATACCGTTGCAACAGTATAGCAATAAGTTTCATGTAGTTTCAGTAAGTTTGAAGAAAACGTTTAAAAGTGTCATTTTCAGTGAGTTTTGTGTATTTTTAGAAGTTTCTAGAAGATTCTGAGCTAAAGTTTCAACGAGTTTTAGATTTTAAAACTCAAGTTTTACCTAGTTTCAATCGGTGAGTTTGAGTAAGTTTCAAGAAGTTTCAGCAAATTTCAAGAAGTTGCATCTAGTTTTAGTGAGCTCATCAGGCTAAAAGATGGTACTAGCACAATAAGGGCTGCCTGACATCGTCCGCAGCCAACACACCCCCCCTCCCTCCAGTGGCAGCCCGACAACCGACGTAGCCCACCACTGAATCCATGCTTGAGATTCGCATCGAGCCTGCATCTCTCTCTCTCTCTCTCTCTCTCTCTTCTCCAACTCTGGCCTAAGCTCCGCACTATGTTGCTGAGTCGCACCACCGTTAGATCCAACCGGATTTGAGGTCGGCATCGTCGGATCTGCTGGATCCTATCGTCGAGGATGAAACTGACGGTCGAAGCCACCACATCCATCACCGGAAATGGATGTGGGGCCTCGTAGCCAGTCACCACTGCTGGATGTGAGCTCGTCAAAGTCACGGCTGCCAGAGGCGAGTAGTTGGACTCGTTGACGCTAAAAGTGTGAAGGAGAGAGGAGAGGATGTAGAATCCACATGAAAGAATGAGAGAGGAGAGATGGGGATGCGTTTCGCCATATGTTCTTGCTCAGCACCTAGATGGTTGCCTGTTCGACGTCACCACGTCTTCCTACAATGAATCAACCATCCCTATCGCTCACCAAATCGTTGCTGTGTTGGATTGGATTAGGGGGAGAGAGAGATGAGGATGGTTGGGGAGAAGGGGTGCTGCTTTGAATTGAAATGGGGGAGAAAGAGAGTGACAGAGAGATGAAGACAGTTAGGAAGGCGAGGTGCATATGGGGGAGTTGGAATGTGGGAGAGGTGGTCATGATATATCTGGGCTTTGGATTCCATCGGATGGGATGATAGCGCCCTATCTCATTGCATTGGCTAAGAATAGTATACTTTTCTTTAGATTTTCTGTTAAGCGTGACCACAGAATGGTGGATCACAATTTGGGCGAATTCGCCGTCAGCCCGAGACTCCAAATCTACCATTGGCTGTGTCTATGTCCAACCAATCTTTAAAATGCTGTCCCACCTTGTAAATAAAAAACATTGGCGTGAATTAAAAAGTACTTTCAATATATTATAATTTTATTAGGTTTTATAAATATATTATAAAAAAAGTAGTGATCAATTTTGCATTTTAGATATATCCGAAATGGCTTATTTTTTGTCGCCACAGGAAGTATATCTAAACTGTGCTGCAATGCATCAAAGATTCAAAGTCGCACACAAATTTGCCGCTTGAAGCATCCAGATGAAACAAATGACATAAACTAGTTAGAATTTCTCACTTAGACAAAATTAATGAAACAAGCACCGAGTTCAAACAAGGATCGAGTACATGATGACCATTACTGGAATAAGAGTCCAAAATGCGCATCAGACTAGGTCAAACAACATTTCCATCTCGAGTAGACCTAACGAAGATACATGTAACTCACATCTGAAAAATGAACTAATACAACACCACCTATGTGGTATTTGCGAATTCATCTGGCAAATTCAATGCTCATCGTGGCCTTCCTCTTAATGCTGTAGTAATCGGTGGTATCTCCCCCTGTACCGCACTCCGACGTGTCTGCCGACGAGCTTCCCGACAGCATGAGAGGGCTAACACCTTGTACTGCCCGGGGGCGCTGTTGCACAAGCGCCGCCAGTCGCCGGAGTTCCTCTGCCACCCGGCTCATCGCCGGCCTGTTCTCACCAGTGATAACCAAGCATCGACATGCTAGCTTCGCAACTTGATGTACCAACTCCATGTTATCATCTTCAGCTATCTCTCTGTCCACAAGCTCATCAAGGCAGCCCTCCTTCGCAGCCTGCTGAAACACTGATGCGAGGCTCACCTTCTCTTTGGACAGCGGCTTCTTACGTGTTAAGAGCTCCAAAAGAACGACACCGAAGCTGTAGACATCGCTCTTATCGGTGAGCTGGAATTCCAAAAGGTACTCTGGATCTAAGTAGCCCAATGTCCCCTTCACTACCTGAGGGTTTTCATCCATCGGCCTTATCGTTGAGCACCCAAAATCCGAAACCTTCGCCCTGAAATTCTCGCCAAGAAGAATGTTGGTAGACTTGACATCTCCATGGAAGATAGGGTGGTCCAGCGAGTGTAGGTATGCAAGTGCTTCAGCAGATTCAGCAGCTATTTTTAGACGGATGTCTAGTGTTCTATTGGATGCCACATTTTGCACATGAATTAGATTGTGTAGGGTTTTGTTGGGCACAAATTCATACACTAGAACTGGAACCTCAAACTGTAAACAGCAACCAAGAAGCTTAACAATGTTGTCATGTTTGACTCGAGAAAGTATCAGCAGCTCCTGTCCAAATTCCATCTTCCTATTCTCATCAAATCCCTTGCATCTCTTGATTGCAACAGGATTATTGTCTGGATCTAGATCATATCCTTTATAGACAGTACCCTGACCTCCTTCTCCGATGACTGCCCTATTGTCAAAGTTGTTCGTTGCCAGCTCGATTTCATCTCGGGCATACAACTTGAATGAAATGTTGCTCTCTATTCTCATCATATCTATTAACAACTGACCTCCATGCTGACGGAAATATTCATCCCTCTTTCTCATGGTATCATGACATATGATTCGTCTCCTGTACCTGATCCATTCTATCCCAAGAAAAAGAAATAGGCCAAGCAAAGCTGTGGAACAAATTCCTGGGAAAAGTGGATATAAAAATCTCGTCAAAAAGAAGTTGACAAAAAAACATCGAGAAAGTAGTTGATTACTCTTCAAAATGAATCACGTAAGCAACCCACACAGTGCAAGCAACATAGTTTTGTTCGGAAATATTCTATATTAGCAGAAAAGACGAAATATCACCAATTACCCCAGCTAAAACTGGGAGTATCCTGTTTACACTTAAATATATTTTTTTTTGTTTTTGCCACTAAGCCGTGCATTCATCTCATTTTTTGCCAGTTTGCATTATTTGGGCCCACATTATTGAGACAAACCCGTGGCAGAAATGAGATTTTTTTTCAGGCTTAGTGCAAAAACAAAAATTATCCCTTACTAAATCGGAAGTATCACTGATACCCCTATACAACTATGCCATATATAGCGCTCAACAATAAGGCCCCTGTAACTTGTGCGATGCATGTGGCTTAAATAGATAACTCTGCCTCTTTTGACATGATCAATTAATGGATACGCAGACTGTACAATTTATAGGAGTCGTATCACAAATAAACTCTATTTTTACATATAAAACTATGTATTTTAGTATAGAAAGAATATTAAAAAATATGACATATTGATTTCGATATAAAAACAGAAATATATATTTAAGTGCAAACCCACGGGGGTATTAAAACACTGCAATATATAGAGTTGGAATATGTCGGTACCAATTGCCAGTTGTAGTCCTTGGGTTAGCACTTTCTCACACGGTCTAATAGAGGCATTGCCTCGCGTGCCCGGAGGGCAAAGGCACTCGAATCTGCCAGGTTTATTCTCACAAATTCCGTAGCAGGGGTACTTTTTTAGATACTTGCACTCATCAATATCTGCAATCAGATAACAAGTTTATGTAAACTTAATTTGAGCTAGACAAAACCATCTGAATCAGAATCAACGCCGGATAGAATCGGCACCTCTTTTTTGAACGCAGATAGGGTTTTCAAAATCTGCCGAAAATCAGGAATATTGGACCCCCTAAGTAAAATTTTAAATCGGCTCAAAAATCGTTTTCGCATGATT
The DNA here is from genome assembly GCA_017311315.1 of Dendrocalamus latiflorus. Taxonomy (NCBI): domain Eukaryota; kingdom Viridiplantae; phylum Streptophyta; class Magnoliopsida; order Poales; family Poaceae; genus Dendrocalamus; species Dendrocalamus latiflorus. The sequence goes on along the minus strand of CM029627.1, from coordinate 28,044,602 downwards.
TTTGTCAAATGTGAAAGACATTGGTCACCATTCAAATCAAATGTGTGCATAGCCTAGTGGTAAGGTCTTAGTGCTGGAGTAGCAGATCTTGGGTTTAAACCCTTAAAACTGTATTTTTTTCATTTTTTTTCTTGAGCTTCAAAACAAATCAAATTTTAATTTAAAAATTTTGGCCGAATGTGGCTGAAATTTTCCGAAAATCGGAAATATCGGACCCCAGGAAAATTTCTAATCAGATTTTGAAAACCCTGCAGGTGATACTTGTAGTATACTAGAATGCTAAAGCTACATCATAATATTAACGCTGGCTATGAAGGGATATCGGAGGCAAATTCACCTTTGCAGCCGTCGGGATCTTTAAGGTACGGATTGCCTTCGAATCCTTGGGAGCAGTTGCAGATGTAGCCTGGTCCGTTGGACGAGTTGAAGCACTCGCTGTTGCTGCTGACGCACGCGTACGACTCTGGCTTCTTGCGGGCTGCCTCGCAGGTCTCGTTTCCGATGGCCCAATCCACCAGCAAAGGTGCCTCCCCGCCGTAAGTGTCGTTGAACGCTGATGAATTCATCAAGTAGCTCGTAGAGAACGTGAAGTTGGACGCCTCCATGAGTGCTGCATAGCTGCAACGACTCATGTTGTAGATGCCCGTTGTGTTGAAGCGCTTATCGAACCAGACCTGGTAATACTGGAGCCCCTTGGGGATGGCCGTCTGGCAGCAGCCTATCCCGGAGCAGGTGCCGTCGGTGAGGCTCGCAAGGTCGCTTTGCTGGCCTGTGGCCACGCACCCGGTCGTTAACTTGCCGACGTCGTCCTGGTCGCCGACGTAAGCGAGCGTTCGTGCCCCAATGACTGTGAACTTGTTGCCAGTGTCGGAGAATCTGTAGGGTGTCTCCAGTAAGTTCAGGTACCAGTACCACTCGTCGGGGTACATGCTGTGAGACGTGGTGTTGTAGCAGTAAGAGGCGATGGTCATCCTCATTCGGACCTGACCTACATGTAGTGAGATGCTGAGCAGCTCAACGTTAATATAAAATGGCTTGTGCACGCCGTTTCCGGTGTCGTTGCAGCTGAGCTCGAAGCCGGGACGTGCGCAGCCAGAGCCAGGCTCGCCGATGCCGAACGGGTAAGGGATCTCCACGCCACCACAATTTCTCTGGCAGTCCGCTGCAACGGCGGGGAGACGTGCCGCAATCACTATGCCGAGGCATAGTAGAGCAGTGCCGTAAGGCATGGAGGATGCATGAATCATCTGGACTAGCTATTGTTCTTGGCCATTGCCGCACGTACCTTGCGTACAAGGAACTGTAGTGTTAAGATATGTATGTAGTGGTTTCAATGCTTCCAGAAACGTATGGCACGGAGGCGACACAGTTCAGCCAGCGATTTTAGTTTAGAAATCGTACCTTGACTTGGACTTCTCCTAGGTCCACCCTAGGGGTGGAAACGGATAGGATACAATCAAATAATCTTAAATACGAATCTATATTTTTAAAACGAGTACAAATACGAATTTGAATATTCTTAAATATAGATACGAATATTCTTAAATATGAATACGGATATTTTCGAATACGGATATTTTCGAATACGAATATCGGATAAAACGGATTTCTAGCGGTTTTGCTGATTTTTCACCGGTTACCGAATTTAAACCGTCTAAATTCAAATTTTGAATCACAAAATTCGTACGGATTTTTCATGAGTTCTAAAAACGGATCGAATACGAATTGAATAGTCTCGATGCAGGTATGCAACTAGCTCTTTAGGGTTTAATGACTAAATTTGGTACTAGCGTGCACCGATTTCAGTGTACACACGCACATGTGGGTTCAATAAAAAAGCTTGTGCCCCTGCTTTGTGAAGTCTTGGTTGCCTCGTATGTGCGTATGCGTTAGTGTAGTGTGTGTTAAGTGTGTGCATTAGTGTTGTACTCTCTGGGAAAAATCACCAGTAGGATTGCTTTTTTTTTTTTTTTGAGGTCATGGGAACACACACTGCCGATATTGTCGTCCTATTTTGGGTAGGACCAGTTAAAAGTTCAATCTAATTTTAACCACCAAAACCGCGAGCATGAGACATGCAAAGAAGTTTCGTAGTACCAGGAGAAATGAACTTGTCAAATTTTTGTGTCGTGTCTAATGGGCCCAATACAACTTCTGTCACCCGAGCGCGAAAGCGTAGAAGAATTGTTCAAAGTATCACTCTTACACGATAGTAACACTTGAAGGATGGGATGTACACAGGCAGACGGTGGGCCATTTCGAGATGCCAAGTCAATGCACATACTTTTCTTGACTGTTCCACGGAACTGAAGCGATGGTAGAATTTAACCTACTACCAGGCGTGGATGACGTTATTGACTTCAAGAGTTAGGACTTCAAGTTCTTTTCATGGCATCTTTTGGAGATTATAAATAGTCTATGAATATTTTCATTAACATGATATTAAAAGTAATCATCAGAAATAAAAACCGTAGTGAAGCGCGGGTGATAATTCTAGTTACCCGTGGAGGTAGAATGGCTTCTAGGCTCCATTAATTCGCAGAATTTATCCACGCACTGACGCAACAACTGTTTACAGCTTTCCTCCTAGGTGTTGCACGTGTTCGCATGAGCCTTACAAAGAAGTTTCGTAGTACCATGGGAAATGAACTTGTCAAATTTTTGCGCGTCATGCCTAATGGGCACAATACGACTATCTGTGTCACGCGAGCGCGGAAAGCGTAGAAGAATTGTTCAATGCATCAATTATTACACGATAGGAACATCTTGCCATTTCGAGATGCCAAGTCAATGGCATAGATTTGTTTTCTTGACTGTTCCACGGAACTGAAGCTACGGTAGAGTTCAACCTGCTACTAGTAGGGATAAAAATGAATGGAATATAAACAGATGTGAATAATATCAAATATAAATGCAGAGCAAATACGGATCGAAACGAATACGGTCACAAATATTTTTCGAAACATAAAAACCCCTTAAATTGTATACCAGAAATTAACAAAAACATATAACTAGTTTATTTGATGAAAACATTCATGAATCATTCATATTTTCAGCAACCACACGTAGCATAACATACTTATAAGTTGGAGTCCATTAAAAATATGAAAAACTACATGTCATTACAACACAATTTTGTTACAAGTATGAGCACATGGCTTACATCCAAAATCTGATTGAGCAAGAGAAAATAAAGTCTGAAGAAAAAAGAAGGGCAAATTAAATAGTATTTGGCTTTCTACTACAAGAGAATTGGCTGCGTTGTCAGCGGTGTTTTGTAATGGTTAAACTACATACCGACAACACGGACAGGCAGATTCACCAGTGGAGGTTCCCTTGATAAAGATCAATCATCAAAGCTACTACCATTATACCCTCAGCTGCCGACGCTCTATTAACCTATTTCTATCACTACCATGGTTTGCAGAGAACTTATTGTTTAATTTACTGTCACTCTGCACATTTCTTATATTTCAAGGGGGGCCTCAAAAAGTTTCTTGCATTCTAGATTAGAACACCAAATAAGAAACAGAGTACCTGAACGTTTTTTCCTTCCACATTTTAAACTTTTAACGTTGCATCTTCAGGTATGCAAGTGTCCCTCGAGCATCTCAAACATAGCAAGTATGACAAACATGGGCCGGTCAGCTGGCTTAGCGGCTTGGCTAGTTGGGCTAATGGGCAATTGGGCTGAAATACCGTATAACCAGCCTTCTTATTATCTGGATAATCCGTATTTGTATTCGATGGATAACAGGCTTTCTATATTCATTTCCGTCAAAAAAAATCTGTATTCGTTTCTGATCCGAGAATTATCTAATGAAAATCCAATCCGAGATAATCTGAATTTGTTTTCGTCCGGATCGATTGAAAACTATCCGATCCATTTTCACCCCTAAGTACCAGGCATGGATGATATTATTGACTTTAAGAGTGTTAGAGTTTGTAATCTTGTTTTCAGTTTAGAGGTCAAAGTCATAAGTCGTAGTCAAGTCAGAAGTCGTGATTGTAACAAAGTCAGAAGTTTGTGTCCGAGTTTAAGTTGTGTACGAGTATGACTTTGTCATAGTCGGAGTTGGTGTCATAATCGTAGTCGGAGTTTGAGTCGTAGTCAAATCTGCTTCATAGTCGTATAGTCGGGTATAAAAGCATAACATTGTATCGAGAGGAAAGAGCACCAAGTTGACACGATGTACTTGAGAGGAGGTGTAATACCCCAAATATGCATAAGGGAAAATGATAGCGATTAAAGAGCGAAGTTTGCCATCAGACCCATCGAACTTTTAGAGCGTCGATTTAGTATCGCGCGCAGAGGTTCCCAGACCATCCCAGGATGGTCGGCGCCGTCTAGAGAGCCGCATATTTAACGCTCTCAGAGGTTCCCGGACCGCCTAGGGACAGTCGGCACCATCTCGCGTCTCGAGTGTTCATCATCCGGCAAATTCTATCTTACCTTTTCACCGTCTTACCGCTGCAGTAAAGACCCCAAAGCCAACTTAACCCTTGGACCAAAATGCCCCTGAGCAGTCAATTATTTGAGAGAGGAATGGGAGGGCGATTCGGTCATTCCACAAATGCAAGGGCAAGCCCCCAACCGTGCCCATATATACTAGTACCATGCAACCAAGCTGATTTCCCCACCAACAATCCCCCGGCCAAGGTAAGAACAAAGCCAGCTTGTAGCAACCCTCCCTCCATTTCTCTCACGGCCAAGGAAAGAGCAAAACATAGGGAGCAAAGCCAGTAACAACACTCCTCATTTCTCCTCACTTCTTCCCCAACTGAAACAGCCACAAAGCCACCCATTCCGGCCAGCACCAGGTAAGCACAAGGTGAGTATCCACATGCACACAGAGAGAGTGAAGGTAGGGGAGCCGAGGGAGGCGAGGTGGCGCTGGCGACCGAGGGAGGCGGAGTAGCGTCGGAGGAGGCGGCCGGCGGCCGTTGGCCGTGCCGGCCGGCGACAGCCGCGCCTCTCAGCTACGCACACGGTGAGGCGAGCAGGGGTGGAGAGGAGGCGGCGTTGAGGAGGAGCCGGCGGCGGCCCGGCAGCCCGGCGGCCGGCGCACCCACGCGCCGCCGCGTCGCCCAGGGGGCCCGGTCAGTCGGCTGCGCGCGCGAGGAAGGCGGAGGCCGGCGGGGGGGCTGCCGGCGACGCCGAGCCGGCCATGCGCCGCCGCGCCACCCCGGGCCCGGCCGGCGGAGGGAGAGAGAAAGCGAGAGAGGGGGAGGAGGAAGGTAGGGGCGGCGGGAGGGGCCGCCGGCGGTGAGGGGGCCGACCGGCCATGCGCGCCACCCCAGGCAAGGCTTGTTCGGCCGGTTGGGGTGTGAGAGAGAGAGAGAGATTTGGGGATGGGAGGAGGAGGCCTGTTCAGCCAATAAACGGAAAAGGGGAGGAGAGGCCGGTCGGGTAGGTGAGAAAGGGAAGGAAAGAAGAAAAGAAAAGAGAAGGAAAAAAAAGAAGAAAAGAGGAGAAAAAGAAAAGAGGAGAAAAAGAAAGAGAGGAAAAAATGGGTTCGAAACCTGCGCGACAGGTCCCTCAAAACCCGGGGCGTTTACGTCAGAATGGGATTTACGCTTAGAGTCGTTGTTCTTCGTTCCAGCTCTGGGTTTCTATTTTGCCGTTGAGTCGGGTTGATGTGTGCGCAGGTGGAGGTCCCGGGTCGGAGCCGTCCACGCGTCATCCCCGAGGCTAACCAGGCAAGTGCATTGTAAAGCGGTGAATTCGGGTAGTGATTTTGCTTAAATTGAATGATTTGGGGTAAGTTTACCTTTACCGGGAGCATATTGAGAAAAGATGAATGATGAACGTTAAAACATAACAAGTTGAAAAGCATAAATGAACTTGTAAGTGCATGATAGAACAGTGGATTGTGGTGAATGATTGGTATCTTTACGTCTTCTGTGACATGTTCTACAGTGACTTATGATTTCGTGATAATCATACTTTGATGAGTGTTGCTTATGATTAAGTGTTAACAGTGGAAGTATGTTGCATTATGCATCGCACTCATACACAGACAACAGGACTTACCTCGGTGGGTGCTATACCGGTATAAGATACAGACGCATTGCATGTGGCATTGCATTCATGAGTAGTTCACAAAACTGGGAAGTGATGGCGGTAGAATAGTTACAAAGATAGTGAGGTGTAGTCCACAGAGATGGGAAGTGATAACCGATTAGTAGTATAGGCTAAAGCGATGAGAAAGAAGTGCATGTGCGTAAGCGTGATGAACAGATCATCGAAACGTAAAGTGGTTAAAGGGAAAAGAGGTTAACTGGAAAAGTGGTTAATGATATTGGAATGATAATGGTCTAATGAATGAACCTGTTATTTGCTGTTTTGCTTTGTACTTGCGGAGTCGGTGGACTCAGCCTTGCTTTGTTGATGTTTTTAGGTGACCGTTGAAGACGTCAGGCACGGGCGGGAGTAGCACATGGTTAACTAGCACGAACCAGCAGCACTCATGTATCACTTTTGTCAGTGTACTTTAGCTTTGTTAGGCTAGAGTAATCACTAAAAATGCTATGATGTAACTGAACGCAGTAATATAAATGAATTTAATGTTGGTTTAAATTCTTCCGGTGTTAATGAGGTGGTAAGAGTTACAGCAGTGGTAACATCTTGGCCCAGAGGGTGGGCGGGGTGTTACAGGAGGTGTCGAGCAGTGGGCGACCGGCGAGGTCGCAGGCGATCAGCCTGACCACAGAGCAGTGGGCGACCGGTGTGGTTGCAGGCAGTCAGCGTGACCGCGGAGCAGAGGGCGACCGGCGTGGTCGCAGGCGGTCAGCATGATCGAAGAGGAGGAAGGTGACCAGTGTGGTCGCAGTGGTGGTAATCGATGTGATCGTAGCGATCAATGTGATCGAGTACAAAGAAATAAAGAAAAGAAGGAGCGGTTTGGCACTAGGGAAAAGTGTCAAGTTCATCGTGTGTTCTCAGATGTGGTCGTAAACGACTTACGACCATGGCGAGCAGAGGATCGCAGACATGGTCGTAAAGGAGTTACGACCATGGCGATCGAGTGGAGAAGTCCGTAGGAGCAGTAGATGTGGTCATAAATGAAGTTACGACCATGGTAACGAGAGCGAAGGTGTTTGCAGGTGCTGAAAACGTGGTTGTAAAGGAGTTATGACTACGGTCACACAGTAGGAAGATGTGGTCATAAAGGAGTTACGACGACGGTCGTGAAGGTGCTGAACGTGGTCGTAAGGGTTACGATAACAGGAGTCGACAGAGCCTTTGACGTGGTCAATAGTATCATTGTGTGATCATAAAGGAGCTACGACTATGGTGATCGACCGTGGTCGAAGGAAGTGCAGCGCAGCTATGGTGAACGTGATCATAACTTCAGCTGAAGTTTACGACTACGGTGTCGGAGCAACAAGACGTGATCGGAGTGGTCACAATATGGTCGTAACGATTGTCAAGGTGGTCAGAGAATTAACTGAGTGGTCGTAACGACTCAGGAGGTGGTCGTAAGCTTTTCAATGTGGTTGTATGGCTGCAAGAGGTGGTCATAGTGACTACAAAGTGGTCATAAAGATCCTGAACACAGTCATGAGGACTGTAACAAAGAGTTAGGACTAATTTTCCTTCCAACTCAAATTGCCTATAAAAGCAGCCATCTAGTGGTGTCACATCACTTTATAACTGTAGTTATTAGATTAAGCTCAATTAAAATATTAACCCTTAGACCTTAAATATTTAAGAGATACTTTGTTTAGACACCTTTCAACTATAGTTGAAAGGGTGGAAGTTTATACAACCATATGCATTGTTTCGTAAAAAGATATCCTTTCATGGCACCTTTTGAAGATTATAAATTATCTAGAAATACTTTTACTAGCGATGATAGTAAAAGTAACACAAAAAAACCCAAGCGCAGGTGATAATACTAGTTGCCCCTAGAGGCTGAATGGCAGCTAGGCTCCATTAAATCGCAGAATTTATCCATGCACTGACGCAACAACTGTTTACAACATTCCTCCTTGATGCTGCACGTGTTTGCGGGCTCTGAATTTCAAGAACTCAGGTCTCCACTGGCCTTGCCAATGGGAGCATGGCACCCCATGTCCTGACGTACATGGAAAGGCACGATGCAGCGCCCATTTAGCCTAATAATATTGGGAAAAATTAATGTATCCTACTGCTTAGTGCTTGATATATTACTCCTTAATTGCTTCTTCCAAATATGCCACTATCAAGAAGCGAGGTCATTTCGGTGGTCTGGTTTAGCCGTGGTTTGGTTTAGCAAAAGGCAAGGGCATTTCGGTCCATATAGAAATATGGGAGCAAGTGTGTGGGTGTATTAGGGGAACATCATATAATCTTCCACAATGGCATTTCTCAAGAAAATTTTACTTGGCAGTGACATAATTTTAAGAAAAATTTTACCGCCGGGACTTCAAGCGCACGCGTACACGTGCTAGCGAATCTGAAGAGTAAAAAAAAGTAGTCGCTAAAGTATAAAAAACCAGATTAAAAAACAAAAGTCTATAATACCCTTATAAATCACCACTTTTCTAATCTTTACTATTATAAAAATAAGAGTTGATGGTAGTCAGTCCATTCTTCCTCCTCTCTTCTTAACAAATGTGTCAGCCATGTCAGCAAAACTGCCCAATTATCAGCCACATCAGCGCCATGTCAACACCCCTGCCACCTCAGCCTCCCCTCTGGTCCATGGACCTGGTCCATATAAACTAGGGCTCACCTATCAGTCTGTCCACCCAGGGCTGAGATCAACATGATGTCATAATTCTATTTTTAGTAGAAAAATAATTCGGCCGAAAAATAAAATCCAGTGATGACGTCATAATACTATTTTCCTGCGTTAAAAATAATTCCAAAAATTCAATTTATTCTTTTTCTCTGATTTTAAACTTCCGAAAGCGCGTTCTCCTTCATCCTAACTCCGATTGAGCCTATTCGAATTTATAAATTCATCAAAAATTCCCCTCTATCCATTTCTGGTCTCAATTTAAATAATTGGACTTTATTTGAATTTGTTTTGATTTTATTTGAATTTGATGAGTTATTTTCACGTGTAGACTGCAACGATTCCGGAGATTTCTTCGATGAAGATTCACACCCAACCACAGAGCAAGGCAAGTCACACATCTTGACCATATTGATCCCAGATTACAAAATAAATTTATGTTGTTCTAAATTAATTCTACATGCATATTTTTATTCACTGTATTTCAATTCAGTTTTAAATTTAGTTAATACCTGTTTGTTATTACCTCTTTGACATTGCAAATCCTTATACCTTGTCACCCTAGAATCAAACTCTAGTTAGTACACTAGTATTGGCTAGAGAAATTTCGTATGAAATGCTTAGACCTGCGTAGACATAATCATTGTTTGGAAAAACCTTTTCACATAAAATGATGAGCTTTTCAAATATATTCTTGACTTCGCTGAGTCAAAAAGCAGTATAAAATTATTTCAAAATAAAATATAAAACCTGGTTTAGATTTAGGCTAATGGTTAGGTGGTGGGTGCAGGCATGCACTGTTGTTCAGAGACACAGTGTTGATTGTCGGGCACAGGGGGTATGTGGTTGAGCCTAAGTCAAATTAAGGACCGGTCTATGAGCTACTGTTGCAAAGCCCTATCGTACTACCACAAGGCTGGTATGGGACAGTCCTGGCTGATTAATTTACGGGTCCCAAGCTAAGTCATGTTGTAGATTGAAAGCAAGCATGGCGTGTGCCATGTGAAGTCTCACTCGGCTCAAGAGGGGGTCCTGGCCTGGTGGATTCTCAACTGGGGTGAAACGTTAGAGTTGGCTTGGTCAGGTTGAAGGCTTTACATTGTAAAGGTCTTGTCATGATCTCCTCGCCGCACACTAAAGGAAGTGTGTAATCCGGTGGCAATCCAGAATGATCATGTCTTGTGGGTAAAGCTGTACAACCTCTGCAGAGTGTATAATTTATCCTGGATAGCCGTGCCCATGGTTATGGGCATGCCGAGTAAAGTTTTTCACGGATTAGACTTTGTTTTTCAAAATGACTTAGGAAAACCTTATGAATGGATGGAATCCATGGGAGATTAAAAGCTTGTGGATGGATGGAATCCATGAGTGATTGGAAGCGTATGGATGGATGGAATCCATATGAGATCTTTTGGAAAAGATGGTTCGGGTGAGATACTTGTAGATAGGTTGGTGTTTGATCGGAGCCTGCACTAACGGTATTATTTTCAATTACAAGTACTGTTTTTATTTATTGTATTAAATTCAACAATTTCAATCTATTTACTCTATTTCTTTAAATGTTGTTTTATGCTCAAACTAACCTTATAAGCCTTGCATTGATGCCCTTATCATTATGTTGCATTTCTCTGTGTGATTTGCGGAGTACAAGTTTGTACTCACCTTGCTATCTCCACACAGAGAAAGACGACTTCGACTATGGCGATGACCTGGATGAGTAGGTCACGTCTTACTGTCATTTGCTTGCGGGCAGGCTTGGGCTTCGCTTTTTATCAGTTTGCTTCTATAGTTATTTGTCTTATTTTTGTTGCCAATGAGCATTGATGTAAGACTTGGCCATAAGGCCATACTCTTTAATTTAGTATTGTTGGTTATTTGTGCTTGATATGTATCTTTGTTCTACTGTGTGCACTAGTTGTTCCTAGACTAGTGCGATTTACACAGAGGGTTTCGGAGTCATTGCTTCGGGATCTGACACCAAAGTCAAGGGGTTATGGTCGAAGTCAAAGTCGTAGTTGAAGGGGGCCATGGTCGAAGTCAAAGATATATGGTTGAAGTCGAAGCCGTGGTTGAATGGGCGGTGGTCGAAGTCCAAGCCTTGGTCGAAGGGTACAGTGGTCGAAGTCAAAGGGCCGTGGACGAAGTCGGTCTGTGGTCAAAGTCGAAGGGCTGTGGTAGAAGTCAGGCCGTGGTCAAAGTCGAAGGGTCATGGTCGAAGTCCAAATCGTGGTCGAAGGGGCAGTGGTCTGTAACAGCCCAGATTTTTAGTAAAATAAAAATAAATAAATAAATAAGAAAAATTGATTAAGATAAAATTTAAATTAAAATAAGTATTTTTGTGGCCTAAATTTTAATTTGGTTTTGCCCTGAATTTCTGTTTTTGAAAAAGCTGGATTTGAAAAGTATTTTAGAAAAAACCTAAAAATATTATTAAATTAAAGGATATTTTGATTTTCTATAAAAAATTCTAATTCAAACTATTTATTTGGATTTATTTGGCTTTATTTGGTTTCCTGGGTTTTTCTGGAGTTTAAAATCTATTTTGAAAATTAAAAGTATTTTTGTATAAAAATATAATACCAACATTAGTTGGAAATAATTTATTAAGTCTAAAAAGTCTCCAGGAGGTTCTCTGAATTTTTCTGGAATTTTTGGAGTTAATTTCATATTTTTCTGAGGCTAAATGAATTTCCTAGCAATTTCTGAAAACCAAAATCAAAAATAAAATCCCCTTCCCTTCCCCTCCGGCCGCCACGTGGACAGCTAGATACCGCCCACGTCGCCTCTCCCCGGTCCATCTCCACCGCACGCCCAGCCCGCCTTCCCCTTCTCTTTGGGCGCCAAGTGTCCGGCCCCGATCGGCCGCACTCCCGCGTCAGCCCATCCGGCCCGTCCGCCCCGCACAACCCCCTAGCCATCCGATTCCCGCCTTCGGCCACGCGGCCAAATCCTCGCCGCCCGCGCCTCCCTTCCTCTCTCTCACTGCCACCCGACCCCACCGGTCAGCCGCCTCCTCTCCCCATCGCTGCGCCGCGGGCCCGGCCTGTCAGGCCTGTCTTCCCCGCGGCCTCCTCCTTCCTCTCGAGCCGCTGCCGCCCGCAACTGCTCCTCCGCCTGACCCGGTCGCCCCCCTCTCTCTCGGCCGCGCCCCACTCCCGCACGTGCCGCCCCACGTCGTCCCCTCTCCCTCGCGCCCACGTTCCCCATTTCTCCCGCAACGGCCGCCGCCCACCACCTCCTCTCCGGCGACCGATTCCCGTGCGCCTCCCCCTCAGCCCTATAAACCCCCCCCCCAGAGCACCCCCGACTCCCACTCCACCTCGCTCCACCTCTCGATTTCGCTCTCCGGCTCCCGAGCGCTCTCCCACCGTGCGCCTTCGCCCGCCGCGCCGCCTGCTCCAAGCAATTGCCGGCGAAGGAGGGCCGCCCAAGCGCCGCAGAGGCCACCCCGAGCTTCCCCACCTCTGCGCCCAGCTCCCCCACCCCTTCTCCGGGTCCAGACGTTGTTGGAGTGCCGCCGCGCCGTGAAGCCCGAGCCGCCGCCGCCCCTCGCCGTCGCCGACCGCCTTCCGGCCACCTGCGGTAACGCCCGATCCTCCCCCTGAGATCCCCGAGCACCCCTCTGCCGATTGTGCCCCTCGCCGCCAGCCGCCGTTCGCCGGCGAGCCGTGCTACCCGTGCGCTCCAGCCGGTGACCGCGCCACCTCAGCCGGCCCCGGCCTGCGTGGCCGCCACGCGGTGCCACGTCGGTGCCACCCACGCGCCAGTCGCCGCGTCAGCGCCACCCGCTCCTCCCTGCCACCTCAGCCGACGTCGTTTCCCGTGGGCTTGGTCCATGGACCAAGGCCCCACCCGTCAGTCAAATCAGCCCTCGGGTGACGTCATGCTGACGTCATAAGTCCCTTATTCCTTTAGAAAATAATTCAGCCGAAATTAAATTCCTCGCTGACGTCATATTTCATATTTTCCTTTAGAAAAATAATTCCAGAAAATCCCTTTTTCCATTTTCTCTGAATTTAAATTTCCCAGAGCCCGTTCTCCGTCGTCCTAACTCCGATTTAGCCCATTCAAATTTCTAAATTCATCAAAAATTCCCCTCTATCCATTTCTAGCCTCAATTCAAATATTTGAAGTCAATTTGAATTTAATTTGAATTTATTTGAATTTGGTGGGTTATTTTCACGTGTAGACTTCGACGATTCGGGAAAATTCTTCGACGAAGATTCAAACCAAGTTGAAGAGCAAGGCAAGTCACCCTCCTTGATCATGTTGATCCCAGTTTTCAAAATAAAATTATTTTGATTTAAATTATATTGCATGCATATTTTTATTCAACGTATTTCAATCCAGTTTTAAATTTAGTTATTACCTACTTGTTAATTCCTCCATTGACATTGAATTACCCTGATACCTTGTCACCCTAGAATAAAACTCTAGTTAGTACACTAGTATTGGCTAGAGGGTTTTATATCAAATGCTTAGACCTGCTTAGATATATCTTTTGTTTTGGGATAACTTTTTCACATAAAATGATAAAGTTTTCAAATGTACTCTTGACTTTGGTGAGTCAAGGAGATTTATGAAATATTTTGAAAACAAAATATAAAACCTGGTTTAGACTTAGGCAAATGGTTAGATTGGTGGGTGCAGGCATGCCCTGTTGGTCGGAGCCGCAGAGGTTGACTGTCGTGCACAGGGGTACGTGGTTGAGCCTAAGTCAATTAAGGACCGGTCTGTGAGCTACTGTTGCAAAGCCCTAACGTACTACCACATGGCTGGTATGGGACAGCCCTGGCTGAATAATTAGCAAAGTCCCAATCTGAGTCAAGTCGTAGGTTGAAAGTGAGCGTGGTTGGTGCCATGTGAAGTCTCACTTGGGCGAGCGTGGTTAAGCCATGAGAAGTCTCGTCTAGGCTCAAGAGGGGGTCCCGGTCTGGTGGATTCCTTACTGGGGTGAAACCTTAGAGTTGGCTTGGCCAGGTTGAAGGCTTTGCATTGTAAAGGCCTTGTCACGACTCCTCGCCGCACACCAAAGGAAGTGTGTAATCCGGTGGCAATATGGGATGATCGTGTCTTGTGGGTAAAGCTGTACAACCTCTGCAGAGTGTATAATCTATCCTGGATAGCCGTGCCCACGGTCATGGGCATGCTGAGTAAAAGTTTTTCATTGATTAGATTTTGTTTTTTTCAAAAATGTTTTTGAAAACCTTATGGATGGATGGAATCCATGAGAGAATGGAAACCTTGTGGGTAGATGGAACCCATGAGTGAGATTGGAAGCCTGTGGATGGATGGAATCCACGAGTGTTTGGAAATGTGTGGATGGATGGAATCCATACGTGATCTTTTTGGAAAAGATGGTCCGGGTGGGATGCCTGTGGATAGGTTGGTGTATGGTCGGAGCCTGCACTGACGGTATTATTTTCTATTACAAGTAATGTTTTTACTTACTATATTAAATTCTGCGATTTCAATCTATCTAATGTATTTCTTAAATGTTGTTTTATGCAAACTAACCCTATAAGCCTTCCATTGAAGCCTTTATCATTATGTTGCATTTTCCCGGGTGATTTGCGGAGTACAAGTTTGTACTCACCTTGCTATCTCCATACAGAGGAAGATGACGTCGACTACGGTGAAGGTCAGGACGATTAGGCCGCGTCTTACTGTCATTTGCCTGTGGGCAGGCATGTTGGGCTTCTTCCGCTTCGGTGTTTTTCTTCCGCTGCTTATTATTTAAATTTGGCTTATGTGCCGTTGATGTAAACTTTGGCAATCATGCCCATATTTAGTTAATAAATGTCATTATGGTTGATATTTATCTTTGTTGTACGCTGTGTGCACTAGCTGATACTGGACTAGTGCGATTTACACAGAGGATCCAGGAGTCGTTGCTCCGGGTTCCGACATGGTCGAAGTTGAAGGGCCGTGTATGAAGTTGGTCCGAGGTCAAAGTCAAAGGGTAGTAGTTGAAGTCGAAGAGGTGCGGTCGAAGTTCAAGCCATGGTCGAAGAGGACTGTGGTCGAAGTTGAAGGGCCATGACGAAATCGATCCATGGTCGAAGTCGAAGGGTCGTGGTCGAAGGGGGCCGTGGTCGACGTCGGAGCTATGGTCGGAGGGGGCCGTGGTTGAGGGGCCGTGGCCAAAGTCGAAGATTCATAGTCGAAGTCGATGCCGTGGTCGAAGGGGGAAGTGGTCGACGTTGAAGGGCCGTGGTCATTGAAGGGGACAGTGGTCGAAGTCGAAGCCGTGGTCGAAGGGGACAGTGGTCGACATTGAAGGGCTATGGTTGAAGGGGATAGTGGTCGAAGGGGATGGTGGTCAAAAGGGGAATAGGTCGACGTCGAAGGACCATGGTCGTTGAATGGCCGTGGTCGAAAGGGATAGTGGTCGAGGGGGTAGTGGTGGGAGTCGAAGATCTGTGGTCGAAGTCGAAGCCGTAGTCGAAAGGGGCCGTGGTCGAAAGGGAAAGTGGTCAACGTTGAAGGGCCGTGGTCGAAGGGGGCAGTGGTCGAAGGGGGAAGTGGTTGACGTTGAAGGGCCATGGTTGTTGAAGGGTCGTGGTCGAAGGGGATAGTGGTCGAAGGGGGCAGTGGTCGAGTCACAGATCCGTGGTTGAAGTCCAAGATTCGTGGTTGAAGGGAGAAGTGGTCAACATCGAAGGGCCATGGTCGAAGGGGACAGCAGTTAAAGGAGGCAGTGATCAAAGTCGAAGGGGGTAGTGCTCAAAGTCAAAGAGGGCAGAGCTCGAAATCGAAGGGGGCAGTGCTCGAAGTCGCGGTCATGGTCGTAGTCATAGCGCCCGTGGACATGGTCGTAGTCGTAGTGCCAACCCAGAGGGCACCTGCTAGTTCGTCCATAACCTCCATCGCTACGAGTTCCCCCTCCAGTTGGACATCCTCGTCGCCTACCCTAGGTCACCCTGAGATTGAGCTCCCCACCCTCAACGGCAAGACCCACAAGGTGGTCGAAGTCAAAATCATAGTCGAAGGGGGCCGTGATCGAAGGAGGAAGTGGTTGACGTCGAAGGGTCGTGGTCGAAAGGGGCAGTGGTTGAAGTCGAAGGGGGCAGTGGTCGAAGTTGGGGCTGAGTAGGTTGGCACTGGCAGTCGAGTGACAGGGCACAAGCGCATTGGAGGCCTACCAACGTACGACCACCAGCGATGGTCGACCGCTCTCGACCTATGATCATGCGTGATGGTCGACGGCTTGTAACATACGACCACGAGGTGTGATCGACGGTTTCTAATTTACAACCATGAGCACTGGTCGGTGTGTTTCGACTTATGACCACGAGGTGTGGTTGATGTCTTCCGACTTATGACTATGAGTGCTGGTTGATGTATTCCGACTTACGACCACGAGGTATCATCGATGGCTTCTGACTTACGTCCACGAACGATGGTCGTCGGTTTCCGATGTACGACCATGAGCAATTATCGAAGGCTCTCGATTTAGGACCACGATCAATTGTCGACCGATGCCAACTTATGACCACCAGCAATGGTCGACCGCTCCCGACCTATGATCACGCGCGATGGTCAATGGTTTCTAAGTTACGATGACGAGGCGTGCTTGAGGGCTCCCGACCTACACTACGAGGTGTGGTCAATATCTTCCGACTTATGACCACGAGGTGTGATCGACGGCTTTCGACTTACTTGACAGATTTAAAAACTTTTAAAACATGTTTGTATGCATATTATAAAAATTTTTACCACCCGTGAGTTTTAAAACATATAGTATAATAAATTTTAAAAATCCGTAGCAATGCACGGCCATTCAACTAATACCAGCATAATGTATTGTAAAAAAACTATTAGCTAAAAGGTTGAAGTTTATAAAACCTTCAACTTTGGCCGTCGAGCATGCAGAGCTCCCCACGGCTAGCATCACAACACCTGCGATCGGCGTGCTCTCTACAAAAGGCGGCTGTTCTCTCTGCCATGAAGGAAGGGGCCATGCCACCACCCTTGGCTGCACCACTGTCAAAGGCTCCCTCAACCGTCCATGAGGGTGCGGCCGGTGAGTTCTCAACCCTTGCCCTGAATGGCGACAAGTCAACGTCTACGTACGGCTCGACCCTCCACCTCCACCGACGTGCCAACGCCTGCTGCTGCTTCAGCGCCATAGGCCGAGCCTTCGGCGTCGCCCCCTCTCAGTGGGGGACCGCTGGCGTCATCCCCTCCCAGCGGGGAAGTGGGCTGCTGCGCCCCCTTGCCGCCATTCAATTTGTTGTATCCGTATAATATACGATTTGAATAAGTAAAGCTTTTAGCGTGACAATCTTCATGGTGTATATTAAGTAATCCTAAGAGCGGTAAACACTGTAAATTACCACATTAATAATTAGGAAAAAATCTAAAGGTTCTCACATTAATTAGAAAATGGCAACATCTTACCATTCCAATTTGTTGTATCAATACAATCTACAATTTGGATAAATATCAACACACATGATCTTCACCTGTGTCAACGTATACGAAGAAAGGGTTTGTGTTGGACAATACGGTATCAAAACACAATACGTGATTTCGAGAAACAGAAGTACTGACGCATGCGTACCATTCGAGGCTGAATCGGACGCACGAAAGCAACGATGTTGGGCTGAATACATCTGTAAAGTCTCAAGATTTTGTTCGGGGATTTTAGTTAATAGCTGCCCCCATCCTAGGTCACGGGGAATTAATTTCCAGGCAGCAACTTGCTTTGTTGGCATGTGCCCTCTTCTAAAGGCCAAAATCTCTTCTTGGGCCACGAAGCAATGACAGATCACATGAGAGCTAGTTTCTACAACGAAGGAACATATCAAGTGACGTAAATGATCGTCCTATATTTGACGCTGGGCAAACTTAATTGGAGTTAATTGAAACGTTTTGCAAACATAACTAGGGCAAAAGGAAGCTATTTAAAAAATATGTGGTTTTCTAAAACCTGTGTGCCTCCTCGAATTAAGACAAGACTAAATTACTAGACGAAGACACTTGGCATCACTGGTTATTCAAGATATTGTAGGAGAATGAGTCAAGATGCAGCAGTTATCTTCAACATAGTTGCTGTATACCATCCCTCCTTTAATTGATAGTATATGATAATTAGAATTTGTAACAAAAGAATATATGTATGAACCAAATTGTTCATAAACAAAGACTCACTGACAAGTGGATATCTAGAATTTTGTGCGGAATATCAGGCTCACCTGTTTGTGAGTGTTACACACAAGAAACTTCGGTGGTACACATACAGCTCTAGCTTTCACAATCATGTTACACAAACATTCAAATTCAGGAACTTCCAAATGTTACACAAAAACTTCCACAAAATCGGAACTTATCAATTGAACTTCAAACCTTTCAAATCGGCAAAAAAAGGGACGTGAGCTCGCCGGCGCTCATGAAGGCGGCGTGCCGCTCGCGGGCAGCTGGATGGCGGTGCGATCGAAGGAGGCGCGCCGGGGCTCCCAGAGGCGACGCAACCTCTGTCTCGCGCGCGAAGGCACGGCCGCGAGATGGACGCCGTCAGGCACCCACAAATCTTTAGGCCATGTGAGGTTCGACCATCCCGACGACGGGGCCAGCTTATTTGCTGGGCCAACAAGGCCAGGACCTAGCCCAAAAACCGCTTTCTGGAATAAAATATTATTTTTCCTAATATAATATTTTTATCTAATTCATTTTCGTAATAATAACATTAATTTTTATCATTTTATTGTTGTTTGTTCGGCTTTTCTGGGCTTTGGGCCGGCTCTGCAGAAAAAATGGGGCCGAGCCATGCCGCCCATTAACAGACACCGTCGACGAGGTCCGGCTGCTTCTTTCAGCCGTCCTTCGAGCAGTCGAGTTCATCTGCGGTGGCAACAGTGAACGAGCCAACAAGCCTCTCGCTACGCGATGGCACTCTTGGAATTCTTCCACTGTTGATGAATTACGTCGCACCCGCTACTGCGATAATGCGACTTAATTTTGATGTAATACGTTGTCGATTGTGAGACAGACAGAAACCGTTTGGCGTTGCCAACTTGCCAATCTACCTGCACAAACAAAGAAATCACGGAGATGGTAGCTAGAGAGAACCACCTAAATTTTTTTAATTTATTTAAGAGGGAGAACCTTAAGTATTTAACTGAGCTAAACGTGGCCGCATCTCATTCAGTAGCAATGTTTTGGCCTTTTGAGCAGCCGATCGAGCAGGGCATATGTCAACAAAGCAAGTTGCTGCCTGGAAATTCCCTGTAACCTAGGACGAGAGCAGCTATTAACTGACTTGAAAACCTAAAGTGAGACAAGCATGCCCGACGAGCTAGGGTTTGTCTACGAATCACCCTGTTGCCCTATCGGTAAACAAAGTCACTCAAGGACTGAAGATGGACAAGCATGCCCGACGAGTCAACTCTTGAAAAATAGAAAATAGATGCCAACCGCACATGAATAGCAAGAATGCTGTTAGGGATTGATTGTGAAAGTGTCAATTGAAAGTTTTTGAAAGTTCCGTGTCAATTGAAAGTTGCGAATCGAAATTCTTTAATTCCTGGGAGTAGATTTCTCTGGAATTGAATTTTTTTGATGATTTGGAAGTTTTCCAATAGAAAGTTTTTCCTAAATCATTTGAATGTTTTTGAATTGAAATTTTTTCAAAGTGTTTTGAATCGGTTTGTTGGGAGGAAGGAGGGAAGTGGAGACGGGGTGAGGAAAGGGACAAGGAGGAGAGGGTTTCGGTGGCGAGCCGTGAGATCACGCCCCGTCACATGTCAGCGCCAGAGTCAGCCGCTGCGGGCGACCGGAAGGTAGTAGCTTCCCAAGATTTTTGGCAAACCAGCCATCCAGCTTAGCCAGTGGAGGGAATTCGAACTAGGAAAGTGTTGGAGCATGTCATCGCTTCATTTGAGTCCCAGAGACAAACCAAACTTGTGCTGAAAATTCTCTCCGTACGTGTATACCTAATAAAAATTTCAGTATGATCGGCCCAGCAAACGCTGGCAAACTATGAACCACCGGTCCTCTCTGTGCGCATTTAAGCATGGAGAGAACGTTGTTATACGGTTACTGTTGGACCGAAATGGCGACAGAGGGGGGGGTGAATGTCGATCTTTAAAAATCGCCCCCAACAGGTATCCTCACTTAAGCTTCTTCTCCAATAGCTATGGGAGCTATGAAGATAGAAGACAAGTACTTACAGGAAGAACAACAGCAGAGAAAACCAAATCCAGAAAGAAACAGCCAAGAAAAACGAATTCAGTGCAAGTCTGGCTGCAAGCGGTAGTACCGCTGAGACGAGCGGTAGTACCTCTGAGCGGTAGTACCTCTCGAGGAGCGGTAGTACCTCTGAGCGGTAGTACCTCTCACGGAGCGGTAGTACCGCACGACGATCGGACTTGTCCGAACGTTTCTTCGCTGCCGATCGGACTGGTCCGAACAAAACCGGTAGTACCGCTAGGACGAGCGGTAGTACCTCTGAGCGGTAGTACCTCTCGGGGAGCGGTAGTACCTCTCGAGAAAAACAGCAAACTGAAATTTCAGAAAAACTGAGAAAAACGCAAGATTCTTGGATTCTTGGCTTGGGAAACTTTGAGGATAGCTAGGGAACACTCCCAGAAGAATAAGCCAAGAGCCAAAAACAAGAAAACCACTCCAAGAAACAAGAATTTCAGATTTGGGTAAAGATCTGAAATCTTGCAAGAACCGAGCCAAAAACCAAATAACTTCCCAACCGTTGATCCTTTGGCTATGAAATTTTGAGGGAAGCTAATTAATAGCCTCTGGACTCTTCATACCAAATTTCAAGCCATCTTAACAAGGGAATCAAAATCTGGACCAAAACCAAGAAACGAAGAACAAGCACAGAGGAGGCCAAAACTGAAATATGAGAATCAAACTCGGTTTGCTCTTGGGATCAAATAGCCAAATGGCTTTTGAGCATCACCCATGTCATAGCAACCCATTTTGGCACTCTCCAGCAAGCAAGAACTCAGAACCACGAAAATCAAGAAATCTTGCAAAGAGGAAACTGAAGAAGAGAAGCTACGAACAGGGAAAACCAAACTTCAGATTTCATTTCTTGAAACACAGGGAATACAGAGGAGTTCCGATACGCATGTACATTCGGAGGAATGATTGATTACAAGACTCTCCACTCAATCCCTCTCCTCACCAAGCCAAGAACTCAACCCATACATGCTTGGAGGAGGAAGAACACAACACTCTATTCTATCTAGGAACCATCGAAGGGACAGAGGGAGCACGACTCTGCCTCTCCAACCACTCTCACCCACTAAAGCCTAAAGCCAAAACAAACTCTCAAAGCCTCTTTTGACTCTAGCAAACCCTAATTCTCCTCAAGTGCTCAAGGAGGGCATGCAGCCCCTCCTCTCCTTTTATAGCGCTTGGCTAACGGGTCTCCGCCCCGTTACGCCCGCTATATCCAACGGAGCCCGCTCCCGCTTGTGCAGCCTTGCGAATTTCCCGATTCGCCCCTCCTGCACCTTCTGGGAAGCTTCCGACGCTCCTTGCCTCGCACGCCTCGCAACCACCTCGAGTCCACGTCGTCTTCGACACATCCCGACCGTTCTGACCTCAGCGCCACCTGCGCCTAGTCCGGTCCACCGTGTCTCGCCACGACTCCACTCGACGTCCTGCAGTCATCGCCATTTCCCGTCGTGTCCACCATCGGTAGCACCAGCTCCAGTCCCTCGTCTCCCGACTCACAACCACCTCACCAGCCTCGATCATCCTCGGCGTACCCGACCGTCTGGACCTCAACACCTCCTGTGCCTAGTCCCGGTCCTTCCACGCGTCACCATGATCTAGCTCCGAAGTCCTGCAGTCACACAGACAAGAAACACATCACATAGCACCGCTCGACACATGAAAGCGTAAATACCATCACACTTACCACAGATGAAGTCAAAACCTGTCAAAACATTAGAATATGCATCCTAAGCCCAAATGACCAAGTTTGACCAAAGTCCGACCGAGCCCGATTGCGCCACGCAACGACTCGACTCCGAACCACTCAAACCAAACTCAACTGACCTAAACCTTTGTCAATTACTCGTCACTCTCATGGAGCACGACCACATGGTCTCTCAGTTACAACAGTATAGCAATAAGTTTTATGTAGTTTTAGCAAATTTTAAGAAAACGTTTAAAAAGTGTCATTTTCAGTGAGTTTCGTGTATTTTTAGAAGTTTCTAGAAAATTCCAAGCTAAAGTTTCAATGAGTTTTAGATTTTCAAACTCAAGTTTTACCAAGTTTCAATCAATTAGTTTCAAGAAGTTTTAGCAAATTTCAACAATTTTCAAGAAGTTGCATCTAGTTTCAGTGAGCTCATCAGGCTACGATGGTACTACGACACTAAGGGCCACCTGACACCAAACGTAGCCGACACACCTCTTCTCCAACGGTGACCCCGACTACCGACACAGCCCACCATTGAATCCGTGCTTGAGCTCCGCGTCGAGCATGCATCTCTCTCTTTCTTCTCCAGCTCTGGCCTAAGCTCCGCAGCGTGTTTCCGAGTCACACCGCCGTTAGATCCAACTGGATCTGAGGTTGGCATCGCCAAATCTGCTGGATCCTATCGTCAACAACGAAAATGACGGTCGGAGCCACCACATCCATCACCGGACATGGATACGGGGCCTCGTAGCCAGTCGCTGCCATTGGATGTGAGCTCATCGAAGTCACGGCTGCCAGAGGCGAGCAATTGGACTCGCCGCCACTGAAAGTGTGAAGGAGAGAGGAGAGGATATAGAATCCACATGAAAGAATGAGAGGAGAGACAGGGATGCGTTTGGCCGTATGTTTCTGGTTGGCACCTAGATGGTTGCCTACTTGGTGTCACCACGTCTTCCCACAATGAATCAGCCATCCCTATCACTCGCCAAATTGCCACTGTGTTGGATTGGATTGGGGGAGAGAGATGAGGATGGTTGGGGAGGAGAGGTGCTACTTTAAATTGAAATAGGGGAGAAAGGGAGTAATAGAGAGATGAGGACAGTTAGGAAGGGGAGGTGCATATGGGGGAGTTGGGATGTGGGGGAGGTGGTCATGACATATGTGGGCTATTGGATTCCATTGGATGGGATGGTAGTGCCCTATCTCGTCGCATTGGCTAAGAATAGTATATTGTCCTCTAGATTTTCTATTAAGCACAACGACTGAATGGTGGATCACAATTTGGGCGAATTCGCCGTCAGCCCGAGACTCCCAATCTACCATTTGCTATGTCTATAGTCCAACCGATCTTTAAAATGTTGTCCCACCTTGTAAATTAAAAAGAAAAAATATTGGCGTGAATTAAAAAGTACTTTATTGGCGTGAATTAAAAAGTACTTTCAATATATTAAATTTTATTAGGTTTTATAAATATATTACAGTAAAAAGTAGTGATCAAATTTGCATTTTAGATACTGCGTCGATATCTAAAATGGCTTAATTTTTGTGGCTGAAGGAAGTATATCTAAACTGTGCTGCAATGCATCAAAGATTCAAAGTCGCACACAAATTTGCCGCATGAAGCATCCAGATGAAACAAATGACATAAACTAGTTAGAATTTCTCACTTAGACAAAGTGAATGAAACAAGCACCGAGTTCAAACAAGGACCGAGTACATAACGACCATTACTGGAATAAGAGTCCAAAATGGGCATCAGACTAGGTCAAACGACAATTCCATCTCGAGTGGACCTAACCAAGATACATGTAACTCACATATGAAAAATGAATTAATACAACAACATCTATGTGGTATTTGTGAATTCATCTGGCAAATTCAATGCTCATCGTGGCCTTCCTCTTAATGTTGTAGTAATCGGTGGTATCTCCCCCTGTACTGCACTCCAACGTGTCTGCCGCCGAGCTTCCCGACATCATGAGAGGGCTAACATATAATGTACAGTTCGGATAAATTCAGTCCAGCCTAGGTAACATTTTCATGGTCCAGCCTGGATAACCTAGATCATTCCACCCCTAAGTGCGGGGCGTAACCAAATCCTGGCTCCACCCCTGTCATTAATTAAATAACAAATGTTACAAATTTAAACAAGAAAATAATCTACAAGGAAGAAATAAAATATGCAAGAATAACCCATCATGTAGTAAAAAAATGTATTTCCCAAGTCTATAAGACTTCTACAAATAGCGGCTTGAAAGTGACAGTGAAAGCAACCAATCCTCTAAAAATAATCTTGTTTCTTGTCAATCAAAACGTCCAGAAAACTATAGTAATAAAAGCATCCAAGGTTGTGCCTTCATTTGACTTTTGATGCGGTGTGCCTGAAGAGAGTTAATTGAAACAGCAAACAATAATAGCGCAAAGTAAAACTATTTAGAAATATATTGTTCTCTAAAACCAGTGTGCCTCCTCGAATTAACACAAGATCTAAATTACTAGACAAAGACACTTCGCATCACTCGTTAGTCAAGATATATATATTATTGTAGGAGAATTAGGCAAAAATTTTCAGACAAAATTCTGTGAATTTCGGTTACCCCTGCCCCCTGCGAAGAGCCCAATTTGGCCAAAAAATTAAAATCATTTAAATTTTTTGAGATTTGACCGAGATTTCACTGTTTTCATATAATCTGATTTCTTGAATTCGAACTGCTTACTTGATTTTTTGACCAAAAGTTTCTTTAAAATGTGAAATTTCCAAATTTCTGATTTCTCGGAGGGGTTCGAAAACTTTTCTAAACCAAATTGTTTTCCTGAAGAGAATGAATCAAGATGTAGCACTTAATTTCAACATAGTTGCAGTATGCCATCTCTCCTTAATTGATAGTGAAATACCCCGGTTTAATAAAAACCTAGAATGTCACCCGTAACTACCATCATTACCAAATTAAACCATTAATTAAGCATTTCCAATAACTAGGTTTTAAGAATAATCACTGAATATAATATTAAATAGAATTTTTAGCAACATGGTACTCAATAAATTGAACTTAAGATGAACCAAATATTCACTAAAATGGATCAATCATAAAACTAAACCAGGGAACGCATCAGGGAGCAACTTTATGAACCAAAAAGAGCTAAAGCAAACCATAGTGTATGGATATTACTAAATTATTTATGACAATAAGTGATAGATTGCTATGTAGAGTGAAGAGCTACAAAAATACAAGATAATATGTTCTACTCCCACCTATGCATGTCGCCTTCAACGTTCACATAAAAATAACAATAAAGTAAGAGTAAGTCCATGACTTAGCAAATACACAATAGAATAATAAACAAGACAATAAAATAATTAACATTTTATGTCCATTCACCATTAGCTCAATTTCATATATCTGTTGTAATATTCCAAAAAAAACCCTCTCTTGAGGACCTGTGCGTAAAAAGCAAAAAAGGAATACGTGAAAACAAAATGGTTGGAATTTTAGAGATGAGTTGTTTTCTTCAAGCGAGTCATTTGGGGAGTTAGAGTTGGAGTCAAATTTGTGCCATAATAAAAGACAACATGGAGGAGGAAGATCCAAACCTAGAAGGCCCTAGCTGTCTTTCTTTTTTTCCCCTCTTGACGCCGCCATCGTTTTTGCTCCGTGCGCTACACGCCTGCATCGGCAACCATCGTTAGCACTTGCGCTATGCAATCTCGCTAGGGGTGGTAAAAAAGCTCGAGTCTCACGAGCTGGCTTGGCTCGACTCAACTTGTGGTGGCATAAATAAGTCGAGTCGAACTAGGGTTTTAGCTCGATCCGCTAATGAGCCGAGTCAAGCTGGCTCGCGAGCCACTCGCTAGGTTCGGTAGGTTCGTTAAGCCAACCCAATTGGGTCCTATTGCAGCTTGTGCAATTAGAAATTTCGATTTTGTAGTCACAATAGTATGTGTCCTTTCTCGTGGCTCTCTGATTGCTATAAATTTTGGGTCTGTACCTGTTGCTGAACTCATGTTATTCGTAGAAATGGACTTTTTGGATCCAAAATGCAAGCCATGTTACCTCGGTAAGATACTCATGGTGGCACTTCTCACCACCATGTGTGTCGTCATGCTCACCTAGCCACCCTTCCATGGAAGGTCTCCCAGTGTGGTAAATGTAATCTTCTAACTCTATTAGTGGCATTTTCATATCCACTTACATGTAATTAGTTTTGCACCGAGGGATGTTGTGTGGTGGAAATAAGAGAAAATTAAAAGTTCTTTTTCATAGCTGTTTCCATACAAAAAATTGTATAATTCTAAATAAATTTTACTAGAAGCATTCCCCAATTCGGAATATAACCTGGATTTTACTAAGCAATATAGTAGAAATGGTAGATTATAGCGTACTGTCTTAGTCTAGATGTTTTAGAGCAGCCTACAGCCAAATTTTTCTCACAAACAAGTTAAGTTCAAGTGAACCTATCAAGTTGAGCCGAACTTCCTAACGAGCCAGGTTAAATTCTCTTTTTAACTCAGCCCCGCTCATTTTAGCTTCAGCTTCTGGCTTATTTTTTCACTATTCATAAATTTCGTCTTTTTCTGAACTTTTAACTTTTTTGAGCTTTTTTGCCGGTTCTTTTTTCCGTATTCGTTCGCATTGTCCGTAATGAGCTAACATATTTTTTTCTATTTTTAAAATTTTTTAAATTTAATTACGTTAAATAAGTCATTTTCAGCTACAATAAATTTCAACCGCTATGATATAATTTTAGTCATAAGTCATGGCTTTTCGTACGGGGCCAAAATCATGTCAAGAGCCTTACCAAATCATGCCGAGCCAAATCCGTATCCACCCGTACATCTCGCCAAGCACCTGTGCCGCTCGCGTGCTCCTGCGCGTCACCCATCGGCCGCAGCGCGCCGCACGTGGCCGCCTGTCTCGCCTGCGCACTAGCACCCGTACCACAAAGCTACTATTAGTAGTAGTGGTAATAGAGCACGGCATTGATTAGTATAGCCATGTGGATTACGTGACGTACTCGTTTGTCGTACCAGTACTCCTGTGGTGGAGATGGGAGTCTTTCCGATGGTGCATATAGTCCCAATATTATTCCCCGAGGATTGCTTCCGGCGAGAGCTGCCACGTCAGTACTTATATATAAAAAAAGGCCATCCGTCTTTTCAAAACCGTGTACAAATCTTTAGTTTTCACAAAAAAGCCCTTGACACATCAGCACTTTCACAAAAGGCCCTCTAATTACACACAGATCCTCAGTTTTTCTGAGGTCCCTCCTCTTACAAGATAAAGCCCGCGATTTCCCTGAAATTACGTGTAGATCCTTGATTTTTCCCACAATACCCTCCACTTTTCCACAAAATACGTACAAATTTTCGATTTTTCTGAGAAAGCCTCCCACGAATTGTCAATTCTTTTGCTTCGGTTCTCATGGTAGCTAGCGCGACGCGGCGATACGCTTCCGCTGCAAGTTTGATGGATTTGCAACTGGTTAGAGGCAGTGATCACGTCGGAGTGACAATGCACGCCATGTCACATGCCAACGCATAAGTAGGGATGGAAAATAGTAAAGAATAATCCATTTTATCTGACATTTGTATCCAAGAAAACACGAATATGATAAGCAAAATCTGTATTCAAGAATATTCATATCCATATTAAAAAATATTTATATCCATATTTGACAATGTTCGTGTTCATATTCGTATTTGAGACTATTGATTCGTATTCGATCTATTTCCATCCCTAGCACCTTCCTAAGGATGATTGTTGAAAGCAATATTCTGATGAACTAAGGTTCACAAATAAGAAGTGAAAATTAATTTATAATTTCTAACTCTATGCGCTACACTGTTAGCTCTTGTAGACGTGTAGTTATGTTACAATAATTTACTCTAATGAGATTTGTTACAAAAGTTTTAGGATATTCGCATTCGACTGAATTAAGTACACATTCGATTCAAATTTGTATTTGTTATGATATTCGATTCGTATTCTTATTCGAGAATGTTTGGATTCATATTCATTTTAAAATATGAATCCGTATTCATATTCGTTTTAAAAATATGGATTCGTATTCGTATTGGAGACTATTTGATTCATATTTGATCCGTTTCCATCCCTACGCATAACGCTAGCACGAGCCATGTAACAGCCCAGATTTTTTTTAAAATAAACATAAAAAATTAAGATAAAAGATAATTTAAAATAAAAATAAGTGTTTTGATTGCCTGAATTTTAATTTTGTTTTGCCTTGATTTTCTGTTTTTAAAAAGGCTGGATTTGAAAAGTATTTTAAGTAAAAACTTGAGAATATTATTAAGTAAAATGATATTTTGTTTTTCTATAAAATCTTAATTTAAATTAATTATTTGGATTTATTTGGCTTTTATCTAGTTTTCTGTGTTTTTGGAGTTTAAAATCTATTTTGAAATTAAAAACTATTTTAAGTATAAAAATATAATACCAACTTAAGTTGAAAACAATTTTAATAAGTCCAAAATATCTCCAGGAACTTTTTTGAATTGTTCTGGAATTTTTAGAATTTATTTGGTATTTTGTGAGCCTTTTCGGATTTTCTGGTGTTTTCTGAAAATAAAAAAAGAAAGCAAAATCCCAGCCCCCCTCGGGCCGACGCGTGGACAGCTAGGATGCGCCCACATCGTCTCATCCCAATCGCACCGCCTTCCTCTCGGCCCGACACGTGGGTGGCTCGAATCAGCCCATGCCTCGGCCGATCTCCCCCGTTCGCCGCCTCTTCTCTCTCTTAGCCGCCCGATCTCTCCCATTGCCACGTGTCGCCATCTCCACCACCCGCTCCCTCCTCTCTCTCCACTCCCTCCGACACCCTGGCCCCACCTGTCATCCCTCATCCTGGTCGTCTCCTTCCTCGCGCCGCAACCACCACCGCCATGCCCGCCGCCCTACCCGGCCACCTATCCTTTCTCCCGCGCGTGCGCCGGCCTTTTTTCATGCGCCGCATACTCTGTGCCACCTCCCCACTTCCCCCATTCCCTACACCTCCTCTCCGCAACGGCCACCGCCGCCATTTCCGCGTGAGCCGTTAGCTCGCCAGCACCACCACCATCTCCTATATAAACCCCCCTCGGCACTACTTTTCCCCGCACCACCTCCCTCTCCACTCTTCCCTCCCTCCCAAGCACTCCAGAAAATCAGCCTTTTTCTTTTTCCCTGATTTTAAACTTCCGAGAGCCCGTTATCCTTCATCCTAACTCCGATTGAGCCCATTCAAATTTCTAAATTCATCAAAAATTCCAATCTATCCATTTTTGCCATAAATTTAAATATTTGGAGTTTAATTGAATTTATTTGAATTTAGTGGGTTATTTTCACGTGTAAACTGCGACGATTCCGGAGAATTCTTCGACGAAGATTTGCACCCATCTAAAGAGCAAGGCAAGTCACACTCTTTAATTATGTTGATCCCAGATTTGAAAATAAAACTATTGTGAGACCATGTGGAGGTCACTCCATGGTTGTGATGAGTAATTGACTCTTGATCTAGAAAGATTGAGTTGGTTTTTGAGGTTTGAGCTAACTCTGCAAAGTCGTAAGCCTTGAGAATGGTCGACAGATTGCTTATGACCACGTTGTCGGCAACATGTGGTCGGCAGTAGCTGTTACGACCACGTTGGCCGTGGTCGAAAGCGGTTACGACCACGTTGGCCGTGGTCAGAAGCTATTACGACCACATTGGCCATGGTCAAAAGTCAGCAGAAGGGTTTACAACCACTGCAGAGCAATCTTGATGAGGTCGGAAGGGATTACGACCACTCTGTCATTGGTAGGATGCTGGCTGGACCATTTACGACCACTTTGCTAGGAGTCGGTAGCCGAAAAACGAGTTTACGACCACTTTGTTAGAAGTCGAAGGCTGACTACACTATTTACGACCACAATGACGAAAGTCGGAAGTCTGCCGAAGGAGTTACGACCGCTGCAGAGCAATTTGAACGTGGTCGAAAGGGTTTACGACCACTTTATCTCTGGTCGGTAGTCGGCAGACGGGCTTCGACCACGTTGGGAAATCAGAAGCCTTCGACTAGTCGGGCCACAACCACATTGGGAAGTCGGTGGCCTACGACCACGTTATCGCGAGAAGCGGTCGGAAGTCGAAGCTTCGACCGCTGCGGTCGAAAGTCGGCAGATTTCGACCACGACCACGTTGGGAAGTCGGCGGACTCCGACCACGTTGTGAAGCAGTCGAATGAGGTCGGGTCGAAGTCAGACACGGTCAGACGTAGTCGTAGCACAGTCGGCTCCGGTCGGTTGTGGTCGAATGCGGTCGAACGAAGTCAGAGCACAGTCGGAAGTGGTCGAACGCGGTCAGATGACTTTGTTTTGTAGTCGTACGTGATCAAAAGGGCTTCGACCATGGTGAAACATGTTGTACGTGGTCGGGAAGCGGTGCGATCTCGCTGAACGTGGTCGGAAGGGCTTTGACCACGGTGAAACTTGGTGTACGTGGTCTGAACGGGGTTCGACCACGGTGGAAAGTGATGAACTGGTCGGAAGGTTCTTCGACCACATAGTAAGCGGACGTAGCTTCTGGTAATCGGTCGTAATGACATCTGGGGTGGTCATAACGATCTGGGATGAGGTCGTAGGCTTTGAGCGTTGCATGTCTTGTTATTTCAACTAGTCATAAGTTGGTACGACCTGGTTGGGTAAGTCGGAGCCAAAGTTGTGTGCAGTCATAGGCTACGAGGAGTCTATGATGGGCTCGAGTGTTTCTCTGTTTGGTGCAACAGAGCGGTCGTATTGTGTCTAGACTTTGAGCGATAAAGTCGTAGCGGCTTGTGATGGTTGTAGCAAGCTGTGGAGTGGTCGTGACGACCTGCTGTGTGGTTGAACGCAGCTGGGAAGTCTTCTAGGGCTTCGACCACTTCATGTGTTGTGCATTCGATCGATCGTAGGGGGTTTATGACCAGGTGTTGCACTGAGTTCTGGTTAAGTGTGTCGATTGATGATCTGCTTGTTTTGAGCGATGCTATGTGATAGTTTGCTTGTCTGTGTAGCTACAGGACTTCGGAGCTAGGTCATGGTGAGGCGTGGGAGGACCAGGACTAGGCACAGGAGGTGTTGAGGTCCAAACGGTCGGAAATGCCAAAGATGATCGAGGCTAGTGAGGTGGTTGCAAGGTTGCAGGACTTCAAAGCTATTTCATGGTGAGGCGTGGGAGGACCGGGACTAGGCACAGGAGGTGTTGAGGTCCAGACGGTCGGAGACGTCGAAGATGATCGAGGCTGGTGAGGTGGTTGCAAGGTTGCAGGAGTGAGGCGTGGGAGGACCGGGACTAGGCACAGGAGATGTTGAGGTCCAGACGGTCGGAGACGCCGAAGATGATCGAGGCTGCTGAGGTGGTTGCAAGCCGGAAGATGAGGAACTGGAGCTACAGCTGCCGGAGGTGGACATGACGGGCAACGGCGAGGTGGATCGAGACTAGGCTCAGGTAGGAGTTGAGGTCCAGACGGTTGGATGCCAGGTGCGGTCGTGTGCAATGGAGTGGACCAGGACTAGGCTCAGGAGTAGTCGAGGTCTAGTCGGTCGGTTGCAAGCGTGGTCGGCAAGACAGAAGGAAGCTTCCGGGAAGGTGCGTGAGGGGCAATTCAGTGAAATTGACTCAGGCCTGAGGAAGCGGATTCTATTGGAAAAGCACGTGATGTTGTGTGTTAACAGGTAAAGCACTAAGGTTGTTGGTGCGAATGGGCAAAGCAAGGTGTAAAACCCGGTGTTAGGTGGGGTTTACGGGTTATCCCCAGTGAGGACTAATGGGTCGATCCATTAGGTCAAGGTTTGTATGTGAGCCTATAAAAGGAGAGGGGAGGCAAGTGTTAGACTTGAGACGGTTGGCCAAGCCTTGGCGGCTGGTGCCTCTCCCTCCCATGGGAGTTTATTTGTGTGAGTGTAGCTCTAGGGTAGAGCGTGTCCTCCCGAGGGGAGTGGATATTTGAACTTTCATGTATGCAATCATTCATCTCTCTACCTCTATATGAGTTGTGTTCTCTATTTATTGCTTGGATGACTTGATCGCGGTTTCTCCGTTCATCCTCTTTTCTGTGTTCTTGGCTATCTCTTGTTCTTGGCTTGATATCATTGATTGTTCTGAATCGCAGTGACATGTGGGTTGTACTCCAAGCCATCTTGGCTACTCTAGTCCCACGAGCGGTTTTGTTCTCTCTTGGATTTGGTTTTGGGTGCTCTCATTGAAATATAGTCGAACTCTCTTTTTGGTTACTAAGTTTTCAATTAAAGATCAGAGCAACCTCCAGAGGCTCTTACCATGTTATTTGCAAAGTTTCTTGGCCAGACGAGCTCTTAATCGAAAGTTATTTGAAATCTGGCTCTTGCGGTCGAGCGCCTCGCTGCTTCCTCTGTTTCAAGTTCGACCACGTCCTCTGGTTCATGCTCGATAGAGAAGTCAGGACCTCTCGAGATTTTCTCAGCCAAAGGAAGTGTTCTTTCTGTGTTTAAAGTCTCATGACCAATTGATCCGTGAATCAAAAGATATTCGGAAATCGGGTCTTGCGGTCGTGGGTTTTTTTCTTCCTCTGTTCTATTTTTGATTGCGTAGTTCTTCTCGAGCAATTGTCTATTTTTGGTCGTGTTGGTAGTTCGGTCACCTGTTGATTTATGACCATGATGTCTTGACCAAAGATCAGATAGTCTACTACCGAATGGTTTGATCGACCACGAGTTGGCGTTCGAACACACGGTACACAGACAGACCACTGCTCGGTCGGTTCGACCACAGCAGAAAGACATTCGACCACACAGTAGCATTAAACTGTTTTGTCTATTTTTTGGCCGTGAGTATTCACTGTCTGTTGTCAGTTGGGTTTTCGACCGCACTATTTTCTTTCGGCCGAGCATCTGATTCTTAGTCGTGTGGTCACTTGATCTCTTAGCATTCTCTTGTCATTCGCAATTGCACGGACATTGACTACCATTGTGTCGACTAGACAATGGTCGTATTCAACCTCGATTGAGCTTCCGCTGAGTAGTCATAATTCGACCACACAGTGCTCTGATATGGTCGTTAGGTTGTCTGAGTTTCTCTGTTTTTGAGTAGACCTCATATCATAAATCTTCGTAGCGTTGTAGTTATCAAAGAAAAAGGAAAATGTGAATATTTGGAGGAAAAATCTTTAGGCACCATTCATCCGGTTCTACAACTATGTTGTTTTAAATTATTCTGCATGCATATTTTTATTCAACGTATTTCAATTCAGTTTCAAATTTAGTAATTGCCTACTTGTTAATTCCTCCATTGACCTTGAATCCCTTGATACCTTGTCACCCTAGAACAAAACTCTAGTTAGTACACTAGTATTGGCTGGAGAGTTTTATATCAAATGCTTAGACCTGCTTAGACATAATATTTGTTTTGGGGTAACCTTTTCACATAAAATGATAAAGTTTTCAAATGTATTCTTGACTTCGGTGAGTCAAGAAGGATTATGAAATTTTTTGAAATAAAATATAAAATCTGGTTTAGACTTAGGCTAATGGTTAGGTGGTGGGTGTAGGCATGCACTGTTGTTCGGAGACACAGTGTTGATTGTCGGGCACAGGGGGTATATGGTTTGAGCCTAAGTTAGTTAAGGCCTGGTCTGTGAGCTACTGTTGCAAAGCCCTATCATACTGCCACAAGGCTAGTATGGGACAGTCTTGGCTGATTAATTTGTGGGTCCCAACCTGCGTCTCGTCGTAGGTTGAAAGTGAGCGCGGCGTAGGCCATGAGAAGTCTCACTCGGCTCAAGAGGGTGTCCCGGTCTGTGGTGAAACCTTAGAGTTGGCTTGGCCAGATTGAAGGCTTTGCATTGTAAAGGCCTTGTCATGATCTCTCCGCCGCACACATAAGGAAGTGTGTTAATCGTGTGGCAATATGAGTTGATCATGTCTTGTAGGTAAAGCTGTACAATCTTTGCAGAGTGTATAATCTATCTTGGATAGCTATGCCCACGGTCATGGGCATGCTGAGTAAAATTTTTTCAATGATTAGACTTTGTTTTTCAAAAATGGTTTTTGACAAGCTTATGGATGGATGGAATCCATGAGTGGTCGGAAGCGTGTGGATGGATGTAATCCATACGAGATCTTTTAGAAAAGATGGTCCGAGTGGAATGCCTGTGATTAAGTTAGTGTTTGGTCGGAGCCTGCACTAACGGTATTATTTTCAATTACTGTTTTTACTTACTGTATTAAATTCAGCAATTTTAATCTATTTACTGTATTTCTTTAAATGTTGTTTTATGCTCAAACTAACCCTATAAGCCTTCCTTTGTTGCCTTTATCATTATATTGCATATCTCCGTGTAACTTGCGGAGTACAAGTTTGTACTCACCTTGCTATCTCCACACAGAGGAAGATAACTTCGACTACGGTAAAGACTTGGACGAGTAGGCCGCGTCTTACTGTCATTTGCCTGTGGGCAGGCTCAGTGTGCTTCTTCCGCTTCGGTGTTTTTCTTCTGTTGCTATTATTTAAATTTGGCTTATGTGCCGTTAATATAAACTTTGACATTCATGCCCATATTTAGTTAATAAACGTCATTATGGTTGATATTTATTTTTGTTGCCCACTATGTGCACTAGTTAATCCTAGACTAGTGCGATTTACATAGAGGGCTTCGGAGTTGTTGCTCTAGGATCCGACAAGCTGCTTGCTAGCGTCCATCCGCTATGGCACACGCGCACTGGTTTAGCCTCGGGAGCATTGCCAGTGGTTGTCACCTGGTTACGCAGTGCCAGAAGGAGGAGATCAAGAGAAATAAAAGAGCAGCGACATGAAAAGATTAGGAGGGAGAAGAGAAGGAAAAGCGAAGAAGAGAACATGATCTTGTCGTCTTTTACTTGGGTAACGATATGGTTTTTCTCTGTGTTTTGTTAATTTTAGTAGATGTTCAAGTTGAGATTAAAGATAGAAGTAGCAAGTGTTCATCAGGGACTCGATTAGTAGATCGGTTTAACCTGGTGCATTGCTGTACTATTTTTTAGGGTAGTGTATGTGCTTAATTTAGGAATTTCATCTATTAAAAAGTTGTAGAGAATTACGGTAGCTTTCTGTAGAATTTCTATTTATATCAAGCGGATGAGTAGATTCGAGATATGAATTTTGTAATATGCAGTCTGGTAAATTATCTTATTTTGCTGGCACGTATTCCTCTGTTAATTAAAAATAGTAAATGGCCTAATTTGGGAACTTGGTCTACATGAAAAATTTAGGGAATTTTGTAAGGTTTTCATAGAGCCTAAGGACATAAATTTTAGATAGGTACAGTAGAAGTTATTAATTTTGGGAGGCTACTATTTGGTACCGGGTTACTGCTAGATGCAGTCATGAGAAATCATTAATTTAACAAATTTAATCATAGAATTAAATCTTAAAAATAACTAGAAAGTGATAGATAATTTCTTGTAGATTCTGAAAATGTCATAGTTTGATATATTTGCATATGTAGATTAAAAGATATAAAATTATTAATTCTGGTGTTTAGAACATGACAGATATGTCTTCTGGTTAAAGGAGGTTTTAAATGATTTAATATGAACATTTGGCCAACTAACAAAATGTGGAAAAATTCGTATAGATTCTAGCACCAGTATGGTTTACTATTTTACGATGTGGAAATTGAGAGTTATGATATTTTTAGTACAGGGACATCAAGGGGGACTCTCCAATTAAGAGGAAAATGGTGGATTTGGAAAGCGTGTAGGAGTGTTGTTCATTAAGAGTTATCTTGTATTGTTAGGGATGATATTGAGATTGATTATTTGCTGTAGGAGGAGTAGTTCCGGGTGTGTTGTTAAATAAGAGAAAGTTAAGTGTATAGTAGAATGGTAACTCAAGTATTCAATTGTGCTTTGATTGATTGATAATTGTCATGATGATTTATATGTGTAATCCTAGCTATTTTTTATATTGCTCCCATGCTTATGGTAAATTGATGGTGATATTGATAACTATAGAAGAATGATGATTATATCAATTACTAATAAAGAAAGATAATATTCATTGCATTGTATGTTGAGCATTCATGGTGGAAATATGACACACGGAAGTGGGATGTGATCCCCATATGTAATATATGAGCAACAAGATCCCTATATGGAATATGACGGGCAATTGGTCCCCACACTAAAGATTGTGGGCAAGAGTGAACACCGATGAGTGTTACACTCTGTTATACCGGTATAAGTAGAAGATGAGATATGAGTATGAGTATTGAATTGCATTCATGAGAAGTGAATGGTGATTTGAGATATTGAAATACATGAATAAAAATTGATAAGAATTAATATGAGGAATTGAGTTAATGATAATTGGATTTGAATTGTTAATAAGTTAATGTCTCATTTATTATTCTGCTTTGTACTTGCTGAGTCATGGACTCACCCTCACTTATTTGTTGTTTTCAAGTGAATGTTCATGCATGAGTGGATGTAGGACATGGTTTATTGCTCTTTATATAGCTCTTCACTTCACCTGGCAATACATCATTTTTGGTCATGAATAATTTAGTATCATTCATTGTAATAATTGGTTAACTTGATTTCTCTTAGTTCCTTATGGTTCATACTATTGCTAGATAACATGTTCCCTAGTTTAGACTTACATATGATTCATCTTAGTAACTATATGGTTTTCATTTTAGTTCAATTTATAATCTATGTGGAATGTTGATTCTTGATATCTAGATATTATTAATGCTTGCTTATTGGTTTAAATTGATAGCGATAATGGTTGTGAGTGACATATTGGGCTTTTGTTAAACCGGAGTGCTACATCCATTCTCATCAATTTCCCTTCCCATTCTCAATATCTTATCTCTCTTTTTCATAGATGCAATGCAAATGACTCAGCTCAACTTTAGCTTATACCAGTGTAGCAGAGTGTAACACCCGTGAGTGTTCACCCATGCCTACCACCTTTTGTACGGGGACCAATTGTCCGTCCTTTATCATACAGGGACTACAAGCCCGCCCTTTACAAACGGGACACCTCTGTCCATCATGAATACTCAACATGCAATGATTATATCTTTCGTTTAGTTCATTTTCAGCATTGAATAATTGCTATAATCATATTTCTACCATAATCATCAACTTATCATAAGCATTTGAGTAACATAAAATAGGCATAGTCATATGAATAATCATGGAAAATATTTATTTAATAAAATAACAATTTTAAACACTCCAATACCATTCTACCATGCACTTGACTTTTCTAGTTGCGACGGTCGGATTGATTAGAAGACGACACCAACCCTGATGCTACACTCCTACTATAGTAAATATCCAATCTCAATACAAGCCACATCAATACAAGACAATAATTAAACGATACTCCTACACACTTTCCAAATCCACAATACTTCCTTTTACCGAACAGTCACCACTGCTGTTCCAGTATTAAAAATGACATAACTTTGAACTCCCAAGTCTTATCATAATAAACCATATCAGTTGTTGAATCTATATAAAATTCCCTACAAGATTTTATTTAGACATAAGTCCAGACTAAATCGTTTATCTCCCTGTTTTTAACCCCCAAAGATAAATCTATCATCTTTTGGACTCATATATATTGATCCGCTTATGCTGTAGTAAACTATGATATTTTAAGAAACCACAAAAAGTTTTCTACCTCTTTCTGGTTATTTCAAAATTCAATTCTGCCATCTAATTAGCCAAACTAATAATTTTCCACGACTGCGTCCAGCAGCAATTGGTTCTAGACAGCAGTCTTCCAAAATTCACAACTTTTATTCTATCCATCCAAAATTCATGTTTTTGGACTCTTTGGAATCCTTAAAAGTATTACCTAAACTTTTCATATAGAGAAAATATCCTAATTCATCCATTTATTATTTTTAATCTACAGATTGCCATGTGCTGCCAAAAGGCGACAATTTTTCCCAAATAGCAGGCTTATAAAAATCATAACTCAAAATTTAACCATTCAATTGATGTGATTAAATACTCTATAGAAAGGTAACAAAATTGTCTATAACTTTTGTAACCACACTAACTCTATCCGAGGTCTTTAATATCATCTTACAATAGTTTAATCTACACCACGCAAAGCTAGAACAGCAGAAATTCCTGACTTTGCATTAATCGTGATTACGGGGACATTAACCACTAAGCACCTGCTCTAATCAACTCACACCGCTGGACCAGAGAACATTGGGACCTAAGAAAAGAAACCTCTCCTTCTTTGCTACAGCAGCCTCTTCTTCTCCCTTACGTTCTTGCCGGAAACACCAAACAGCAGCAGCTCCTGTGGTAGTCATGGTAGCAGCAGCTCAGCAATTATCTGGTCATGGCATACAGCAGCTCAGCAATTATCTAGTCACAGCAGCAGCAGCAGATGCTCAAGCCATTAACTAGTCGGCAGCTCACATGCAAAACACGGCAACACAGTACACCGCATACAGCGATGCAAGGCACGTTTGTAGTCGGCAGATCGCATGCAGGGCAACACGGGCTACCGAGCTGAGTGATGGCCGGCGCAAGCGAGCACATATATCACTGCTACAAAAAAACACTGTACTAGATATCTTATTACAGATAATTTTCAGAAAACCATAATACTATAATTATTACAGACAATTTTACAATCGTGACCCATGAACTGTCTGTGATACGGTACTATATCAGACGGTTCGTATTAATAACCGTCTAATACAAACCGTCTATGACAGTTTATAGACGGTTATTAACACGAACCGTTTGTCATAGTGCTAGACATCACAGACGGTTTGTATGAAAAATCATCTGTGATAGTTCATAGACTGTTATTAATATCAACCGTCTGTGATATTTGCACACATCACAGACGTTTATTAGTACGAACTGTCCGTGATAGTTCACAAACGGTTATTAATATGAACCGTCTGTGATAATTACGTATCACAGACGGTTTATGGTGTTAGAAATTGGCCCATTTGATTGTAGCCCATTTCCTTAATTTCAAAGCATGCATGGTTTAGTACTATATTGCTAAGGCAAGGTGAGGAAGACCGATTTATAAGGTAGAGTCCTCACCACTCCTTGAATATAGATAGAGATAGTATGAGGAGGGTTCTGTCTAGTCACACGCGCGCGCATACGCGCACGCGCGTATTCGCGTATTTTCGCGTGAAAATCACGTGACTTGTGACTTGCGACGTGCGACGGTGACGTGGCACGCCACTTGGCAGACCAAGTCTATCTTTATTTTTGCTGAACCCTACACCTCACTCTCTTTGTTTGAATGAGATTCAAACGTTTGAATTTGAGGCTTAATTGGGTTTTTGATGACATGCAGTTATCAATGGGTAAATCACTAGTTAAATGTTATCAGTTATCAGTGAATAATTGAGCAGTTACCAGTGAATTATTTCAGTTCAATGGGGCAGTTACTAGAGAGTAATTTGCATATCTATATATACCTGGAGACTTCCAAGGTATAAAAGGGAGAGAATTCCTCACTGCCTGAATCTCTTACTTCTGTCAACTTGTGCTGTTGTACTGCACCGTCTGAACTTCGCCAACCTTTCTTCCCAGCATGCACCTGGAAGGAGGGAGAGCAGCTATCTCCAAACCGTTGCCGCAGAGAGTTCCTACACAGGGCGGCAATAAGGTTTCTGGATAGCTTACATCTGCGCGACCGCTCATTGCACTACATATCTTCTATTTTGCACTGTGTCAAGCCTGCGCTGCTTCCTGTTCTTCATCAGGCGAAAAAGTAATTGTTCACACATTCGTTCGTCTTTGTTACTATATTTTCTTGCGTATATTCTGAAGTATGATGAGTAGCCTACTGTTAGTAGTAAGTTTTGCATCACTGGTTTATTGTATTTGCCTCCTAGTAAAATTTGGAATTAAAATATTGCCCACGTATCCAACATATGGTTGGAAGTATCTGTGATATGTTTCTTTTAAACGCAAAAATGACACTTTGACTTTCCGATGCGCCTCTTCGTCTTATGCGCTGAATTTATAAAAATGATATATCATCCTTCAACGACGCTCATTCCTTCATTCCCAACCGCAATCCCTTAATTCTTCAACAATGGCTCCTGATGTGGTTACAGACCAAACAGAGAGGGAGAGAGGTATGGTAGTGGAGAGTTAGGTGAGCAATGCTTAGGGTTTCCCCCATGGCCAGGATGGTATATATATATATAATCACATGGGGAGTGTTTTACAATAATACCCTTACATTCAAGTATCCCTCTCAAGGGCATTTATGCCATTATACATGTCCCATTACGGGCCTTACAGGCTTCTAACAGGCCGCCTGGGCATCGGTGGGGCCACCCCTACAACAGGAGCCTCTCATGGTGAAGGGCTTCACGGGCCGAAGCCATGTTGCCGAGCCACTTGGCCCCCTCCGTCCCTGCGGCCTTTGAGCTTCAATAAGTGTAGCCTATCTTCGCACGGGGGATATGGAACCGGACTGGTTATCGAGGGCGTCTTCGACCTTGGAGCCCTTTAACCGTGGAGTCGAAGGTGCCGGCAGAGTCGCCTGAGTGAGTCAAAAGTGGAGCGAAGTCTGGCTCCTCCAGCGGACGCATCTGAGGGTTACGCCGCGTCCCCGGGGCCTTTCCGACCTGCGCTTCTTGGGGCGTCGGAACACGTGTCGAAGCCTGCTTGGGGCGCCGTGTGCTGTTAGGGGCTGCCTTGGGGGAGGCATGCACGCGCATGCGACCAGGCGATGGGTGCCGTATGCGTCTTCTCGAGGACGCGGGACACGTGGCTTGGCGAGACAGCATGGCATGCGCATACGTGACCGCGTCGCCCCGCCTCTCGCCGGCTAATCTTCCATCGGTTGAACTTCCATCGGTTTGGCTGTTCCCAACCGGGGGTTTAAGGGTATATAAGTGCCACTACCGAAGCATTGCCCTTCCGCATCACTGGCTTTTCACTCTACTGCTCCCTGCTCGGGCGGGCCGTGTTCCTGCATGTGATGGCAAGGTTTGACCTGTTCTCACAAGTAGGCCTACTTGGGTTCATCCGCGTTCTTTGATCGCGTTAATTGGTGCTACTATTAAAGAATGTTGATGGACTGAAGGTGGCCTATTTATGAGAACAAGTCAAAACTTGTTGTAAATCAGTATTCGCGCTCCCCGAATGTGGGGAGCACGGACGGTTGGAGCCCCACCGGTTGGGGCTGTGAGGTTGTTGCACGGACTTCGAAGCCAAGGTGGCCGTCGGCACTACTCCGCGGGTTCGATTGGAGCCAACTCCGGAGTCTTCGCGCGGTCTGGAGATTGGGGGGCCACATTGTTTCCCACGGCCTGGGGACGGTGCTGTGTTGGCGTTGCGTGTTAGACCGGCGTCTGCACGTTTTTGGACTCCGCCCGCCAAGGGCGGCCTGTGAAGTCGAAGCCAAATCTGCACCTGACCGAATTCCGCGGGTATTATTTGTGAGATGTTAATCGCGCAAAAATATTTAGAATGTTGGGAGAGGGACGTGAAGCTGCCCCCCATGTGCGAGGCTGAGCCAGAGGCTCGACTGGACCCCGCAAGTATGGGCCAGAGTGTGTGCCGAAGTCGACCCACGCAATCAAAGTCGAGGTTGTCTTCGAGCTCGCCGCGCAAACTTGTGAAGACGCAGCGAGGTGCCTCTTCGCGGGGACGGAGCTGAAGCCGAAGCCGGAGTCGCTCTGCGGAGGCAGAGTCCCCGCTGAAGTTGAAGCCGAGGTTGACTAGTCGATGGCTCAGAGAATTGTGCCGACGTCAGAGGATACACCACATCATGCGACCTACATTCATTCCCGAGGAAGCATACGCGTGGCAGGATGCGATTGGCGTGTCATGCGTTGTCAGGCTATTGCACCTATTGCACGACCGTGGTCGTGCGTCCGTTTCTGACAGAGCACGATGCGCGTGGGCGGTTGCACCGCTTCAACTTCAATCGTGGGGAGGCGAGCGGTTCGTCTCCCACCGGTTACGCTTACCAGTGGTGCGGGAGATAAAGGGGCTTTAAATACCCCCTGTGGCATCGTGTCTATGCTCTCCTCCTCACACCTCCTGCTCCCTTTTCCTGCGCCCTGTGCTCTCACCTTTTTTGCCACCGCGCTGCCCCCGTCATTGTTGAGCTCTCAAAAATGATGGTTCCTGGCAAAGAACGCGCTCAATAGGCCAGCGGTAGCACCCCATCCCGGCGGTCGCCGCCACTCAAGGTGGAGTACACGCTCGAGGGGTGCGAGTCATCGCTAGTACACAAATGGTGGGTGGCGACGGAGAAGATGGAAGGTATATGCTCCCGCATCTTGGGCCTGACGCTCGCGACGGAGGAGACGATCCGCACCCTACTGCGTGAAGGGAAGCTGTCGGACCGCCGTGAGGTGCGACTGCCCACCAGCGACGAGACAGAACCGCACCCTGAGAAGTCGGAGGCGATCGTCTTCGTCGCGTACTTTGAAGCCGGGCTTCGCATCCTGGTCACCATGATTGTCGATGACATCTTGCGAACCTTCGAGCTTGAGCTGGCGTAGATGACCTCGAACGCGATAGCCCGCTTTGCCGTGTACAGCTGGGCCCTACGTATGGAGGCATGCTGGCCCAGTGCCTCGCTGTTCGCGTTTCTCCACGATGCACAGTGTCAGCCGAAGAAGCGGAGAGACGGAATGTTTTCCAATTTTGGCAGCGTCAACTTCAACCTGCGGTTGCTGTGCGGGAAGATCTTCCCTGCCAACTCAAGTTGGGCGAAGTAGGAGCCGAACTGGACGAAACGGTGGTTTTACCCCCGTGTGGTGAGCGGTAGCGGCCTCGAGTGCTCGGGTCAGTCAGTGGCGTTTAATACCACGCCTGGCACGCGGATTGATGACGAGGACAGGCGAAGGGCACGGAGGCTTGTGGGGATCGCCGCCCATTTCAACATGCGCGACCTCGCCGAGGAGTTCATCATGTATCGTGTGGCGCCGCTTGCCGATGGGTGGCGCATCACACCTGGGGGCCTTCGGCACGACAATGTCCGCCCGTCCGTGTCCTCGCTGCCAGGGCCCTCCGACCCTCGTAAGTCTTGGTGGAGCCTTGCTTTTCCCTTCCCCCTACCGGGTTCCGCCTTTTTAACTCTGCCTCTTCTCGCCTATAGGGCCTCTCCTTGGGGACGTGGAGCGTTTGGTGGGCGTGTTCTTCAGATCGTATACGGCCAAGGAGTACGGCCTACACGCAGCTGCGACCACGGAGGCAAAGCTGATGTGGATAAACCGTGTGTGCGAAGCCCTGAGCATTCGTGTGCCAAAGCGCGCCACTCCGGCTCTGAGCCAACCTCGCCGCCGAGACGACAATGTCAAGGGGAAAGGATTGCCGTCTCATTGGAGGGCTCGTTCCTCAGTGATCGTACCTGGTGCACCGGCTGTCGCTCGTGTCGGCTTTGTCGTTGCCGACAGTGCGGCGGACGTCGACTCCGACTCGGCGAAGTATGCCGATTCGGAGCTGGAAGCAGGTGCGGAGGACGAAAGTGAGGGATTCTTGGGCGGTGCTAAGGACCAAGAGTGTAGTGTGGACATTCAGAAGGGGAAGCTTCTTCGCCTACGGCGGTCGCTGAGGTGGAGCCGTCACCCGCAGAGGTTGCTGGAGCGGAGTCCTCGCTAGCGGCGGTCACCGAGGTGGAGCCGTCACCCGCGGAGGTTGCTGGAGCAGAGTCCTCGCCTGCGGCGGTTACCGAGGCGGAGTCCCTGCCTCACTCTCCGAAGGCGAAGTGGCTACCCTCGCCCGAAGAGGGGGTTCGCTGTGGCGACTAGGGTCAGGGGCCTGTGGGAGTCTGACTTCGACAGTGAGGCCCCTTGGCCTGGCATCCCCACAGCTCCCTCAGAGGCTGCGGCGACCGAGGTCAGGAGCCTGCTGGAATTGGACCCCGACACGGAGGCCCCTCGGCCCAGAGAGCCGGCTTCGTCAAGGGTCGCTGGCATACCTACGATTCCCTCTGATGCTGAGGGGACACCCCGGCGGAGTCTACTAGTTGATGCCGAAGGTAAACTCACCTTCTTTGGCATAATCTTGTGGTGCGTTCGTAGGGCTCTAACCGCTACGTCCCTTCGCAGTGGCACGGCTCCCCGGGCGCGGACAATCTTCGGGGCGCGGGGACATTACTTTGGGAGGGACGCACGACGCTCCCAAAACTGTCATTGTAGAGGCCGCGCGCCCAAGCTTGGCGGATTTCATCCCTCGATCGGAGGTGCTGGGGGCGTGGCGGGGGCTGCCGACAGCGCGGACGCGAACATGGATCGCCAGGGGCTGCTGACATGCGGGTTGGAGCAACTGGGAGGTGCG
This sequence comes from Dendrocalamus latiflorus, assembly GCA_017311315.1. Taxonomy (NCBI): domain Eukaryota; kingdom Viridiplantae; phylum Streptophyta; class Magnoliopsida; order Poales; family Poaceae; genus Dendrocalamus; species Dendrocalamus latiflorus. Next base: position 28,000,695 of record CM029627.1, on the reverse strand, counting down.
CTAGAGGCCTCGGAGATAAGGTTGAGTACTCGACCATGAGTGCTGTGTGGTCATTTAAAAGTTTTCTGACCGCTTCATTGTACAGACCCTCGCCCTTGGCCAGGCGTTGCAGGCGGCTCATGCTCGCGAGCGGGGGGCGTTAGAGGACCGGCTGCGCGTTGCCGAAGAGGCCCTTCGCACGGCCGAGGAGGCGCACTCCACCAAGGACGACCACATCCGATGCTTGGAGGCGGAGCGTGCGGAGGCGATTTCATACGCCGAGGCATTCGTGGCGGCGGCGCGGCGAGCGGCTGCCGAGGCGGCACAGTGAGTGGCTGCCGCGGAATGAGACGGCCTGCTTCAGCAAATCGCTGCGCTGGAGGAGGAGAAAGGCCGCCTCACTGCGGCTCTTGGGGAGCGGGACCGTACTCTAGGCGATGCCTCGGTGGCGGCGTGGGATGCCATGCCGGCACTAGAGGGCGCCCTCGAAGACCTTGTCACCGAGGTGCCGCCTCGCTCCTTCGGTCCCGAGGAGCTGCCGTGGACGCTCCGTCTAATCGCGGAGGCGTCCACTCTCGCTTTCAGTGCCGCCAAATCTTTCGGCAACCATTGCTCCTTAGCGACCTCGCGCCTGGTGATGAGGACATCACTTCTTCGGATACACACAACACTCCTCCACTTGACATTCAAGGACCAATCACTAGAGCTCGCGCCCGACAATTGAATTTACAGGTGACCTCGCTCCTAAGTACTTCTTTTTGTTCACTTGAGAATCGATTGCTACCTAATAATTTAATTATTATTAGGAACCATGGAGAGGACCTAGAAGTACTTGGAGAAGGACTACGAGGCGCACAAGTCCAGCAAGGGCGGTCGAATCATGTTGGAGGCCCAACTCAAACCGACTTCGAATCCAATTCGGAGTCCAGGACCAGGCCGCACTAAAACGGACGCCCAGATCGCATCCGGACTCCGTTTTGGACGTTCTACATATGTATGGAAATCTGAGAAGACTACCTTTCCAATGGCTCTGGTCCAATGTCAAAATTCCTTCTGAGTCAACGGGAATCGTCGAAACAAGTGGGCGTTCAGAATCTGTCAGGGTGCTGCGCCACCGTCTTTTGGGCCTTTCGGCTTTGTATCGTGTTGGAGCCCATTAGGGCGCGTCCAGGGGTTTTGCACGCCCCTTAATCCTTTATATCCAGCCGCCACCCCCACCATTAGGGTCGGGTTTTGCTTAGATTAATTCTGTCTTTGAACAGTTTCGCCATTCAACGGTTTGTGAGACCCCAACTTTCGAGTGCTACATCAATAAATCCGCAATTCAGTTGTGTTCTTCCTTGTTCTTGCTTGTGTTCTTCGATTCGCAGGCGAGGATTAACCTTCTTGGCGAGGTCAACCGGGCCGCGCACGGTTGATAACCTGAGGAGACGTGGTGCTGCGATTGCAGGGTTCGGAACATGTCATTCGGAAGCCGGATCGATTTGTGTCGCGCCTCCACCAAATCGAACATATCCAGAACCTGTTGGAAAATCGGGACCCCGTTCCTATCACCTGGCCTTTGCGCTGCTTCATCACTGGGGCTGCCGGCATGTCGACGGGCCAGCTGACCCCGAGCTGGAGATGCCTGCCGGAGTTGGGGTGATGTCAGGCGCCGTGCGCTCTGTTCGTCGGGCTGCTCGGGCCTTCCATGAATGAATCTGGGAGTACATCGGGGAGGCTGCGGCGAAGCTAGAACTGCGACGAACCATGGGCGGCGAGGGGAACTTTGGCCAATGGATTGACGAGGTGCCACGACGTGGCGAAGGTGCTGCCGCCATCGCCGCGGGGCAGGGCACGGACCCACAGGTGTGATGCCTGGGTCCCGGAGTGTAGGTGTGCGTTCCCATGTATGCACCCTCCTTTTTATGAATAAAGTGGAGTCTGTCCTGGTGTTCTAACCACACGTATCGCTGTGCTCTGGGAAGCTACTTGATAGCGATCGGCCACTTGTTTCTGACCTCGTGACCTGACGACATCTTCGGCACTGACAGTGGGCTGAAGAATTGCTGAACTTCTGGGCGACCTGGGCATCTTCGGGCCAGGCTTCGGCGCGAACGTATGTTAAGCAGGAGCTGGCCGAGTAGCGGCTGTGAACATCCGAGGATGCTTGTACATTTGGTCCTTACCGATCCCCCTTGTAAACATCCTCTGATGAATGCAGAAAAAGGACTTTGGTTGAAGTACGTGTCCCCGTCACTTTTTGCGATCGCGCTTGCCTTCGGTGGACTCGTAGGACCAGTTTCGCAAACGCTTACACGCTAGGTAAACCTTCGCACACTCCGTTTGCTACCCTTCAAGGAGGTGGGAGCGGAGCTGGCGTCTAGCCCAAGTAGACGCTCGAGTGCTCCGTCCCTTATGCTTCAAAGTGGTGGCAGTGGAGCTGGCGTCTATTCGAAGTAGAAGCTTGAGCGCTCCGTCCCCTACCCTTCGAAGTGGTGGCAACGGAGCTGGCGCCTAGTCGAAGTAGATGCTCGAGCGCTCCGTCCCCTACCCTCCAAAGTGGTGGCAGTGGAGCTGGCGCCTAGTCGGAGTAGACGCTCGCGTGCTCCGTCCCTTACCCTTTGAAGTGGTGGCAATGGAGCTGGTGCCTAGTCGAAGTAAATGCTCGAGTGCTCCATCCCCTACCCTGCGTAGTGGTGGCAGCGGAGCTGGCACCTAGTCAAGGTAGACGCCCCTACCCTCCGAATTGGTGGCAGCGGAGCTGGCGCCTAGTCGAAATAGACGCTGGAGCGCTCCATCCCCTACCCTCCAAAGTGGTGGTAGCGGAGCTGGCGCCTAGTCTAAGTAGACGCTCGAGCGCTCCGTCTCCTACCCTTTGAAGTGGTGGCAGCGGAGCTGGCACCTAGTCAAAGTAGACGCTCGAGCGCCCCGTCTCCTACCCTCTGAAGTGGTGGCAGCGGAGCTGGCGCCTAGTCGGAGTAGAAGCTCACGCGCTCCGTCCCCTACTCTTCGAAGTGGTGGCAGCGGAGCTGGCGCCTAGTCGAAATAGACGCTCGAGCACTCCGTCCCCTACCCTCCAAAGTGGTGGCAGCGGAGCTGGCGCCTAGTCGAAGTAGACGCTCGAGTGCTCCATCCCCTACCCTTCGAAGTGGTGGCAGTGGAGCTGACGCCTAATCGAAGTAGACGCTCGAGCGCTCCGTCCCCTACGCTTTGAAGTGGTGGCAGCGGAGCTGACTTCCGTGCTTTCTATCATGGAGCGTGCGCGGGGACAACATCCGCGTGTCTTGTTTGAAGTTTGCGTGGAGGCAATCCTCTGTTGCGTCTTGTTTATACTCCGTAGAGCACATGCGGAGGCAAGCCTCTGCTGCATTTTACTTATACTCCGTAGAGTGCACGCGGAGGCAAGCCTCTGCTGCATCTTATTTATACTCTATAGAGTGCGTGGGAACATAAACCATGCCTTATTTATACTCCGGAGAGTACATGTAGGGACAACACCCACGCGTGCGCGGGAACGTCCGCGTCTTGTTTATACTCCGTAGAGTGCGTAGGGACAACATCTGCATCTTATTTATACTCTGTAGAGTGCGTGGGAACATCAACCATGTCTTATTTATACTCCGGAGAGTACGCGTAGGGACAACACCCACGCGTGCGCAGGAATGTATGCGTCTTGTTTATACTCCGTAGAGTGCGCAAGGACAACATCCGCGTCTTATTTATACTCCGTAGAGTGCGCGCAGGGGCGTCCCCCCTCGTGTCTTATTTATACTCCGTACAGTGCGCACGGAGGCGGACCTTGATGCTGCGTCTTATTTATACTCCGTAGAGTGCACGCGGAGGTGGACCTCGACGCTGCGTCTTATTTATACTCCGTAGAGTGCGCGCGGAGGTAGACCTCAACACTGCATCTTATTTATACTCCGTAGAGTGTGCGCAGAGGCGGACCTCGATGATGCGTCTTATTTATACTCCGTAGAGTGCGCGTGTCCCGCGGGCTACCGCGCGTCTTTGTTTAGACTCACGAAGAGTGAGCGCGTTGCCACGTGTCTTTGTTTATACTCCGTAGAGTGCGCGCGTCCCACGGGCTACCATGCGTCTTTCCGGTGGTGCTTGTGCTGGGTATGCTGCCACGTGGTGCAGCCTCCGCGCGTAGGCCTTCTACTGCCACACCGAGGCGAACTGCAGCGAGGAGCCCCCAGAGATGACGTTTATAACTCGACGCTGGGCTCCCTCTGGGGCTTGGATCCGCAAGGGGCCTTCCTGAGGTTGTTGCACGTGGGCTTGAATCCGCAAGGGGTCCCTCCTGGGCTGCAACCCGTGATCTTGGATTTGCATGGGGCCCTCCGGGGGTTGCTGGACATGGGCTACGACGGGCGGCCACACATCGAGGTTTCTATCCCTGGCGACGCTCTGTCGCAGCGCCGCGATGGTGGTGCACGTGCGCGTGTTGTGGCAACCTCGGCCGTGCACCTCGCACCACAGACCGTAGGGCTGGTCGTGAGAGACCATGTCGAGGTATCCCCATGTTGGTGATGAGTAATTGATGGTTGGTTTAGTGAGTTTGAGTTTGTTTTGGGTATTCTAGGGTTGAGTACCTTTACTTATGCTTATACTGATTATGCTGTTTCGTGCGGTGCTATTTGACGGTTTGCTTGTCTGTGTGACTGCAAGACTTCGGAGCTAGGTCATGGTGAGGCAAGGAGGACCGGGACTAGGCACGGGAGGTGTTGAGGTCCAGACGGTCGGTGATGCCGAAGATGATCAAAGCTGGTGAGGTGGTTGCGAGTCGGGAGACGAGGGACCGGAGCTGGAGCTATAGGTGACGGACACGACGGGCGATGACGGGAGAATCGGGACTAGGCTCAGGGAGGAGTCGGAGGTCCAGACGGTTTGGAGGTCGGTTGCGGTCGTACGTGACGGAACAGACCAGGACTAGAATCAGGTGGAGTCAGAGGCCTCGGTCGGTGTCGGGTGGACACGACGGGCAGCGGCGAGAGGATCGGGACTAGACTCAGGGAGGAGTTGAGGTCCAGACGGTCAGGATACCGGGTGCGGTCATGTGCAGCGAAGCGGACTGGACTAGGCTCAGGGAGGAGTCGAAGTCCAGTCGGTCAAAGGTGCCGGTTGCGGGAAGCTTCCAGGAAGGTTCTTAAGGGGCAATTTGGTAATTTGACTCAAGCATGAGTTGGAGGGCTGGTTTTTCCCTCCAAAATCAGATTATTGACTTTTTGCCTCGAGTGTGTGAGAGGCATGGAGTGGAGGTGGTATGCCACTTCTTGAATTTCTTCTTTAGGGTGAGTGTTTGCCTTCAAAAGTGTAGGAGGCAGCAGGTTTCAGCTCATCTATTGCAAGAAATGAGTGGAGTGTGAGATTCTGTAGAACACATTGTAAGGGAGTGAGCTAGGGTTGAGAGCTCTAAGCGTGTGTTCTCTTCCCAAGTGTAAACATGTAGTGTGTATGTCCATTTCCAACTGCGTATGGGGATGGAGTGTTTTTTCCCTGTTGTAATCATTCATCTCTTTTCTTCTATATCAATGTGAGAATGATTATGTTGAGCTGGTTCCATTTCTTGCTCCCCTTCTGTGCTTTCTTGCTTGAAATGAATTTGAGTTGATCTTCTAGTTTGAAAGGTTGGTACTTAGCTTGCTCTGTGATGGGAAATCCTCAAGACCATTTGGCCAATCAATCCCTAAGAGCAGAAGCTAGAATCTTTGAATTCTTTCTTTTCTGAATCTAAATATGCTCTTCCTCAGTTTCTTGATTTCTAGGGTTTTCATGCAGTGGATGATGGGTTCTCTCAATTTCCTTTCTAAAGATGCCCTAAGAGTTATGCATACTGTTGTGAGAACATCTCTAGTTGAGATTCACAAGCTCTAGGGCATAGGATTTGGAAATGTTGAGTAATTTGGAAATTATCTTCATTCACTCTTCATTTTCAGAATTCAGCTTAAATTCTTGTCTCTTGTTCCTGTGATGAATTTCTTTGACTTCTCAGGCCTCAATACTATTTAGTTTAAGTTCCTGCACTTCTGGCCTGAGTAGATCAGAAACCTTCTTTAATTTTCCCAGAAATCCCAAGTTTCAGCACTTCCAGTTTTCAGTCCTGTCGCTCCCTGTTTTCTGTCCTTGACTGAATTAGGGCCGGCCCGACCGGTTGAACCATGGCGGTCTGATCGGCCATGGGCAATCTAAGATATTCTAGACCAATCTAAGATTTGCAAATTCAATCAAGGTCTAGGATACGATTTTTCTGAGGATATGAGGAAGCATCCACCTGCTATTCTTAGACCCATAGCAACAGGTGTGATCGAGATTGAGCCCCGAACTAAGAAAGTTCAATTCAAATCGGCGGGCTTTGTCCAAGAGATATCTGACAGTAAGGTGGTTCCACCTGTTGCTTCGGCCTCTCAGAAGGCGAAGCCTCATCATGCTACTTCTACCTCTCAGAAGGTGAAATACCATTGTACCTTCTGTCAGAAGGATGGACAATCGGTCGAACGATACTTCAGGCGCGCCAAGATCGCACGTAGAGATCGTGTTGAGGCTCTTAGGCGTATTTAGGGTCAGCCCCAGACCTTGAGTGCACATAAGACCAGCACGAGGTCTAGGATTGTTCAGCTTGATGGATTTGGGCAGCATCGAGAACTTGGTTTTTCTGAGTCTTTTGGTTTTCGCCCTCGATATGCCTTTGGTCGTGATTTCCGCCATTCTGAGGGTAGATCTCATTTCCCCTGTCGAGATGGCTACTCGCGTCGTGATCAGCATGTTGTTGGTGCTCCAGCTCGCTCTCCCGTAGCAGTTGGACCCAGCAACAGCTTCAGGTCTACACGCAGGCCTTCTGCGCCTTTGAGCGACAGAGAGCGTAGGGTAGATAGAGGTTAGTCGTGTGTGGCTACTTGTTCTGCTCGACGTGTTACTCAGTATTGGGTGCCAAAATCACTCTTGATTTATCCAGTACTGAGCCTTTACTCTTTGTTTGACTCAGGTTTGCCGGGCTGGGAAGGGAAAGGTATGGCTTGTGGACTCCTGTTGTTCTCGTCATATGACTAGAGATTCTCGTTGGTTCTCTTCCCTAGCCCGTGCTCCAGGTGATGAGACTATCACCTTTTGGAGATACTTCATCTGGGCGCGTCATCGCGAAAGGTACTGTGCGCGTTAATGATTCTTTTATTTTAAAAGATGTTGCCTTAGTGAGTAAGCTACAACATACTTTGCTTTCAGTCTCTCAGCTTACCGATGAAGGTTATGAGGTGAGCTTCAAGAAAAACAATTGCAAAATTCTTGATTCTTCGGGTAGTCTGGTTTGCGGGATTTCTCGTTATGGGAGGATCTTTCATGCCGATTTTGTTGAGTCTTCTGGTGATCCTCTCAGGTGTTTAGTTGCTTCAGAGTCCTGTGACCTTACTTTCTAGCATAGGAGACTTGGTCATATCGGATTTGATCATTTGACCCGAGTTAGCGGCCATGACCTTATTCATGGTCTGCCGAAATTCAAGATGGTCAAAGATCTAGTCTGTGCTCCATGCCGGCACGGCAAGATGGTTGCCGCTTCTCACTCTCCGGTCACAGTGACTATGACCGATGCACCAGGACAAGTGCTCCATATGGACACAGTTGGACCAGCTCGAGTGCAGTCAGCAGGAGGGAAGTGGAATGTCCTTGTCATGGTTGATGACTTCTTGAGGTATTCTTGGGTGTTTTTCTTGGCCTCGAAGGATGAGACGTTTACCCATTTTCGGGGTTTGTTTAGTAGGCTTTCTGTTGAGCTCCCAGGTGCCTTACGAGCGATCCGCAGTGACAATGGCACGGAGTTCAAGAATTCCTACTTCAAGAGGTTTTGCGGTGAGACCGGTGTAGAGCACCAATTCTCTTCTCCATACATCCCTCAGCAGAATGGCGTTGTGGAGAGAAAGAATTGTACCTTGATCGAGATGGCCAGGACGATGCTTGATGAGTACTCTACACCGAGGAAGTTTTGGGCTGAGGCTATAGCCACCGCGTGCCATGTTTCAAATCGAGTTTTTCTCATGGCACACTTGCATCGCACCTCTTATGAGTTGAGATATGGGCGAAAGCCCAGTGTCTCGCATTTTCGTGTGTTTAGATGCAAGTGTTTTATCTTGAAGTCCGGGAACCTAGATAAGTTCGAGTCACGTTCTTGTGGTGGGATCTTTCTAGGTTACTCGCCTTCTTCGCGGGCTTATAGGGTCTGGAACTGCGAGTCTAGTAAAATGGTAGAGACCTGCGAGGTGACCTTCGATGAGGCCAGTCCGGGGACTACTAGATATCTCAGGTTCTTTAGAGCACTCCGAGACCATTTTTGTGGATGATGAGGACGATGGAGATGAGGGTTGTCTACCCGATCCTGTTCCTCATCCTCCTCCCCCTGAGGTGCCTTCTTCCACTGCACCTCGAGGTGATCAGCCCATGCCTTCTGCTTCTTCTGGAGCTAGTGGCTCTATTCCTACCTCATCAGCTCATGAGGTAGAGGCCACTTCTTCATCTCACCCAGGACCTCCCCGAAATATCCAAAAAGACCATCCTTCCGAGCAGATTATTGGAGACCTTTTTGAGCGTGTCACACGCTCAAAGTCTGGATTTTCTCAGTTCTGTCTCCATTCTGCCTTCATTGCCTCATTTGAGCCTAAGGACGTTTGTCATGCCTTATCTGATGAGTCTTGGGTCAATGCCATGCATGAGGAATTAGAGAATTTCGAGAGAAACAAGGTCTGGTCGCTTGTTGAGCCCCCTCGAGGTCACAATGTCATTGGGACTAAGTGGGTATTCAAGAACAAGCAGAGTGACGATGGGGTAGTCATTCGAAACAAGGCTAGACTGGTAGCTCAGGGCTTTTCCCAGGTTGAGGGTCTAGATTTTAAGGAGACCTTTGCCCCTGTAGCTAGACATGAGGCGATTAGAATCCTGCTTGCCTTATTGAGGAAGAAGTCTGTGTCAGACAGCCTCCAGGTTTTGAGAACCCCAAATACCCAAACCATGTCTACAATCTTTCCAAAGCATTGTATGGACTTAAGCAGGCCCCTAGAGCTTGGTATGAGAGGCTTAAGTCCTATCTGTTGAGTCATGGTTTTGAGATGGGTAAGGTGGATAAGACCTTGTTCATTCGCCGGCATGGCACTGACCTTCTGCTCGTCCAATTTATGTGGATGACATTATCTTTGGTAGCTCCTCTCATGCTCTTATTTCACAGTTCTCGAATGTCATGAGCACCGAGTTTGAGATGAGCATGATGGGCGAGATGACCTTCTTTCTTGGCTTCCAGATCAAGCAGACTCAGGAGGGTACTTTCTTGCATCAGGGCAAGTACACTCGTAACCTCCTGAGACGCTTTGACATGAGTGATGGTAAGCCTGTGTCAACTCCCATGGCTTCTATAGCTTCACTTGACCCATATGAGGATGGCGAGCCAGTTGACCAAAAAGAGTACAGAAACATGATTGGCTCCCTCTTGTACCTCATTGCCTCGAGACCGGACATACACTTCTCTGTGTGTCTTTGTGCTCGGTTTCAGGCTTCTCCTCGCATATCTCATCGCCAAGCGGTGAAGCGCATTCTTCGGTACCTTCGAGCTACCATTGACTATGGTATCTGGTACTCTTCCTCTTCCTGTCTTTCCCTTAGAGCATACTCGGATGCAGACTTTGCTGGCTGTAGGATAGATAGGAAGAGCACTTCTGGCACCTGCCAATTCATTGGCACTTCTCTTGTCTCTTGGTCTTCTAGGAACCAGTCCGGTGTTGCACAGTCCACTGCAGAGGCCGAGTACGTTGCCGCAGCTAGTTGCTGCAGCCAGGTACTTTGGATGGCTTCGACCCTGCGGGACTTTGGGTTAGTCATAGACAGTGTTCCACTCTTTTGTGATAACACTTCTGCTATTAACATTGCTAAAAACCCAGTGCAGCATTCCCGGATCAAGCATATTGATATTAGATATCACTTCCTTAGAGACCATGTGGAGAAGGGTGACATAGTGCTCCAGTTTGTGGAGAGTGACCACCAGTTGGCTGATATCATTACCAAGCCTTTGGATAGCTCTAGGTTTTCAGCCTTGCGAGGAGAGCTTGGGGTGGTTTGTCCTTATGGATTGTAGTGAGGGGGAGTTTCTGTGCTTTACTGCTTTATCATGTATATTATGCTCCTGTTCTCATTTTGATTGCATTGCATTTGGGTGCATTGGGTTAGTCCTCTTAGCATAAATTAGAGTGTTTCTCTTCTCTAGTTGCTTAGATTTCTTCCTCTCATCTTGTGATCTAGGATGCTGTTTATTAGATGTCTTTCTTGTCGCTAGATTGAGCTCACTCACTTCTTATAGGTTCTAGCAAGGGTTGGACCACCCTTGGGTAGACAGGGAACGTGTTTGCTCCTTAGTGGGTTAGAAGAGCAGTTGATAGTCCTAGTGTCATATGGGGTAGATGAGAGTCAGTCTGAGCCATAGTATCCTCTATATCTTCTCTATGCTTTAAGGATTATCTTTTCTGATTTCTTTGCCAGCTTCTCAGTTTATAGCTTTGGTTCAAGGGGAGTTCATTTGGGAGTTTCTGGAGCTTAATATTGACATAAGTCAACTTGAACTAAAAATACATCTAATGTTGAGGAGGAGTTGGATTTTCTGCATTTTAGCATTTTGCATTGTAATATATCTACATGGAGCCTTGATTATTATCCTTAGTTCACATATTTACAATGCTTTTGCACCTTGCCATGATTTGTGCTTCATTGCTAGATTTATCATGTCTTTATATGTGTCGTCAAGCCTTTGCCATTGATAAGTTAATTAAAATTGCATAACTTTAAGACATGTCATGTTAGCTCTTCAGACTAGTCTATCTTTAGTTATCCTCTTATGATTCATGCCATGTCAAATAGGCTAAGTTGAGCTTTGAATCTTTAATTGAGCTTTAGATTGAGCTATGAAAGGTTCTGGATAAATCATGAGTTAGTACAACTATTTAAAGCAAAAAAGATCTCCTTTTATGTGCGAAAAAAACTGATCTCACCAATTCTTTCTAATGAGACTGCTTGCCATTGCATTAGGTATGAACTAAGGGGGAGTTTTGGATGACCAAGATCATCTCCTTAAGCTTCTTGCTTAGAATGGTCGCATAAGGCTTGAGATCTAGCACATGACAAAAATTTTGGTTGGAAACGACCATGAGCTTCAAAGAAAAATGTATTCATTGTGCAAAATTTTCTTGATTACAAAAAGACTAAAGTGCTTGAACAAATGATTCATTCTCGAACTTATATCACTCTAATTTGACTCAATACTAGCTTCTTGGTCCCACTTAGACTATTGACATGGCTTGCATCATCTTTGGATACCTTTAGCTAGACTTTGATCTTGAATGGCTTGATATGTTAAAAAATTCACCTAATATTCAGATTCTTACTTATGTGGCTTGGCTTGATTATGCATATCTTGTTATGATTTTGATAGCATCTCATTGTATTATGGCTTGGTGTAATATTTAATGGTCATTTTGGATGCTCTTCATGGCTCTAATTGCTTAGCATTGAATAAAATTCAGCCATCATGCATTATTTTCCTCCAAAGAACCTTGATGATGTTATTGCCAAAAGGGGGAGAATAGTTGGAGAAAAAGCCACATTTTGGGAGCTTTGGGAGCTTTGAGGAAAACTTGCTCTTTCTTTTGCTCCTTGTGTCAACGTGGTCATTAGCATCATTTTCTTCCTTTGGACCATGTTTGATTTTCAAACAAACTCAATTCTTGTGCTTTTTCGGTGTTTGTCAGTATACTCATCAAGGGGGAGATTGAGAGACCATGTGGAGGTATCCCCATGTTGGTGATGAGTAATTGACGGTTGGTTTAGTGAGTTTGAGTTTGTTTTAGGTATTCTAGGGTTGAGTACCTTTACTTATGCTTATACTGATTATGCGGTTTCGTGCGGTGCTATATGACGGTTTGCTTGTCTGTGTGACTACAGGACTTCGGAGCTAGGTCATGGTGAGGCAAGGAGGACCGAGACTAGGCACGGGAGGTGTTAAGGTCCAGACGGTCGGTGATGCCGAAGATGATCGAGGCAGGTGAGGTGGTTGCGAGTCGGGAGACGAGGAAACGGAGCTGGAGCTACCGGTGACGGACATGATGGGCGACGACGGGAGAACCGGGACTAGGCTCAGGGAGGAGTCGGAGGTCCAGACGGTTTGGAGGTTGGTTACGGTCATACGTGACGGAACAGACCAGGACTAAGGCCTCGGTCGGTGTTAGGTGGACATGACGGGCAGCAGCGAGAGGATCGGGACTAGACTCAGGGAGGAGTTGAGGTCCAGACAGTTAGGATGCCCGGTGCGGTCGTGTGCAGCGAAGCGGACTGAACTAGACTCAGGGAGGAATCGAAGTCCAGTCGGTCAAAGGTGTCGGTTGCGGGAAGCTTCCGGGAAGGTGCTTGAGGGGCAAATTGGTAATTTGACTCAAGCATGAGTTGGAGGGCTGGTTTTTCCCTCCAAAATCAGATTGTTGACTTTTTGCCTCAAGTGTGTGAGAGGCATGGAGTGGAGGTGGTATACCACTTCTTGAATTTCTTCTTTAGGGTGAGTGTTTGCCTTCAAAAGGTGTAGGAGGCAGCAGGTTTCAGCTCATCTATTGCAAGAAATGTGTGGAGTGTGAGATTCTGTAGAACACATTGTAAGGGAGTGAGCTAGGGTTGAGAGCTCTAAGCGTGTGTTCTCTTCCCAAGTGTAAGCATGTAGTGTGTATGTCCATTTCCAACTGCGTATGGGGATGGAGTGTTTTTTCCCAATTGTAATCATTCATCTCTTTTCTTCTATATCAATGTGAGAATGATTATGTTGAGCTGGTTCCATTTCTTGCTCCCCTTCTGTGCTTTCTTGCTTGAAATGATTTGAGTTGATTTTCTAGTTTGAAAGGTTGGTACTCAGCTTGCTCTGTGATGGGAAATCCTCAAGACCATTTGGCCAATCAATCCCTAAGAGCAGAAACTAGAATCTTTGAATTCTTTCTTTTCTGAATGTAAAGATGCTCTTCCTCTGTTTCTTGATTTCTACCAGATACGATTTTAATTCCTAGACCGGCCAGTCAACAGCGGTCAGACCGGCCATGGGCGGTCAGACCGGCGGCGCTGAAGCGGTCTGACCGGGGTATGAGGTGCGGTTTGACCGGTCTGCTGAGGGTACTGATGCTATCCTCTGTTTTCTCTGCTGTGCACCTTAATTCTTCTCTGATGTTTATGTCCTCTATGTGTTTGACATACCAGTGAGCATGAATATTTTCTTTTCATAGCTTCTAATAGCTATGGAGAGAAATCGGTTGTGGATACTTTGAGGGGCATTTTTTAAAGGCACCATTCACCCCCCTCTGTTGCCATATCCGATCCTACAGGTCGTCATGTTCCGCACGGGTCCTATCATCGCGGCCCCGGCCGTGCCCCCGCCCCGGCCTCGGCGACCCCGACCGCGGCTAGCGAAGGCATTGTCTTCAGAACCGCCCTCAATATCGAATACGTAGCGGGCTCTCCGGGGCTTGTGCTGGCCGCGCTTAGGCTTATCACCCGGCGAGTCCTTGAGCTGGGCGCCCTTGCTCTTGGGCACACCCTTGGGTGGCTCTTGCTTGCGCTTGCCCTTCAAAGAGCCTTCCTTTGGTGAGTCTCCGCTCTTCGTTGTGCCTTCCGCCTGATTGGCGTCAGAGTCTTCGCCTTGGCGCCTTCGCGTGTCTTCCTCCACCCTGGCATACTCCTCAATCTTGTCGAAGAGTTTCGCCACTGTCTTGATTGGCTTTCGTGCATTGTACTCGACCAGCAGTCCCAGGCGGAGGCCCTGTATTGCTGCATTGATGATGGTCGTCTCATTGACGTCCTTGATCTGGCAGCGGATCTTCGCGAAGCGCTTGAAATACTTCCGGAGCTTCGCTGAAGGTTTTTGCTTGACCGCGAAGAGTTGATCCGCATCGACGCGCTCAATGTAGTTCCCTTGGAAGTTGTTGTAAAGGCAGTCGCGAATCTGCTCCCACGCGTAGATGGAGTTCGGCTCTATGGTAAAAAACCAAGAAAGCGCCACTCCCTGCAGCGCAAGGGGGAGCCCCTTCACCTTGGTGGTGTCGTCTCCACCTGCTGCCTCAATGGCGGTCTCGTACACGCGCATGAACTCTTGAGGATCCGTGTCGCCCTTGTATGGCTCGACGACGCTGGGGAACTTGAAGCCCTCCGGCCATGTCGCCTGCTGCAGGTCCGCGGAGAGGGGGGACTCTGGGTCCACACGTCGCAGCGGGACGCGGCTGGACATAGGGGCCTCACAGTTGTCTACACGATCCGGTGTGGGCTCCAGCGCGACCATCGGCAGGGTCTGCTGGCTCCAAGCCTCTTGTATATCCCGCACAGCTCCGCGGAGGTCCACTAGCTCCCGCTGGAGCGTACCGATGGCCGTCAGCAGGGCGCTCTTGTAACAGCCCAGCTGTTTATTTCAAAAATTTTAGTAAACAAAAAAAATTAATTTAATTTAAAATAAAAATAAGTGTTCTTTGGTTGCCTAAATTTTGGAGATTTTATTTGTCTGTTTTTAGCTTTTAAAAAGGCTTTTATAAAAAGTAATTTAACTAAAAACATAAAATTACTATTAAATAAAAAGGATATTTTGAGTTTATGTAAAAATATCATTTCAAATTAAGTATTTAAAAGTATTTGGCTTTTATTTGGATTTTCTGTGTTTTCTGGAGTTAAAAATCAATTTTAAAGGTTAAAAAGTATTTTATAAAATTATTAAATGCAAATATGAAATTAAAAATATTTTTCCAAAGTCTAAAATTCTTCCAGGAATATTCTATAATTTTTCTGGAATTTTTAGACTTTAAATATTATTTTTCTAAGTGTTTATGAAGCTTCTAGTGTTTTCTGAAATTTTATTTCGAAAATAAAAATCAAATTCATCCAAGCCCGCCACGTGTCGCTCTCAGATTGAATCACTCTCTCTCCACGATTTAATCCTACCCACACATGATCACTTACCCCTTCATAAAATCCAAGAGCCATGAAGCATCCACTTGCCACGTGTCAACAATCCGACGGCCCGTACCCCTTCACTTCCTCTCCCTCTCCATGACACATGGACCCCATATGTCATATCCTTCTTCAACCTCACCTTCTTCCTCCTCTAGTCTTCTCTCTCTTCCACCATTGATGCCGAATGAAAGCTTTTAATCCCGGCCGTTACTACCACTTTAATCGTCGTTTAAGGGTGGAAACGGAAGCCCTCATCACTCCCCACTCACGCCCCGCCACCTCCTCCCTTTAATCCCCCTCTAAATCCGCGGTCGTTTCTTCTCTCACCATCTATAAAATC
This sequence comes from Dendrocalamus latiflorus, assembly GCA_017311315.1. Lineage (NCBI taxonomy): Eukaryota > Viridiplantae > Streptophyta > Magnoliopsida > Poales > Poaceae > Dendrocalamus > Dendrocalamus latiflorus. The sequence continues at coordinate 27,985,400 of CM029627.1, read as the reverse complement.
CCTCCCCATGCCCGGCTCCATCTCCCATTTCGGCCCCCCCTTTCCCCGCCGCCCTTCCCCTCCCATTCAGCCGCCACCCCCGCCGCCGTTTCCCCGCCGTCCTGGCCGCCTCCCGCCGCCGCCCCACGCTTCACCACCGCCGCCTCCTCCTTGCGCCGCCGCCGGCCGCCCCGAGTCCCGCCGCCGCTGCGCCGCCGCCCCACCTCTCCCCGCCGCCGCTCGCCGCCCCGCCTCCGGCCGCCGGCCGCCGGCAAGGCCGCCGGCCGTGCGCCTCCCGTGCCGCCCGTGCGCGCCGCCCGCGTGGCCGGCCTCGCCCGCGTGGTCGCCCGCGTGTCCTCCACGTCACGCCCGCATGGCGCCATGTGGCCGGTGTGCCACGTCGGCGAACCCCGTGGTCCGCGGACTTGGTCCACGGTAGACCGGGCCCACCGGTCATTCAAATCATTTTTCCCGCTCAGAAAATTCGAAATTGCTGACGTCATAAATAGCATTTTTCAGTACAAAAATAATTCCCGAAACCAGCCTTTTCCTTTTTCCCTCCTGTTAATCTTCCGAAAGCCATAACTTATTCATTTTAACTCCGATTTAACTCGTTCAAATTTCTAAATTCTTCTAAAATCATAAACCACCTAAATCTAGACTCTTTTTAAATTTTTGGATTTTATTTCGATTTTTTTGAATTTATTTGTTTGGTTCTTCGCGCGTAGATTTCGACGAATTCGGAGAGAACGACGCCGACGATTCACACCAGGTCTTCGAGCAAGGCAAGTTACACCTTTGATCATATTGAACCTAATATTTTAAATTATTTATGTTGTTTTTAAATTATTATGCATGCGTAATTTTATTCAAGTCTAGTTTAAATTCAGTTTAAAAGTGTAGTTACACCTAAATCCTTTGTACAGCCAAATTTGATATTGCTTACCATTATACCTTGTCAACCCTAGATAAAACCTAGTTAGTACAATAGCTCTAACTAGAAATTTTGTAGAAATGCTTAGCCGTGCTTATAATACTTATGGTTTGGGATGATCTTTCACATAAAATGATGAACTTTAAAACTGTATTCTTGACTTTGGTGAGTCAAGAAGGTTTATGAAATTATTTTCAAACAAAATATGAAGCTGGTTTAGACTTAGGCAATTGGTTAGAATGGTGGGTGCAGGCATGCCCTGTTGGTTGGAGCCGCAGTGGTTGATTGTCGTGCACGGGGGTATGTGGTTGGGCCTAAGTCAAGTTAAGGACCGGTCTGTGAGCTACTATTGCAAAGCCCTATCGTACTACCACAAGTCTGGTATGGGACAGACCTGGCCGAATAATTTGTGAAGTTCCAACATGATCTCGCTATAGGCTGAATGTGAGCGCGGCGTAGGCCGTGAGAAGTCTCACATGGCACAAGAGGGGGCTCCAGCATGTGGATTCATGTTGTGGTGAAACCTTAGTGGCGGCGTGATTATGCTGACAACGGATCATTGTAAAGGCCTTGTCATGATCTCCTGGCCGCACACCTAAGGAAGTGTGTAACTCGTGTGGCAAAAAGGATGATCATGTCTTGTGGGTAAAGCTGTACAACCTCTGCAGAGTGTATAACCTATCCTGGATAGCCGTGCCCACGGTCATGGGCAAGCTGAGTGAAGTTTTTCATGGATTAGACTTTGGTTTTCAAAATGGTTTGCAAAAACCTTGTGGATGGATGGAATCCACGAGAGATGAAAACCTTGCAGATGGATGGAATCCGTGAGAGATTGAAATCTGGTGAATGGATGGAATTCATCAGAGTTGCGCAGTGAAAGCGTGTGGATGGATGGAATCCATACGTGAGCTTTTGGAAATTATGATCCGGGTGGGATGCCCGTGGATAGGTTGGTGTTTGGTTGGAGCCTGCACTAACGATATTATTTTGTTAAAATCTTGTTTCTATTTATGTATCAAATTCAGCTTTTGCACTTACTTATGATATTTACTTCAATGTCGCCTTTTATGCAAATAAACCATATTATGCCTTCCTTTGATATTCCATATGCATGCATCTATTCTGTTAAACTTCCTGGTGTAACTTGTGGAGTACTTTTTGTACTCATGTTGCTATATCTAATTCTTTCCAGAGGAAGCTTTCGACGACTTCGGTGAGGATTGCGACTAGGCCACGTCTTACAGTCATTCGCCTTGTGAGAAGGCTGGATGGGCTGCCGCTTTATGTATTTCTTCCGCTGTCTTCTTTTGCTATTATTGTAAACTTTGGCCATCAGGCTCATATTAGCTAAATAAAGTTTGTCATTACGCATGATAATTGTCTTTGTGATACTGTGTGCACTAGCTTTTCCTGGGATAGTGCGATTAACACAGAGGGTTCTGGAGTTGTTGCTCCGGGTCCCGACAGCTCTCCACCGTTATTACGGCTGGGGCTATCGGCGCACCCGGTTGCACCGTCGGAGCTGCAGCGACTACGACCTGTGCTCTTGGGTCGATGTCCGTAGCTTTCGCGCCCGCGCCGACGTCCGCGCTCGCGATTGCCGACGCCGAAGCTCTGGTGTTGACGCGGGGCTCCGTCGCGCCCTTCTTCTTCTTCCCCGCTGTCGATGATGAAGCCTTCTACGGTGCCATCCTTCTTCAGATCTTGAGGCTTGCTCCCGTCCTCCTCACGGATGGCGCCAACTGTTGTGGTTATAGACCAAACAGAGAGAGAGAGAGGTATGGTAGTGGAGAGTTAGGTGAGCAATGCTTAGGGTTTCCCCCATGGCCAGGATGGTATATATATAATCACATGGGGAGTGTTTTACAATAATACCCTTACACTCAAGTATCCCTCACAAGGGCATTTATGCCATTATACATGTCCCATTACGGGCCTTACAGCCTTCTAATAGGCCGGCTGGGTTTAGGTGGGGGCCACCCCTACAACAGCTCCCATTCCTTCAGCAACCATCCTCTCCTTTCTTTCATCCGTCCACACCGAGTTATTTGGCCGTAACCTCACGTAGGCGAGCGATAATTACCATCTAAAGAAGATCATCCACTCGCACCCTGCTCTCCTCTCCTAGGTGGTTAGTGCTGCAGTTCGCCAACTAAATTTGATCATTCGCTCTCCATGGTTAGGGAAAAGGAAAATGGCTCTCAACCTCGTCCTCCTCTTTGAAACACGCAAGACCTTGGAAGCTGTTGAGGCAATGGAGAGGTGCATGTACTCTTTAGCCAATCAAACAGTAGTGGCCGACTCTGAGAAAGCTAGGGATGGCTTCCTCTATGAGATGATAGACCTAAGTAGCGATTTCGAAAGGTTGGAAGATGAAGTCATGAGAAAAAGGCAAATATCGAAGTCATTCGAGGACACAGCTACCGATCCTCCTACTCCAAAAGTCGACGAAGAAACTTATGATGCCCAAAAAACCAAAATTTGGAATTTTCTTTTCCTTTTAACTTTGGCATATAGACCAAAGTTCTCTTGTAAAAATAAATACTACTATATATATATGTCTATGTTTTAACTTTGGAATTTTACGAAAGTTCACTCTGCAATGTTGAAGTTACTGTCTATATATGTTGAACATGTTTATTGAATAACGTATTTGTCTTGCTGTCTATGTAAACAAGCCATAGACGGTTCTAATAAATAACCGTATGTGGTTATCCTATTATCATAGACAGTTCTAATAAATAACCATTGTGATTATCCAATTATCACAGGTGGTTGTAATAAAAAACCATCTACAATAATTCTTCTATAAGTAAGTAGTGCCCCACTACAGTTTTTGTCTGCACTCACTCTCTCAGCCTCCTTTCCTTTCCTCTCCTCCTGATGCCACCCCTCCTCCAGACACTACCTCCTCCCAGAGCACACCACCTCCTCCTCCCGGCGTCGCCACCTCTCGTCCCGACACCACCCCTCCTCCCGACCACCTCCTCCCCTGAGCACGCCACACGAACCTTGCCCTTACTACCTTCCCGGCGGCTTCAACTGTCATCTCCCATGAGCTTTACTTTGTATTCTTGTATTACTTTGCATGATAGATTGTATCCCTTGTTCAGTATTACTACTACTGTTTCTTGGCTTTGCCGAATATATGTTAGACTTGCAATAGTTCATGTCTATTACATGTTTCTGATTTCACCAAAATCTGATGACTGTGCATGCTCTTGACATTGATACTACACTGAAGTAATATTTGTTTAGACAATCAAGCAGAATATTTGAGGAATTGTCACTGTGATCATTGAAATACTAACAAGAGTGGTAGAAGGCCAGGTTCGTTGAACTTAAGCAACTCCTCACCTGAGAGCAATATTATAATTGCTAATCTGTGCATTATGTAGATTTCAAATGCTCACTATTGTGTACTATTTAGCATACTGCAATATGTTAATGTTCTGAATTCTTTATCTGCTTCGAGAGATAATACATACATACATACATACATACATACATACAACATACATACATACATACATACATACATACATACATACATACATACATACATACATACATACATACATACATACATACATACATACATACATACATACATACATACATACATACATACATACATACATACATACATACATATTCATGTCCTTATGCTTTATTGTGTTTGATTATAATTGGAATTAATCACATTCTTGGTTTTCAATGTCTTCCTCATTCATTGGAAGCAGTACATATATATGTCATAGTAATACTAACATATGTAGTCTTGCATACCCCATAATTTAAATGAGCTAGGGACAGTCAGATTCCATATCACACTTGTGCTTCAAACGACATAAATCAAATGACACACTGGATCTAGTGTATCATTTGCTTCATATATATGTACTGCTTTTAGTGAATGGGGGAAGATATGAAAAACAAAAAATGGTGATTAATAATATCATAGACGGGTTTATTTATTAGCCGTTTGTGATACATGAATATCACAGATAGTTCTATATACCAATCGCCTGTGATACTTGCACATCACAGATGGTTTTGACCAAGAACCGTTTGTGATAAGTGACTATCATAGACGGTTATAGTTTCGAACCATCTGTGATACTATTTTCGTAGATGGTTCAAAAACCGTTTATGAATAATCCCTATTATCACTGACGTATGAAGTTAGACGGTTCAAGAACCGTCTGTGATGATAGTTCCATATTGTCTGTGATGACCATATCTATGGTAGTGTGTTGGCATGCTGGCGGTGGATGGCGAGCAGGCGCATGCAAGCGATGGAACAATGTGTTGGCGACAAGCGACAGTGGCGTGGGCAAGCTGGCGACAAGGAAATCGCTGGTGCGCGTAGCGACGGCATGTAGCGGTGGTGTTGGTGGTGCGTCAAAGGCTGGAGCGGGGCCAGCGGAGGGACAACGGCGCCAGGGAAAACTGAAGATGGCTAGGGTTTTGGATCTTCCTCCCCGTGTTCTCTTTTTATCACGGCATGACTCTAATTTGGTTCCAACTTCTCCCGTACGAATTATTCTAGAAAAATGACTCCTACTCTAAAATTTAAAAGCATCCCATTTCCGCGTATCCCCTTTTCTCTAAGGTTATTTTTTAAATATTATAGATAGTATATAATATTTGGGATTTGTAACAAAAGAATCTACACATGAACCAAATTGTTCATAAACTTTGATAATAATCAGTGAAAAGTGGATATCTAGAATTGTGTGCAGAATATCGAGCTCACCTGTTTGTGAGTGTCGCACACAAAAAACTTCGGTGGTACACATACATCTCTGTTATTAGACTAATTATTCACTAGAAGGAGATTGAAACTAAATCCTGGAGTGGCTTTGTTTACCGATAGAGAAACAGGTGATTCGTAGATAAACAATTCTTACTTTAGTTTTTCAAATCAGTTAATAGCCGGCCCCATCCTAGGTTACACGGAATTTCAGGCAGCAACTTGATTTGTTGACATAATACAGAGACTTTTTTTTTACTGTCCCACACTTGCACTTCCACGGAAGCTACGGTAGATTTGTCCCTACCAAGGTATTCAGTTCTACGGGGACAAGCACCACATACACGTACGTGGAACGGCACCATGCAGGCGTCCGGATGATGTTTAACAAAATTCTTAATCCAATAAAAATTTCAGTGTGATCGGCCCAGCAAACGCAGGCAAACTACGTACCACCGGTCCCCACCGCGCTCGTTTAAGCGTGACCACGGAATTTGGGAGAATTCGCCGTCAGCCGGAGACTCCCAATCTACCATTGGTCGTCCCTATAGCCCAACTGATGTTTAAAATGCTGTCCCACCTTATAAATTAAAAAGAAAAAATATTGGCGTGAATTGAAAAGTGCTCTTATGATATTATAATTTTTTTAGTTTTTAGCAATATATTACAGTAGAAAGTAGTGGTTAAAATAATATTTTACAGACCGTATTGATATCCAAAATGATTTATTTTTGTGGCTGGAGAGAGTATATCTAAATTGTGTTGCAATGCATAAAAGATTCCAAGTCGCACACAAATTTGCCGCTGAAGCGTCCAGTTGAAACAAATATTCTACTTTCACTGTAGTGGCTCGGTTAGGCTGAAAAGCTGTGGCTTATGACTGAAATTGCACTGTAGCGGCTGAAATTTCATTGTAGCTGAAAGTGGTTTATTTAGCGTAATTAAATTTAAAAAATTTAAAATAGAAAAAATATGCTAGCTCATCACGGACAACGCAAACGAATACGGGAAAAAAAGAACCGGCAAAAAAGCTCAAAAAAGCCAAAAGTTTAGAAAAAGACGAAATTAATGAATAGTGAAAAATAAACCATAAGCCATAAGCTGAAGCCGAAACTAGTTAGAATTTCTCACTGAGACAAAGTTAATGCAACAAGCACCGAGTTCAAACAAGGACCGAGTACATAACGACCATTACTGGAATAACAGTTCAAAATGAGCATCAGACTAATCAAACGACATTTCCATCTCGAGTAGACTTAACGAAGATACATGTAACTCACATATGAAGAATGCACTAACACAACACCACCTATGTGGTATTTGCGAACTCATCTGGCAAATTCAATGCTCATCGTGGCCTTCCTCTTAATAGTGTAGTAATCGGTGTTATCTCCCCCTGTACTGCACTCCGACGTGTCTGCCGCCGAGCTTCCTGACAACATGAGAGGGCTAACACCTTGTACTGCTCGGGGCCTCTGTTGCACAAGCGCCGCCAGTTGTCGGAGTTCCTCTGCCACCCGGCTCATCGCCGGCCTGTTCTCACCGGTGATAACCAAGCATCGACATGCTAGACTGGCAACTTGATGTACCAATTCCATGTCATCATCTTCAGCTATCTCTCTGTCCACAAGCTCATCAACGCAACCCTCCTTCGTAGCCTGCTGAAACATTGATGCGAGGCTCACCTTCTCTTTGGACAGTGGCTTCTTACGTGTTACGAGCTCCAGAAGAAGGACACCGAAGCTGTAGACATCACTCTTATCGGTGAGCTGGAAGTTCAATAGGTACTCTGGATCTAAGTAGCCCAATGTCCCCTTCACCACCTGAGGGTTTTCATCCATCGGCCTAATAATCATTGAGCACCCAAAATCCGAAACCTTCGCCCTGAAATTCTCGCCAAGAAGAATATTGGTAGACTTCACATCTCCATGAAAGATAGGGTGGTCCAGCGAGTGTAGGTATGCAAGGGCTTCAGCAGATTCAGCAGCTATTTTTAGACGGATGTCTAGTGTTCTAATGGATGCCACATTTTGCACATGAATTAGATTGTGTAGGGTTTTATTAGGAACAAATTCATACACTAGAACTGGAACCTCAAACTGCAAACAGCAACCAAGAAGCTTAACAATGTTGTCATGGTTGACTCGAGAAAGTATCAGCAGCTCCTGTCCAAATTCCATCTTCCTGTTCTCATCAACTCCCTTGCATCTCTTGATTGCAACAGGATTATTGTCTGGATCTAGATCATACCCTTTATAGACAGTACCCTGACCTCCTTCTCCGATGACTACCGTATTATCGAAGTTGTTCGTTGCCAGCTCAATTTCATCTCGGCCATACAACCTGAATGAAATGTTGTTTTCCATTCTCAACACATCTATTAACAACTGTCCTCCATGTTGATGAAAATATTCATCCCTCTTCCTCACGGTTTCATGGCTTATGATTCGTCTCTTGTATTTGATCCATTCTATCCAAAGAAAAAGAAATAGGACAAGCAAAGCTGTGGAACAAATTCCTGGGAAAAGGAGGATATAAAAATCTGAAGTCAAAAGGAAGTTGATGAAAAAACATTGAGACGGTAGTTGATTACTCTTCGAAACGAATCACGTAGCACAACCCACACAGTGCAATTAACATAGTTTTGTTTGGAAATATTCTATATCTATATAAAAGACGAAATATTACCAATTACCCCAGCTAAAACTGGGAGTATCATGTTTAGCCTTGACTAGAGAATTTTTTGTTTTTGCCACTGAGCCGTGCATTCATCTCGTTTTTGCCCTTTTTCATTATTTGGCAAAAGCAAAAACGGCAAAAATGAGATTTTTTTCAGGCTTAGTGCAAAAACAAAAATCACTGATACCTCTATACATCTATGACGTATATAGCGCTCAACACTAAGGCCCTTGTGCGATGCATGTGGCTTAAATAGATGATAACTCTGCCTCTTTCGGCATGATGAATTAATGGATATGCAGACAACGTATAATTTGTAGCTGTTAGAGTTGTATCACAAATAAACTCTATTTTTAAATATAAAACTATGTATTTTAGTATAGAAAGAGTATTCAAAGATATGACATATTGATTTCGATAGAAAAACAGAAATATATATTTAAGTGCAAAACCACGGGTGGTGTTAAAACGCTGCAATATATAGAGTTGGAATATGTCCGTACCAATAGCCAGTTGTACTCCTTGAGTTAGCACTTTCTCACACGGTCCAATAGAGGCATTCCCTCGCGTACCCGAAGGGCAAAAACAGTCGAACCTGCCAGGTTTATTCTCACAAATTCCGTAGCAGGGGTACTCTTTTGGATACTTGCACTCATTAATATCTACAATCAGATAACAAGTTTATGTAAATGTATAATATGAGAAATGAAACTGAATCTAACACATAATTGGAGCTAGACAAAACCATCCGAATCTGAATCAACGTCGGTACCACACAACAAAAGTCGCAGATAGCACTCTCAAGCCATATATACGTCGATCGCATTGTCTTCGCATGAGGCACGACTTCGTAGGTCTTACTGCTACACAATGTTAATTCAGCGAATTTTTTGTATGATAACAAAGACGTACATATCAACTTTTTCGTGCTGATACAGCCTTCATGGCTAGACAGATGAGCTCACATCATAATAACCCACACAGTGCAAGCAACATATATAGTTCAATCATGGCCTGGTAAGCTATTGCAAGGATCCGCAGAGCTTTCCGACTTGCCGACTACCATGGCCGGCGGCCGCTATTATGATGTGAGCTCATCTGTTTCTATCTTCTTTTTCTCCCATGGGTATTAACATGGTGAGCTGAAAGAAGCTACCATGCATATCCGCTTTAGTTCAGAAATTAGAATTTCACATATTAATCAAGATCGTTTATTTGGTGGGCTCAGATTGTAACCACACAAAGAAAATGCATTTAGGGTCTGTTTGGTTCTCTGAATTGAATTGGGTCAACGTAATTGAAGTTGTTTATGCTTCCAATTTTGATGTTCGGATAGCATATATACGAATTTTTAAAGTAAAATTGAATCAAATCCAAATGTTAATTGTTCGTTATTGTTGGGAATTCCCAGAAGATTCATTGAGGTGGTGGTGGCGGCCAGAGTTTAGGATGGAACGGTTGCAGGAGTCAATGTGGTAGCGATGACGAGGATGCACAAGACAGTCAGACTTTGAGATAGCGCAGGCGGCTGGACTCAGGACAGAGGCAGATGCCAGACTCATTTGGCTGAAAAAATATGGTTTATGGCTGAAATTACACTGTAGCTAGCTGAAATTATATTGTAGCTGATGGTGACTTATTTGACGTAATTAAATTTTAAAAAAATTAAAAAGAGAAAAAAATAGGTTAGCCTATTACAGACAATGCAAACAAATACGGTAAAAAAAGAACCGGCAAAAAAGCTCAAAAAAAGCTCAAAAGCTAGAAAAATACAAAATTTAGGAACAGTGAAAAATAAACTAGAAGCCAGAAGCTGAAACCGAAATGAGTGGGACCTCAAGGAAGAAGGCTGTGTTTCAAAAATTTTGCATTATTTTTTAATATTTGTGCGTTTCATGATTTCAAATTGTATTTTTGAATATTTCGACCTATTTTTTCCAAAAAAATATGAAATTTTTTGAAGTTTCCGAATTTCGGATTTCTCGAAGGGTCTGAAAAAATTTTAAAACCAAAATTGTTTTTGCTGTTCAGGCCAAATCAAAAGGGGCTAGGGTGGTGGCCCAAATTGTAGCTGTAATCAATTCATGTTGAATTAGGGTTGCCAAGATCGTCGGCAGGGTCAAACTCCGAGATTTAATTAAACTGTAGACATTGTTTAATGAAAAAACACTTTTGTATAGTACCCTCTGGAAAGTATAAATAATGTAGGTATCACTTCTGTAAAAGAACAAAACGTCATCGAAGTAACCCGTAGCAAAGCACAGGTGATCGGGTTTTGAAAATCGGGAATATTTGACCCCTCGGTAAAATTTCAAATCGGCAAAAAATATTGTTTTGGCAAGATTTTTGTGAAGTATAAAAGAAATTCATAACCATTTCAAATCACATAGTCTCTAACCTTGGAGTAGCAGGTCTTGGGTTCAAACCCTTAAAATTGCATTTTTTCATCTTTTTTGTTTGAACTTCAAAAATATTCAAATTTTGATTTAAACTTTTTGGCCAATTTTTTTTTTCAAAAATCAGAAATATCGGACCGTGGTAAAATTTTAAATCCGATTTAAAAAACCCTGCAAGTGATACTTGTATACTACAATGCTAAAGCTACGTCGTATTAGCTAGTTGCTAAGGAATAATTAGTCACAATAGTATTAATGCTTGCTATGAAGGGATATTGGAGGCAAATTCACCTTTGCAGCCGTCGGGATCTATAAGGTATGGATTGCCTTCGAATCCTTGGGAGCAGTTGCAGATGTAACCGGGTCCGTTGGGCGAGTTGAAGCACTCGCTGTTGCTGCTGACGCACGCGTACGACTCGTTCTTGCGCGCTATCTCACACTTCTCGTCTCCGATGGCCCAATCCACCAGCAAAGGTGCCTCCCCGCCGTAAGTGTCGTTGAACGCTGATGAATTCATCAAGTAGCTCGTAGAGAACGTGAAGTTGGACGCCTCCATGAGTGCTGCATAGCTGCAACGACTCATGCTGTCGTTGAACGCCGTTGTGTTGAAGCGCTCATCGAACCACACACGGTAGTACTGGAGCCCCTTGGGGATGGCCGTCTGGCAGCAGCCTATGCCGGAGCAGGTGCCGTCGGTGAGGCTCGCAAGGTCGCTTTGGAATGTGGCCACGCACCCGGTCGTTAAGCTGCTGCGGCCCACGTCGCCTTGGCGGCGCAGGTCGCCGACGTAAGCGAGCGTTCGTCCCCCAATGACAGTGAACTTATTGCCAGTGTCGGAGAATCTGTAGGGTGTCCCCGTTAAGTTCAGTGCCCAGTAGTTGTAGTCCATGTCGTGAAACGTGGTGTTGTAGCAGTAAGAGGAGATGGACATCCTCATTCGGACCTGACCTTCAAGTAGTGAGATGTTGAGCAGCTCAACATCAATATAAAATGGCTTGTGCACGCCGTTTCCGGTGTCGTTGCAGCTGAGCTCGAAGCCGGGACGTGCGCAGCCAGAGCCAGGCTCGCCGACGCCGAATGGGTAAGGGATCTCTACGCCACCGCATTGTGTCTGGCAATAGGCTGCAACGGCCGGGAGACGTGCCGCAATCACTATGCCGAGGCATAGTAAAGCAGTTAATCTGTGGAAAGGCATGGACCGTGCGTGACTAGCTATTATTGTTCTTGGCCAGTTGCCGCACGTACCTTAATCTGCGTTCAAGGAATCATAGTGTAAGATATGTATATAGTAGAGGCCTGGACCGGCATCTGAACAGTTGTAGTACTCTAGTGTGATCGTTGAGCAAGCCTGGCCTGGCATCTCCACATGCCGGCCGGGGACGGTTTACACCGGTCAATACTCCGATGACCTAGAGTCTTGAACGGACAGGTCGTTGCATCTCGTCTTCTTCCAAATTAATTGTTAACATCACGTGATTTTAGTTTACAAATCGTACCCACTACTACAGAAAGCCTAATACTAGACGCCAAATCACAGACAGTTTGACAAAACCGTCTGTGACCGACACTAACACACACATTTTTAATTTGGACACCGTCTGTGTTGATGGCGTCGGAGAAAACAAGTATCACAGACAGTTCTTATCGATGAACCATCTGTGATATTTTAGTATCACAGATGATTTTATTAAAAACCGTCTGTGATAATCTGGAATTATCACAGACGGTTTTTTATTTAAAACCGTCTATGATAAGCTAATTACCATAGACAGTTTTTTATTAAAAACCGTCTGTGATAAGTTGATTACCACAGACGGTTTTTTATTGAAAACCGTCTGTGATAATCTCAGAATTATCACAGACGGTTTTAATAAAAAGCCGTCTGTGATAATGGCGCTAGACATTTATTGCGCCGCTCAGAACCGCATTTGTCTTCGTTTTGATCCAGATTTAGCCGGTACTACACTCGTTCGCTCAGGAGGCAAGCTAGGCGATTTCAGGCCAATTAATTTGGTGGGAGGAGGCAGAGATTGAGTTTTGAAGATTCATACGCTCCTGGTTGCTCTAGATATGGTTAGTAATGGAATTTATTTTTCTTTGCATTATAATTTAGATCTAAGTTTTGGTGTGTGTTATTGAAGATTGTTTGCATCTACTTGACCATACATGATCAGTTCCCGGCATGTGGGAGGCCAAATTTGTCAAAATTGTTGGTTATATACCTTCAACGATCGCTAGGGAAATAGCTATTGTGTTAAGCTAGCAAAGCCTCAATGCATGTGGTATAAATGTAGTAATAATTAATTAATTTGATTTTTAATACTAAGTTGTTATATATATACATAACGTAGGACCGAAGCTGGATGTATGCCGCGAACCGTGTGAGTGAAGTGTACATTAATGGCGTGTCTACTTTTACAAGAGCTGCCAAGGAGGATATGTTGAATAAGGGGGTGGAATATATGTATTGTCCATGCACTGACTGCGAGAATTTAAAGATGTTTAAGAACCGAGGGCAAATTAAAGCGCAGTTGATTCGGAGGGGTTTCAAAAAGGGTTATACGTGTTGGACCAGTCATGGCGAAATCAACGATCATATGCTGCCGGATAACATCACCGGTGAAGTGAATGATATGCCGCTGGATGACATCGCCGGCGAAGTGAATGACATGCCGCCGGATGATGTCGATTGTTGTTCGGATTCGGATAGGTTGCACGATGACAATCTGGATCAGATGCTTCGCGATGTAGAAGAGAACTATGACGAGAGAGAGTATGTCAAATTCCGGGGCTTGATGGAGGACTCGGAGAAACCTTTGTTCACATGTTGCAGGTCAAAGTACACGAGGTTGTCGGCCGTGCTTGAGCTATTGAAATTGAAGGCATGCAATGGTTGGTCCGACAAGAGTTTCACAACGCTGTTAAGTCTTTTAGCGGACATGCTTTCGGAGGGAAATGAGTTGCCTAAAACCACGTATAAAGCCAAGAAGGTTCTTTGTCCATTGGGAATGGAAGTAGAAAGAATACATGCATGTCCGAATGACTATATCCTCTACCGTAAAGAGTATACAAACATGCATGTATGTCTGGTGTGCAACGCATCCCGATACAAACGTAACAATCAATCAGATGACGGCAAGGGAACAGAGGTGAAGATAGGACCTCCTGCTAAGGTGGCATGGTATTTTCCTATAATTTCCCGTTTGAAAAGGTTTTTTGTAAATCCAAAGGAGGCAAAACTGCTGCGTTGGCACTCGGAGGAGCGCAAGAAGGATGGAATGCTAAGACACCTTGCTGATTCCGTCCAGTGGAGAAACATCGATAGGAGTTTTGCAGAGTTCGGTGCAGAACCAAGGAATATAAGGTTTGGACTGAGCACAGATGGAATGAATCCTTTCAGTAGCATGAGCAGCCGACATAGCACATGGCCCGTGACTCTCTACATCTATAACCTTCCTCCTTGGTTGTGTATGAAGCGAAAGTATATTTTGCTGTCGATACTTATCCAAGGGACAAAGCAACCTGGAAATGATATCGATGTGTACTTAGCACCGTTGATGGAAGATCTAAAAGTACTGTGGAACGAAGGGGTACAGGTATGGAATGCATACAAACGAGAGAACTTCACTTTGCGCTCATTATTGTTCTGCACTATAAATGATTATCCTGCCCTTGCTAACCTATCGGGCCAGAGTACAAAAGGTGCCAAAACTTGTACTCACTGTTTAGATGGTACAGAGAGTGTGGCTGAAACACTCACGCAAAACCGTCTACATGCGTCACCACCGGTTCCTTCGGAGGGCTCACCAATACCGCAAGATGAAGAAACAAATTGACGGAGAGAAAGAAGACGGTTCAGCTCCAAGGCATTTAAGGGGAAAAGAGGTTTATAATATCGTTAAGGATTTATGTGTTGTCCTCGGAAAGGGACGTAAATTGAGGGCTCATGAGAAGAACACCTGGAAGAAGAGATCAATATTTTGGGACTTACCTTATTGGGAGTACCTAGATGTTCGACACTGCATCGATGTCATGCACGTAGAAAAGAATGTATGTGACAGCTTGATTGGTCTCTTACTGAACATTCATGATAAAATAAAGGACGGCGTCAACGCACAGTTGACTTGGCTGATATGGATATCAGGCCTGAGTTAGCACGACAAAAACAGATAATGGACGAACGTACCTTCCCCCTGCGTGTTACACTCTGTCCAAGGCCGAGAAAACAGAACTGTGCCAGTGCTTTCATGGTGTCAAAGTTCCGTCTGGTTACTCCGGCAACGTGAAGAAACTTGTTTCGATGCAAAACTTGAAGTTAAATGGCATGAAGTCTCATGATTGTCATGTGCTGATGACACAGATGCTCCTTATTGCAATTAGAAATATTTTTCCGATCAAAGTCCGAGAGACAATCATGAGGCTATGTTATTTCTTTAACACAATTTCTCAGAAGGTCATCGATCCCATGGACTAGATGCTCTGCAGGACGAGGTGGTGATGACTCTATGTCATCTTGAAATGTATTTCCCTCCTTCGTTTTTTGATATCATGGTCCATATCATTGTTCACGTTGTGTGGAAGATAAAAATGTGCGGACCTGTATTCCTACGTAGCATGTACCCATTTGAGAGGTTCATGGGAATTCTCAAGTCCTACGTACGGAATCGATCTCGGCCGGAGGGCAGCATCGTCGAAGGTTATGCAAGCGAAGAGATCATTGAGTTTTGTGTTGATTATATGGCTCAGATTCAACCGATAGGTGTGCCTCAATCTCGTCATGAGGGGAGGCTGACGGGTATCGGAACTATCGGAAGGAAAGCAATCACTCCAGATATGGACGCGTATACTCAAGTTCATTTCACGGTTTTGCAACACATAACTGAAGTGGCGTCTTATGTCGACCAGCACAAGGATGTGCTTCAGCACCAGAATCCAGAGCGGCCAAATGTTTGGATCATGAGGCAACACAACAGTTGGTTCAACCAATGGTTGAAGGAACAAATTGCTAGGAGCTCGCCAAGTGAGATGCTGACATGGTTAGCAAATGGGACAACATTTGCAGTTGTGATATGGCAAGGATATGACATAAATGGGTACACATTCTATACACAATCTCAAGATGTAAAGAGCACTAACCAGAACAACGGTGTCCGCATAGATGCGTTCAGTACCGATGGGTTGAGAAACTCGTACTATGGGTTCATAGAAGAGATTTGGGAGTTCGACTATGTGGTTTTCAAGATCCCCTTATTTCACTACCATTGAGTGCATCTCCCACGGGTGAATGTTGACAAGTACGGTGTCACTATTGTGAACCTCCAACGTGTCGGGTACAAAGACGAACCATTCGTACTCGTCAACCAAGTTATTCAAGTTTTCTATGTAACCGACCCGGCAAATAAGAAACGCCATGTAGTTCTTCATGGAAAAAGGAGAATTGTCGGAGTAGAGAATGTAGTGGACGAGGAAGAATACAATCAATTTGACGAGTTACCTCCTTTTGGAAATGGCATAAGGGTCGACGACGAACAACGTGACAAAACTAGTTATGTACGCATTGATCACCATGAAGGGCTAATTTTTAAAGGAAATAAGCAAGTATACTGATAATTGTATGTGATGTATGTGAATTGGCATTTATGTATAGAACAATGCATGTGTGTGATGTATTTGTGAATTTGCATTTATGTATATGTGAAAATGTGTGATATAGAGGTGAATTTTGAGAAATACTGATAATTGGTCTTATTACAATGTCTGCTGGTTGGTGTAGAGTTATTCATTGCGCTGTTGTAAAGAAATACTGATAATTGGTTGGTGTAGGTAATAACACCACTGGGTGGCAGGAAAGGGCTTAAAACAGACGGTTCTAGTTTAGAACCGTCTGTGATGTAGTTATCACAGACGGTTCTAAACTAGAACCGTCTGTAATAAGCCTCCCTATAAATACCGTCAGGCTAGGGTTTTCGCGTATGCTGCAGTTATAGATCTATCCCGTCTCGTCGCTGTAACATCCCAAAATTTGGATATTCAAAACTATATAATTTTAAAATATTTTTTTATGTTTTGCTGGTGTTCAAAATTTCTTTTTGAAGCATTTATTTGAAACTTCTTGAGTTTTGTGTCATGTAAAATAAAACACTAAGAAATAATACCCAAAATTTTATAAACAATGAAGGTGTAAAAAAAAGGGAAAAAGGAAAATGTCAAAAAGAATATCCCCAACTTTAAGTCTCAAAATAATAATAATAATCGAAGCGCAGATTAAGATTCAACTTTTAAATGCACTTCAAAAATAAAATCAATAAACCCTAATGTATAAATTAAACTGTAAATTAAAATTTAAATTAAAAACCCAGATTATAAAATATGCCTAACCCTTCCTTCCTTTTCTCACTTTTACTCCTCTCCCCCACTCTCTTCCGCGCGGCCCGCGCCCCGCCTGCATCCTCTCCTTCTCTTTCTCTGCCGCGCGGGACCGCCCCCTCCCTCCCTCTTCTTCCCCCGCGCCGCGCACCTGGTTTCTCTTCTTTTCTTTTTCTTCTCCCTTCTACTTCCTCTGCGGCCGAGCTACCTCCACGTCTCCACTTATCCTTTTCTCCCCTGCGCGAATCCTACCCAAATCTTTGCGTGCTGTCTCCCCCTCTCTGCTTTGCTCTGCATGCGCCGCGCCTAGCTCCCATCTCATCGCCATGACCTGTCAAGTCGCCTCGAGCCCGCCGCTCTCGGCTGCTCACCACGCTCTGCGCCCTCGCCAGCCACAACGGCTCTCCTCCACGCTATAAGGAGCATCAGTCACCCTCCATTTCGCTCCCGCGCTGCCCACTGTCTTCCCTCCCTTGCCTTTCTCTGCCGCCCAGCGTTGCGAGCCGCCATGCCGCCTTCTCGCCATTCCGGCCACCTGTTGAAGCTCCGGCCGAGATGACCGCATCACGGCGTGCCCCCACTCCCCATCTACCTTCCCTCCAAGCCAATTGAGTTGCCGTGCGCCGAGCTCGCCGGATTACCCATTTCCCTCACCGCCGGCCGCCGCCGCCATTATTGCCGCCACCGCCTCCTCAACGACCCTCGGACCAATTCCTCCTGGCGGGAGCTTCACCGCAGCGCCCCGGAGCTCCGTCGACCGCCGGCCGAAGCTCCCCGCCGCCCCAGCTCGCCGGCGCCGTGCGCCACCACCGCGCGACCCCGCCTCCCGCCGCCAGCGAGCGTCGGTACCTCCCCGGCCTAATCAACCGCGCGGTAAGCTTCCTCTACCCTCCCTCCTACTTATGCGCGCACCCTCCTAGCCCCTACCCTTCCCGGCCGTCGGCGCCTCCTTCCCAGCTCACCGGCCGCCGCCCGAGCAGCCGCCCCGCCGACCTGCGCCATTCTGGGGCCGCGCCGCCCCCTCGACCGGCTTGCAGAACCTCCCATGAACCCATTTTGCTAGCTTATCTCGCCCCTCTGACCTCCCCTTGCCGGAGACCCGCCGCCGGCCGTGCGCTCCCCACATCCCCTGTTTGGCCGGCTGCTCTGCTTTCATTCCCCAACCAACTGCTTGCTTCTTCAAGCTTTATTCCCCCAGTACATCGCGAAACACCAAGGGTCCAGATGGTTAGTCGAGTTAGTAGTGGAAGCACAGGTCTTGGGTTCGATTCCCCTGCTGCCCTGTTATTACGTTAGGTTTTCGGATTAGTTTTGCCGGCTAACTTCTCTGCAGCCCCCAGTCCACCGCTTACTTATCCATATTTTACACCCCCAGTAAATCAAGAAACACCAAGGACCCCGATGGCTAGTTGAGTGTGCAGTATAAGCCCAGGTTGCGGGTTCGAGTTCCCCCCTGAGGCCATATTTTTTGTTATCTTTGTTCTTGTCTTCTTTAACCATTTCAATAGACAATAATTAGGAAGTAATTCCAAGAAGCTAAAATAATCAATTGGGTTAACATAAAATTTACTTATACACCAAAATATAAAATGTATGCACATGAGCGATTGAGTAGTTAAGGATAACCCATAAGAGACAATACATTTGATTAGTATGTAAAAAGAAAACATATGAATGTTAAATATTTACTAATGGACTAGGTATCATATGTGAATACTTAAGGTAGTCAGATAATTATTTGGACATCTGGGTATTAATCACGGGCAGTAGTAGAGGGAAAGTGGCTTTGGTTAAATATTCAGATTTAGTAAAGATCTTAATTGAAAAGAAAATTCTAAATAAAGTTAAAGGTTTGGATGGTATGTTTAGATATAAAATTAAGGCTATAAATTAAGGATGACCCTTAATTATAATTAACACCTATGCCCAATATTTAGCATGCCTCGATTTAATATATTTTTATAGTAGGTCTTGCTAACTAGTAGGTATTGGAATATGATTTTATATACCCAGTTGTGCCTAGATAGCTAAGTTACACTAAACTTAGAAAATAAAGCTGAGCCTAATGGTAGCTGTAGTAAATAATGATAACAAAATATCGTCATGTATAGCAAACTCGAGTTACAAAGGGATAAAATATCAGTAACAATAACTTTCAGAGAGCACTCGAATAAAAAGGGTCATAACCGTAAACAGATACTAAAATATAGCATAAACCCTGAAAAGAATGGACGCTCGACAAGATAATGCACCTCTAATCCTGTACGCTGAATCCTAAATCTAACCTAACTCCTGGAACTTCGTTGACAAATACAAAAATAATAAAAGAGATTATAAAGAGTCAAGTTATCGTATTCCACCCCGGCCTTGCTTCAAATCACGCAAAGCACCCATTAACTCATAATAAAACTAAGTTGAGTTTAATCCATATTTATTTGGATCTTTTGAGTTATTTGCTTTTATTTGGAATCAGTCGTTCGTAGCGTAATTAGAAAATGGAAGTCGTGAAGAATCAGTGGATCAAGCGAGGCCAAGATCGAGGTGAAGATAAAGAGCAGAAGCTCAGGACCTTTGAATGAGGAAGCGATGAGTGAGCTCAAGACCATGGAAAACCGCGCCAGGCGAGTCAATACTTTGATCATGTTGAACCTACATTTTCTGCAAATTATTTTTGTTTAAATTATCAAATTGCATGCTGTTATTTTATATGCAAATACATGTTTAATTTAAGATTCTAGTTATAGCCCATTGTGTACCTTGATTAATATTACACCTCCTTTGGAATAGCTGAATTTGTGAACCTTGTCGCCCTAGCAAAAATTATAATAGTAACCCTTCGAAAATAAGTCCGTAATTATATGCCATGCTTAGTATTGTTTAGATACTCATGGGCGCGAGAGCGCCCAAGCATCACTTTTAATCCCGAGAAAAGTTGGTTGGGCAGTCATGGTGGTAATGACTGGTGTATGTTGGATATGGTTATTTTATATTTCCAAAAACCTCAAATTGCTTATTTATCTGGGCGGATGGTTTGGGGGTATGGTGCAGGGGTGCACGAGAGTGTGGTTTGTGGTAGAACCGCCCAGATAACCCTAAGGACTGAATCTTGTCATGACCTCCTGTGTAAAACAAGTACAACCACAAGTCTGTAAAGTACAACTTGGCCTAGTAGAGGTACCGGACCCTGAAAATCATCATCATAGGTGGAGGAGGTGAGGTAGTGCAAGCGGCTGTCTGGGTGACGGCTTGAACGGGACATCCGCAGAGGGTGAAGTTCCGCTGTGGCGTGCTAGCAGTGTGGGTAGCCAGCTGCTAGGCGTTCAGAAGGGGAGCATCCCGCACAACCTATGAGACCTGCCGCAAGCGGGCCAAGCTCATAGGGGTGAGATGATGGAAGGGGCGAGGTACTTTGAAAGGTTACTGTGATGGTTGGCTCAACCGCACGGCTAAGGAATCGTGTGGTGCAACGAGTAAACTGTCTCTTGTGGGTAAAGTGTGCAAACTCTGCAGAGTCAAAACTATTCGAATAGCGGTGCCCACGGTCAAGGGCGGACATGGGAACTTAACCAGATATAGTTTTTTTTTCAAAATATTTTGTGGGTGGGATGGAAATGTGGAGGGCAGCGGAAAGCCCTGATTTGAGTTGTCCTGGGTGTCATCCCAGTGGTAAGTTAAGCGGCTATAATGCTGAAAGATGTTATACGGTGTGATGCCATATGTATGGAAAAAGTATGGTGATATTAGGCATATGGTATGATGCCATATGTATAGAAAACCATGTTAATATTCCTTGAACATTATGTTTTGTTCCAAAGCAGCTAGTTCTTAGGAAATTTTATGTATTGTATTTCAAATAGTGGCATTTCTATTCTTACAAAATAAAATATGGTGGAATAAACAGGGTCGTGAGAAAAGGAGATGGATGCTTGTAGTATACACATAAAGGTATTGTTGGATTCATGTTGATCATAAATAGGAAATGATAGTGTGGATTCTGGGAGAAATAAATTGGTGGAGCCCAAATGGATATATCGACTAGATAGATGATTTATATGATTTTGGGAGTATTAGGAAGTGCAAAGGTATTGGTTGGATTACAACACTGATATTTAATATAAATTCTTGGAAGATGTTGACAATATTGGAATTATTAGGATTTGATGATGATTTATATGATTTTGGAGTATTAGGAAGTGCAAAGGTATTGGTTGGACTACAACACTGATATTTAATATAAATTCTTGGAAGATGTTGACAATATTGGGATTATTAGGATTTGAACGATCCCTAAATGGATGAATTGATTTTTGGGAATTTGGAGGTATGATAACAATTCTTGGAGTATAAACTTGATCAATGATATTCTTGGTGGATGAATACTAGCAAATCGTAGACTTGATCAATGATATTCTTGATGGGTGAATACTAGTGAATCGTAGACCTGATCAATGATATACTTGGTGGATATATACTAGTGAATCGTAGACTTGATCTAACATATTCTTGGTGGGTGTATATTAGTGAATTAGTTAGAGATAGATAATGGAAAATAAGATTGATTATTGGAAAAGCAAATTATGGTTGTGGATCAATAACAAAAGGATTGGATTGTTAAGAATTTAGAATGCAAAAGATATTGGTGGATTAAATAAATGATATTAGATAAATGATGTCGCAAGCTGTTTGGAGTTTTAGACAGCAATTGATTGGTGGATTGTATAATGGATGCTGTTGGAGTATTGACAGCACGGAATATAGAAAGTGTGGGATCGGTGGATCAATTAAATGATGTCGCTCCCTGTTAGAATCTTAGATAGCAATCAATATAGAAAGAGTAAGATCGGTGGACTAGCCAAATGATGTCACTCGCTGCTTAGAGTTTTAGATAGCAGTCAATAAAGAAAGTGCATTTTCGGTGGATTAAGTCAATTATGGCAATTGTTGTGTGGAGTAGGTAGCAATAATAACACTTTGAATAAATCATAGTAAAAATGCTACTAAAAGCGATTTTTGGCAAATAAAATAACCCGATCCTCTCCTTTGATAAGCCATGCATACTATTTATTTGCATTCTGTGTATTGGCTCGCGGAGCACGGGGGTTGGAGTGCTCACACTCGCTTTTGCGATAAAATTCAGAATCAGGAATCAAATCACCTCGCCTCAGCAACAAGATTGGACAAGCTGGCAGAGAAGATAAAGATGTCAAGGGCTAGGTCGCGCACCTCCAGTTGGCTGCCTGTGGGCATGTCCTGAAGGACCCACCTGTGTACTTCGTTCTTCCGCTGCTGCTATTTATTGATTTCGGCCTAATCGGCCCATGAGTAAGTCTACTATTGTATTTACGCTTCCGCATGATATGTATTTTGATTATCAGAACTGTAATCTGTGAGCACTATCTACTGATCCAGGGAATAGTGCGGTGGAATCACAGAGGATTCCGGATTTTAATATCTGGGTCCTTACAGCCGCTCTCCCGACCTGACCCCACGCCGTCGCCGCTCTCTCAACCTGAGCCCATGCCGTCGCTGCTCTCCCGACCTGAGCCCACACCATCGACGCTGCCTCCTCAGACCTCCATCGACGCCGCTGTCGTCGCCGCCTCCTCGGACCTCCGTCCACGCCGTCGCCGCCGCCTCCTTGGACCTCCGTCCACACCGTCGCCGCAGCCTCCTCGGACCACCGTCCACGCCGCCGTCGCCACCGCCTACACCTCAACGCCCGAACCCTAAGGTGCGCCACTGCCTCCTCGAACCCTAAGGGTCTGATTGTTTCTGACGGCAAGCTAGGTTACTTATTGTACTTAAAAATATATTAGGGCATTTGATAAATACAACTATCCAAACCATATAGCATGGTTTTGGTCGTGATACATTTGTCATGGCATCGATCCTTAATTTGTCCCATATCTATCAAGTTGAAAGATATATATGTCTATGGATATTTTATTCTCTCCATTGCTTATGTCTTGCTTATGTTGTTTGAACAATACTGTGTTTGTTAGACTCTCGGTCGGTATGTTCAAATCAAGTGTGGACTTGTATATTCATTAGGTGTAAGATTAATTTTCTCCATTAGTTTGGAAGATACTGACAAAGATTTAAATTGTAACCTCTATCCGTGTAGTTTAATTTACATACGCGCATTTGAATGAATGGGAGGGTTCTATTCTGTTTTCTATAGTCGCTAGCGAAATTAATCCCTAGTTTCGCGATGTGGATAGTTTGTTTGTGAGTGGCTAGTCTTTGTTCTTCATAACTCCTTATAGCTATTGGAGTGTGAGAACTATGGTCTTCACGGGCGCTATTCCCGGTGCAACAACTTCCACCGGTGCTACCTTTAGAGTCGACCTACAGCCGAGGCAGCAAGGGCAAAACAAAGAAGACCGATGATGATATCCCATACCTGCCATTGGCCCGCAAATTCGTACTTAGCTAGCCGCTGGTCGACCCGGTAACGCGCCTCAAAACCCTACCAATTAGGTGCCTGCAATTACACAAGTGGTACATGGAACAGTCCAATAAGCCAAAGGGAGAATGGCGCTCCGGTATCACTTTCAAATTCGTGCCAGATCATTTACAACACAATATTCAAGATTGTATCTTCATGGTGACCTTTGAAGATTTATTTGATCTTTTCATGCTCAACGCTCTCGACGCCTCACTCATTCGATGCTGGACGTTGTACGTGTGTACAATCACAGTCTCCGTTCATTTCATACCAATAAATGTCATATATAATTTGTTGCTTTCATGTGTATAAATATAGACACATGGTGATTAAAGCTAGATCAACCAAATCATCGGTTGGTTTCTTGGACCCACACTTGGTCGCCATGCATACCATCAACGAGGATACACCCTTCGTCGAGAGGTACATTGTAGCAGCACTATTGTCTTACCGCGATAAGGAATATGTACTTATGCCCTACAATCAGGACTATCATTGGATTTTAATAGTAATTGTACCAAAATGGAACAAGGCAATATACCTTGATTCCCTAAGTAACAATAAAAAGGACTACATAGTTGTCAGCCAAGTAATCGATAGGTAAGTACATTTTCTCCATACATACCTATATTGTACTCTTTCTTCCTTCCGAATGACTAAGGTCAACTTTTTCGAATCACGTAGGGCGTTCGCGATGTATGTTGCAAAGGCAGGTGTCTCGACACAAGGGGCCAAAGGCCTGACACATGTTCAAAAATTTAAGGTATTCGCTATTACACATTAATTAATCCTATGCAACAGTTGGTAGTAATGCCTCTTGAATTAACACATTCCATTTTTTGCAGTGCCACTAGCAGTCGCCGGGCAACACGTGTGGATTCTACGTTTGCTACCATATGTACCTACACCTGGATTCCTCAAGGATCACCAATTCTAAGGTTTGTCAAGCTTCCCATAATTACTTCATACGTATCAGGTTATATATATATGTGTATATATATATATATATATATATATATATATATATATATATATATATATATATATATATATATATGCACATTGATGTTCCTATCAACAGGCTGCGTCCATCCCGTCAACTGCATTGAAACAACCCAACCTTTCAAAAATTCGAGGCGAGTGCGCGTACTTTTTGGTGGCTAAAGTCATAAACATAGATGGAGAGTCCCACAACAAACAATGATTTTTTATTGCTCTTATCACTCTGGAATCGAGGTCTCGCGAAAGGAATAGATCCATAATCAATGAACTTGTCATGCACCATCCAAGTATTGCTTGTGCAGCCTGACAAGTTCATTGATTATGGATCTGTTTCTTTCGCGAGATCTCGATTCCGGAGTGATAGAGCAATAAAAACTGCAATGTTACCATCTAAGTGCAAATGCAATGTAGATCTTTTGTAATTGTGTATTTGTTAATGGATATTTTATTTTATTTCAATTAATTGATTTGCGAAATGGATATTTTATGTTTGTGAAATAAAGTGCTATGTGAATTCGATGTTTTGTGTTTGTGAAATGAATTAAGATGTGAATTGGATGTTTTATGTTTATGAAATGAATTGAGATGTGAATTCTATGTATACATGTACATGCTGATCTGCTTGTTTCAGAGGGCATGGCTAGCATTACCTGAGGCTAGCCAATAAACAGAAATAGATTTAGGGGTAGAAACGAATATCACAGACGGTTTGTAACTAAAAACCGTCTATGATAGCGAATAATCACAGACGGTTTTTGCTTACAAATCGTTTGTGATAGGTGATAATCATAGACGGTTTTTAGTTAAAAACCGTCTGTGATTATCACCTATCACAAACAGTTTTTACTTACAAGCTGTCTGTGATACTTTAATTTTGTGCTTTCCCCTTAGCCATGATATGCTTGAATCTCTAGACTCCTGGGTGTTCTTTTTGTGCTACTTTAATTTTCTCTTCGAGAGTTGGATGTACTTCCATTGTAGCTATGGTACCATGTTCTACTATCTCCAAGTTGAGAGCTTAAAATTCCTTGTAGAGTTCTGGTTGGCTTTCCTGAATCATGATGTTATTGCAGTAGGGCTTAAGACTCAAGGAATCAGCCACTACATTAGCTTTTCTAGGATGATAATGGACATCCAAATTGTAATCCTTGATTAGTTCCAACCATCTTCTCTATCTGAGGTTGAGATCTGTTTGCATGAAAATATACTTGAGACTCTTATGGTTTGTAAATATATCACAATGATTCCCAATCAGGTGTGCCACCAAATTTTTAGAGCGTGCACTACTGATGCTAGTTCTAAATCATGAGTTGGGTAATTGTCCTCATGGGGATGGAGCTGTCTGGAGGCATAGGCCACAACCTTTTCTTCCTACATAAGTACACAGCCACCTTGGTGTGAAGCATCACAGTATACTTCAATGTCCTTGTGTATGTCTGGCAAGACCAACACAGGAGCTGCAGTCAACCTTTTCTTTAATTCTTGAAAACTTTTCTCACAATCTGATAGACCATGTGGAGGTGACCCCGTGTGTGTGTGATGAGTAATTGACATCTGTTTTAGGAAAGCCGAGTTTGGTTTGTGTGGTTTGGACCATGTCGTTTCACGGTAATGAGGACATCACTTCTTCGGATACACACGACACTCCTCCACTTGACATTCAAGGACCAATCACTAGAGCTCGCGCCTGACAATTGAATTTACAGGTGAGCTCGTTCCTAAGTACTTCTTTTTGTTCATTTAAGAATCGATTGCTACCTAATGATTTCATTATGATTAGGAACCATGGAGAGGACATGGAAGTACTTGGAGAAGGGCTACGAGGTGCACAAGTCCAGCAAGGGCGGTCGAATCATGTTGGAGGCCCAACTCAAGCCGACTTCGAATCCAATTCGGAGTCCAGGACCAGGCCGCACTAAAACGGATGCCCAGATCGCATCCGGGCTCCGTTTTGGATGTTCTACATATGGATGGAAAGCTGAGAAGACGACCTTTCCAATGGCTCTGGTCCCATATTAAAATTCCTTCTGAGTCAACAGGAATTGTTGAAACAAGTGGGTGTTCAGAATGTGTCAGGGTGCTGCGTCACCGTCTTTTGGGCCGTTCGGCTTTGTATTGTGTTGGAGCCCATTAGGGCGCATCCAGGGTTTTGCACGCCCCTCACTCCTTTATATCCAGCAGCCACCCCTACCATTAGGGTTTGGGTTTTGCTTAGATTAATCTGTCTTTGAACAGTTTCGCCGTTCATCGGTTTGTGAGACCCCAACTTTCGAGTGCTAAATCAATACATCTGCAATTCAGTTGTGTTCTTCCTTGTTCTTGCTTGTGTTCTTTGATTCGCAGGCGAGGATTAGCCTTCTTGGCGAGGTCAACCGGGCTGCGCACGGTTGATAACCTAAGGAGACATGGTGCTGCGATTGCGGGGTTCGGAACGTGTTGTTCGGAAGCCGGATCGATTTGTGTCGCGCCTCCACCAAATCGAACATATCCAGAACCTGTTGGAAGATCGGGACCCCGTTCCTATCAAGTGGTAATCAGAGCTTCAGGTGTTCCTTCAGGTTCGAGTTTACCCTACCTTTGTTGTTTTCGGTTTCATCCTAGAGTCCAAGAAAAAGCCCTACAAAAAAATTGTAGTCATAGGTTGTTTCCTGTCCCAGATCTCGTTTAGCCTTTTGCACAATTTGATTTCAGAGTCCGTAATGTTGAGTTTGTGTCCTTAGTCGAGTTGTGTTGCTGGTTTAGATCGTGTTTTGTTTCGGGTTGTCTTGCTTCCGCTACCTCTCATACAAACCCTAACCGTCAACTTTTGTTTTCCCACCCATATCCCACCCTCTGTTTGAATCATCCTTTGCGTCTCGTGATCTCCCAGCACCATCCCCCACCTTTTCCTGAGCTTCCGCCCCCAATTTCCACCAATTTCTTCCACCCGATTTTCGTTTCTGCCTCCACAGCAACCATAACTCGGAGGTCCTCCATCAAACGGCCGTAACTTTCTCATACGGACTCGAAATCAGGCGATTTTTTTTGAAATTGGGTGAAATTAAATTTTGCATCTGAATTCGGCCTGGAAAGTGCAGTACTCGAGCTCCAAAATTTCATTACCGAATTTACAGCACATTCATCATTTTCTGTAGGCCACACCTTACATCGGATTGAGGTGAAACTTTGTGTGGTTCCTATTTCTGTGCTCTGCTTTGTGGAAAAAATAAAAAATTAAAAAAAAGAAAAATTTTGGTAGAACACGATCACAGAAAGAAAAAAAGAAAAAACTTTGAGAGTGCTATCCGTGGCCAAAAAAAACCGTGACAGAGCACAGTTTTACGTGACAGAGCTTCATTTGTTTTGTGCTTATGCTGAAATAAGTTTCTCATTGCAAGGCATCTTTGTTGCTGTCTTTGCTTTACTATTCTGGTCTTGACTCCTTGCTCATCATATCCTAACACTGATATAGGACACATTTAGACCAGCAACTAGGACCCGTGCTTTGGACATTTATTCAGCTTTACTATCTGTTATTGATTTGTGTTCCACTAACATATTTGGCCTGCCAAGCTCCATATACCTACTTTCGGATAGCACAGTTTTTGACCCTTGCAATCGCCGGATCACACTCTCCAGGTATCCTTTGCCTTGCTTTGGTAAGAACACTTGTAAGAGCTCGGTAAGCCACTTCCTTTGCGGGTTCCCACTGCCCTTACTTTGTAGTTGATAGGGATAATCCTTTTATTTTCCCTGTGTTTCCACTAACCATGGCAGGAGACGAAGGGGACGGGACACCGAGCGATTTCAACGAGTGTGTTAGTCGCGGCCAGCTACAAGCTGTGCTCGACAAACAAAATGCTTCACTCACTGATCTCGACGCGAGAATGGACACCATCGTCGCCGCCATTGCCAAGTTGAACACCACGGAAGGCATTGAGCGGGTGGAGCGGCGGATGGCTGACCTCACTGGTCGGATGGACACATTGGAGGCACGCCTGCCACCTGTCAATGATGGCTATCATCGTGATGATGACACAGTGTATGATGCGGATGGCAATGTTGATCAGCGGGCGACACAAGATGCACAACTACGTCGGCGTCTTCAGCAAAACCGACATGGTATGGGAGGTAATAACCAGAACCGTCATGGTAACGATGACCCTTTTGCTAAAGTCAAATTTACCATTCCATCTTTTTCTGGTCTTTATGATGCTGAAATATATCTTGATTGGGAGATGACGATAGAGCAGAAGTTTAATTCTCACTTGGTTCCTGAACAACATAGAGTTAGACAAGCTACTAGTGAGTTTACAACCTGATACATGGGAGTGGTTAAAAGAAGCTATGCGTAATCGTTTTGTTCCTCCCTCATATAAACGTGATTTGAGAAAAAAAATTACAGTGCTTAGAACAAGGTGATAGTTCTGTTCAAGACTATTATGATGAGCTTCAAAAGGGTATGGTGCATTGTGGGGTTGTTGAGGAAACGGAGGATAAGATTTGTCATTTTTACGGGGGGTTACGGCGTGAAATTCAGGACATTGTTGATTATAAAGATTTTACTACTGTCAACCAGTTGTTCCAACTTGCTATGCTTGCAGAAAAAGAATTGCAGGGACGCAAGGAATCAGCGAAGGCAAGCACCGGACGACCCTCCTACACGCCGCGAACGACTACATCGACGGGACTGCCCAAGTCTTCTTCGAGTTTTCGTTCTCCTCCACCACCTGTGAGCAAGTTTGCAGCAGCGCCACCGAAGCCACCTTCCACGACACGCCTTGCAGATTCTACAAAAAATTCTTTGTAGGGTCCAGCCAAGAGTTCTTCTTCCGTGGCTTCAACGGGCCGCTCCTCCGACATTCAGTGCCACCGCTGCCATGGGCTTGGTCATGTGCAGAAGAATTGCCCTAGCCAACGGGCATACATCGCCACAGAAGATGGAGGCTACATCAGCACTTCGGATGTCGAGGAGGAGGAGGATGATGTTGCTGCTGCCTCGGACGCCAATGGCGGTGGTGATGACGACCTCGTCCTTGGTGGGGCGTCCACAGCGACGCTACGGAGCATCATTGTGCAGCGAGTCCTCAGCACACAGGTACAACAACCCGATAAGCTTCAATGCCATAATTTGTTTCAGACTTTCTTCGCAATCAAGAACCGGCGCGCACGTGTCATCATTGATGGAGGAAGCTGCAACAACTTGGTGAGTTCTGATTTGGTCAAGAAGCTTGGCTTGACCACGCGACCGCATCCACATCCATACCATATTCAGTGGTTAAATGACTCTGGAAAAGCTAAGGTAACGCAAACATGCCGAGTCCATTTTTCCATTGGTGGTTATGCTGATCATGTTGATTGTGATGTGGTTCCCACGCAAGCATGCTCTCTTTTATTGGGTCGACCTTGGGAATTTGATAATGATGCTTTACACCATGGTAGTAGTAACAAATACACTTTTATGCATAAGGGAAAAAAGTTACTTTACTGCATTTGACCCCAGCTGAGATTATAGAGGCCGATAGGGAGAGAGTTGCTGCTGCTAATGACCCAAAGGAACATGATAAATCTGAAAAACAACAAGTAATTCATTTGAAAAATTCTGTTATGCTTGCCACAAAATCAAACCTTGCTGCAATTGATGATGTTAATGATACATGCTATGCTTTTGTGTGCAAAGATGCTTTATTTTCTCTTGATAATATGCCTTGCACTTTGCCTGCTCCTGTCACTAACCTTTTGCAGGAGTTTAGAGATGTTTTCCCTGATGAGATACCATTCGAGGGATTGAGCACCAGATTGACTTGATCCCTGGAGCGAGTTTGCCAAACCGTGCGGCGTACAGGACCAATCCCGAAGAGACTAAGGAGATTCAGCGACAAGTCCAAGACCTTTTGGACCATGGGTACGTACGTGAGAGCCTTAGTCCTTGTGCTGTTCATGTTCTTTTGGTTCCCAAAAAAGATGGTTCTTGGCGTATGTGTGTAGATTGTAGAGCCATTAACAACATTACTATAAGGTATCGTCATCCTATTCCTAGGCTAGACGACATGCTTGACGAGTTGTGTGGTGCTATAATTTTCACAAAGATTGACTTGCGTAGTGGATACCACCAAATAAGAATGAAACTTGGTGATGAATGGAAAACTACTTTTAAAACTAAGTTCGGCTTGTATGAGTGGTTAGTCATGCCTTTTGGTTTAACTAATGCACCTAGCACTTTCATAAGATTAATGAACGAGGTTTTACGTCCTTTCATTGGCAAATTTGTGGTCGTTTACTTTGATGATATCTTGATTTATAGGAAGTCCATGGATGAACATTTAAATCACTTACGTGATGTTTTTAATGCTTTGAGAGATGCACGTTTGTTTGGTAACCTTGAGAAGTGCACCTTTTGCACGGATCGAGTCTCTTTTCTTGGCTATGTTGTGACTCCACAGGGCATTGAGGTTGATAGAGCCAAGGTAGAGGCGATATGGAGTTGGCCCACGCCCACGACGGTTCCCCAAGTGCGGAGTTTTCTTGGCCTTGCAGGATTTTATCGCCGCTTTGTCAAGGAATTCAGCACCATTGCGACACCGTTGATTGAGTTGACAAAGAAGGGCGTCGTGTTCCATTGGGGGCCATCACAAGAGGAGTCCTTTAATCTTTTGAAGGACAAGCTTACACACGCACCATTGCTCCAACTTCCGGATTTTGGTAAGACTTTTGAGCTGGAATGTGATGCTAGCGGAATTGGTATTGGTGGTGTTTTGATGAAAGAAGGCAAACCTGTTGCCTACTTTAGTGAAAATTGAATGGTCCTGCTCTTAATTATTCCACGTATGATAAAGAATTGTATGCTCTTGTTCATTCTTTAGAGACGTGGCAACACTATTTATGGCCTAAAGAATTTGTCATTCATTCCGATCATGAATCACTTAAGCATATTCGTAGTCAAACCAATTTGAATCGTAGACATGCTAAGTGGGTTGAATTTATTGAATCTTTTCCTTATGTAATTAAACACAAGAAAGGGAAGGATAATGTGATTGCTGATGCTTTGTCTCAACGCTATACCATGTTGTCTCAACTTGATTGTCATATTTTTGGTCTTGAACCTATTAAAGCACAATATGCTTTTGATGCTGATTTTAAGGATGTGTTGTTGCATTGTAAAGAGGGACAAGCATGGAATAAATTCGTGATCAATGATGGGTTTTTGTTTAGAGCTAACCACCTATGCATTCCAGTTGGATCCGTTCGTCTTTTGTTGTTGCAGGAGACGCATGGAGGCGGTTTGATGGGACATTTTGGTGCTAAGAAGACGGAGGACGTTCTGGCCACACACTTCTTTTGGCCAAAGATGAGGCGAGATGTTGAGCGGTTTGTGGCTCGTTGCACTACATGTCAAAAAGCTAAGTCTCACTTGAATCCACATGGTTTATATATGCCTCTTCCTATTCCTTCTATTCCGTGGGCAGATATTTCTATGGACTTTGTTTTAGGATTACCCAGGACTAAGAGGGGGAGGGATAGCATTTTTGTTGTTGTGGATCGCTTTTCTAAGATAGCTCACTTTATACAATGTCATAAAACCGATGATGCCATTCATATTGCTGACCTCTTTTTCAAAGAGATAGTTCGTTTGCATGGTATGCCTTCTACTATTGTTTCAGATCGTGATGCCAAGTTCTTGAGTCACTTTTGGCGTACTCTATGGAACAAGTTGAGTACAAAGTTGTTGTTCTCTACAACATGTCACCCACAAACTGATGGCCAAACCGAGGTGGTGAACCGCACATTGTCTACCATGTTGAGAGCTGTTCTGAAGAATAATTTGAAGTTGTGGGAAGAGTGTTTGCCGCATGTTGAGTTCGCATATAATCGAGCGGAACACTCCACCACCAAGGTAAGTCCATTTCAGGTAGTGTATGGATTCAATCCACGTGCCCCTATTGATATTTTACCTTTGCCTACTAGTGAGAGAGTTCATAATGATGCTAAGGAGCGTGCTGATTTTATTGTCAAAATGCATGAGACTACTAAGGCAAACATTGAAAAGATGAATGAAAAATATAGGATTACTGGTAGTAAAGGTACAAAGGAAGTTAAACTTGAACCGGGTGATTTTGTTTGGTTGCACATGAGAAATGATAGATTTCCTGAGTTAAGAAAGTCAAAATTGATGCCTAGAGCTGCTGGTCCTTTTAAGATAGTTGAGAAGATAAATGATAATGCATATAAACTTGAGTTGCCTTCCGAGTTTGGGGTTAGTCCCACCTTTAACATTTCAAATTTGAAGCCATACTTGGGAGAAGAAGATGAGGTTGAGTTGAGGACAACTCCGCTTCAAGAGGGGGAGGATGATGGGGACATCACTTCTTCGGATACACACAACACTCCTCCACTTGACATTCAAGGACCAATCACTAGAGCTCGCACCCGACAATTGAATTTACAGGTGAGCTCGTTCCTAAGTACTTCTTTTTGTTCATTTGAGAATCGATTGCTACCTAATGATTTAATTATGATTAGGAACCACGGAGAGGACCTGGAAGTACATGGAGAAGGGCTACGAGGCGCACAAGTCCAGCAAGGGCGGTCGAATCATGTTGCAGGCCCAACTCAAGCCGACTTCGAATCCAATTCGGAGTCCAGGACCAGGCCGCACTAAAACGGACGCCCAGATCGCATCCGGGCTCCGTTTTGGATGTTCTACATATGGATGGAAAGCTGAGAAGACGACCTTTCCAATGGCTCTGGTCCCATATCAAAATTCCTTCTGAGTCAACAGGGATTGTTGAAACAAGTGGGTGTTCAGAATGTGTCAGGGTGCTGCGTCACCGTCTTTTGGGCCGTTCGGCTTTGTATCATGTTGGAGCCCATTAGGGCGCATCCAGGGTTTTTCACGCCCCTCACTCCTTTATATCCAGCCGCCACCCCTACCATTAGGGTTTGGGTTTTGCTTAGATTAATCTGCGTGAACAGTTTCGCTGTTCATCGGTTTGTGAGACCCCAAATTTCGAGTGCTAAATCAATACATCTACAATTCAGTTGTGTTCTTCCTTGTTCTTGCTTGTGTTCTTCGATTCGCAGGCGAGGATTAGCCTTCTTAGCGAGGTCAACCGGGCTGCGCACGGTTGATAACCTGAGGAGATGTGGTGCTGCGATTGCGGGGTTTGGAACGTGTTGTTCGGAAGCCGGATCGATTTGTGTCGCACCTCCACCAAATCGAACATATCCAGAACCTGTTGGAAGATCGGGACCCCGTTCCTATCACACGGTGCAATTGGTTTCGGTCGGACTTGGTCAAACTTGGACGAAGTGCTTAGGATGCTTATTCTCTTGATTCGACAGGTTTTGGCTGTTTCATGCTTAAGATTACTCTTAATGGTATTGTTGATTGCATTATGTCGAGCGGTGCTATGTGATGTGTTTCTTGTCTGTGATGGCTGCAGGACGTCAAGACAGAGTCGTGGCGAAGCACGGGATGACCAGACTAGGCGCAGGTGGTGCTGAGGTCAAAACGGTCGAAGTGTGCCGAAGACGGTGAGGGCTCGAGGTGGCTGCGAGACTTGGAAGGCAAGGAATGTGGAAGCTTCCCGGAAGGTTGAAGAGGAGCATTTTGGTGAATACGCAAAGCTGCACTAAAGTAAGTGGATTGTGGGCAAAGCATTTGTTGAACCCATTAAGAGAGGTGTTAGAGTTTGTTTTACTTTGTGCTTTAGTTGTTGAGAGTGGGTGAGAGGGACAGAGGGCTGTTCTGCCTCCTCTCTGTGTGATCTTGTGCTCTCCCCTCAAGCATGTAGTGATGAGGAAGCATTTCTTTGATCCAATCGCGTATGGGGACTCCTTTGTAATCATCTCCTGTCAATGAGAAGGATTGTGATGGGTTGTCTTCATTTTCTTGCTCATATGTGATGATTTTCAGTTTCTGCAGCTCCTCTGTTCTTTATTTGTATTCTTGCGTTCTTAAGTTGAATCTTTGATTTGAGGGCTGGTTCTTGATTGCTTTGTGAAGGGAAATTTCTCAAGGCCCCTTAATCCTTCCATTTTCAAGAACAAATTGAGGATTCAATGTCTTTTGTGATTTCTAGAGTCTTCGTCATATGCTCCTCTGCTCTTTGAATTCTAGGGTTTTTCTAGCAGGGGATGATGGAATCTGTTGATTCCTCTTGGGAGATGGCTTGAGTTTCTTTGCTGTGAGTCCTGGGTTCATTGCTAATCTATTTGCAAAAGATCTTCAGCAAAGGATGGATGAGTCATGAGTAATTTGGATTTTTCCTCTCTCACCATTCTATTTTCAGTTTTTAGGGAAAATCCTTAGTTCTTGGCTTTGAGATGGATTCTCTTGTTTCCCTAGGCTCCTCTGGTTATTTAGGAAGTTATCTTGCAGTTTTGGACTGAGAGATCGAGAAGCAAGTCTCAAATCTCTTGTTGTGTGTTTCTTGAGTTTGCAATATGAAAAATTCAGTCTGCTGACTGCTCTGATTGTCGAGGGGCGGTCTGACCATTTGCCCTTTCGTGGTCTGACCGGGCTGTTAACAACGGTCTGACCGGCCATATAAGACCGGTCTGACCGGCCGGCCAACTGCGGTCAGACTGGCCTATGGGCAGTCAGACCGGGGGAGACTTGGCGGTCTGACCGGTGCACCAAGTGCGGTCAGACCGGCCAGATGCACTTGGTGCTGGTCTCTATCTTCTCAGCTGAGTTTTTGATTCTTCTCTGGTCTCTGTGGTTTTGCTGTCTTCTCTGGTTGGTTCTAGTTTGCAGTAAGCACATGAACTATTTCTCTTCTTAGTTTCTCATAGCTGTTGGAGAGAATAGTTTTTAGTGGATACTTTTGGGGGCGATTTTTTGAATAAGCGACATTCACCCCCCCCCCTCTGTTGCCAATTTCGATCCAACACAATCCTCAGTCCACTCATACATCTTTTCTTTCTTGAGGAGATGAGTCATTGGCTTGGATATCTTGGAGAAACCTTCTATGAAGCGTCTGTAGTATTCGGCCAAGCCAAGAGAACTATGCACTTCAGTTACTAAGGTTGGTTGTTTCCATTGTAACACTACTTCTACCTTAGAGGGATCAACTGCTACTCCTCTAGAGGATAAAATATGTCCCAGAAAACTAATTTCTTACAACCATAAATCATACTTGCTATATTTGGCATACAACTGATGCTTTCTGAGCGTCTCTAGGACTACTCGCAAGTGCTCTGCATGTTCCTCTGTGGTCTTGGAGTAGATCAAGATATCATTTATAAACATGACCACAAACCTATCTAAATATTTCATGAACACCTTACTCATCAGGTTCATAAAATAGGCTAGAGCATTGGTTAAGCCAAACGACATGACCATATACTCAAACAGGCCATACCGAGTGGTGAAAGCTGTTTCAGGGATATCTTTTGCCCTAATCTTAAGTTGGTGGTAACCTGGCCTTAAGCTTGTTTTGGAAAAGACTGTTACTCCAGACAACTGATCAAATAGGTCATCTATCCTGAGTAGAGGATACTTATTCTTGATGATCACATCATTGAGGGTTTGGTAATCTACAGACAATCTGGCAGTGCCATCTTTTTCTGACAAAGAGTGTAGGTGAACCCCAGGGGAATGAGCTAGGCCTGATAAATCCTTTTTCTTGGAGATCTTCAATTTGTGATTTCAACTCTTCAAGCTTATTTATTGCTATTCTATAAGGTCTCTTAGTAATTGGGGCAGTCCCTAGCTTTAGGTTGATTACAAATTCAATATCTCTGTCAGGTGGCATACCAGGTAGTTCTTCTGGAAAGACTTCTGGATAATATTGGACTATAGGCATTTCTTCTAAGGATATTTCTTCAAGGTTATGGATCACTTGCTTAAGGAAGGGCGGTCCACACTAACCTTTATTGTTAGCCCAGGGTACTTGGTGAGCACTACCTTTCTACTAACACAGTCTATCATTCCTTGATATTTGGCTAACCAGTCCATCCCTAGGATGATGTCCAAGGTTTGAGATGGTAAGACCAAAAGATCTGCTAAGAAGCCAAAATTCTCCATGGTAACTTCTACCTCGGAGCTTACTTGGGTATCAGTTAAGGGTCCTCCTGGTGAGCTTAGTACCACTGGCTTTTTTAGCTTAAAAGTGCGTAACATAACCCTTGCCACAAAACTCCCAGAGATAAAAGAGTCTGACGCCCTAGAATCAAACAAAACTTGTGCGGGTGTGGACTTAACAGAGAACGTACCCATCAGCACTCATAAGGCATCATGGGCATCTTCTACTGTAACATGGTTGACGCGTCCTTGGTTTGGATTCAAGGAAGTCCTTGAAGCTTAAGGAGTCTAGAAGCTCTGGCTTGGTGCTGACGACTATCCTCTTGATGGGGTGGCTCCCAAATTGAACTTATTGGGGGACCATGTGGAGGTAACCCCATGTTTGTGATGAGTAATTGATACTTGTTTTAGAAAGCTTGAGTTTGTTTTGGCTATTTCGTGCTTGAGTACTTTCTTCTGATACTAATGGTTGATTACAGTATTTCGAGCGGTGCTATGTGATGTTTTCTTGTCTGTGATGGATGCAGGACTTTGAAGCTGAGTTGTGGCGAGGCATGGGATGGCCGGACTAGGCACAGGCGGTGCTGAGGTTGAATCGGTCGGGAGATGCCGAAGACGGCGAGGATTCAAGTTGGTTGCGAGGCCTGGACAGCAAGAAAAGAGGAAGCGTCCAGGAAAATGTAGGAGTGGCATTTTGGTAAAATGCACAAGGCTGCAAAGAGGAAGCGGATTCGGTTGAGCTAGCGGGTAAAGCGAGCTGTAAACCCGGCAATCAGAAGCTATAAATAGGAGGGTGGTGCACTAGTAGTGGAAGTAGTTTCTGCTTTTGTGCATTATCTGTGTGAGGAGTTGTTGAGCAGAGTCAGTTTTGCTTTTGTCTCCATGGCTGCATAAGTGTGTCTGGTTGGAGTTGTTCTAGTTCTTTTTGTCTCTGTGTGAGCACTGCCCAAAAATGTGAAATCATGTATGGGATGGTTGTAGAACTCTTTCTTAATGCAATCATTCATCTCTTTGCATCTATTTCGATTTCTGATGTTATGCGTTGTTTTTGTTGATTTGCCTGTGGTATCTCCGTTCTTCGCAGTTTCTTTTTCATCTGAGATGAATTCTTGTTTGAGTAGCTATTGAATCTTTGTTGCTCTGAACTAGGAATCTTCTCAAAGCCCCTTGGCTAGCTTATCCCTGAGAGCAATCATTTTAATAGCCAAGTTCTCCACGAGAAATGGATCGCTGGATTTCCCCTGTTTTCATGTTTCTAGGGTTTGGAGGCAGAGTAATTTTGTGTTCTTGACATCTCGACTAGAAATTGCTTTGCCTTTGTGTTTTCTTCTCTGTGGTCGTTTCTCTGCTGTAATTTAAAGACTCATGAGATCCAAGAATTACGAACTATTTGGATTTTGTCTCCCTGCTATGTTCCTCTCGGTTTTCAAGTTGTGAGGTTCAATTGAATGAGTTTCTTGCTCTGTTGGTTTTTGTTTCAGCAGAGATTGGAATTCAGGTTGAAGTCCTATTTCTTTGATTTGAGAAGGGCAACAAACGCCCGGGCATTTCTCTGGTTCCTTCAGTCTATGTCTCTTTTTAGTTTGGCCTTTCTTTTTAGATTTACTATTTTTCATTTTTGCTTTTCTGCTATGTCTGCATTTTTGCAGAAAGTGTTCGTTCAATCTGAATTGTTTCTTCCTGAAGCCAGTTGGATGTTTAGGTTGAAGTCTTGCGTAGTTGATCTGTGAAGCACAACCTTAGTTTGATCCTCCCTCAGTGTTTGCCACTTCATTTCAGTTTTTACTGTTCAATCTGTTTTCTACCAGCCCTGCGTTTTTTGCTTGCCTCTGTTTTCAGTTTCCCGGTCAGACCGAACTCAGACCGGTGGTCAGACTGCCTCCTCTTTGGCAGTCAGACCACTAGGGTTTGGCGGTCAGACCGCTACCACACCGGCGGTCAGACCGGCTGCACCCCGGCGGTCAGACCGGCTGTACCCCGGCGGCCAGATCGGCTATGCCCTGGCGGTCAGACCAACTGTGCCGTGGCGGTTAGATCGACAGTTCTCTTGCGGTCTGACCGGGTTGTATGCTTTCTGAATTGTTCTTTCTTCTTGGTTTTCCATTCTGTTTGAGACCTCCTTTCTGTTTCTAGTGAGCTTTCCTTCTCTTGCTTCATAGCTTATATAGCTATCAGAGAAGAAAAATTTTGTGGTTACTTGGGGTGGTTTTGAAGGCACCATTCAACCCCCCTCTGTTGCCATTTCAGTCCTACAATTGGTTTCAGAGCCGGTTAGCTCTCTTCTATAGATCTTAACTGGTCTGTGAGCCATGGCGATAGACAAGTATTCCACCAAACCCCCTATCTTCGATGGGATTGACTATCCCTTCTGGAATAGTAGGATGGAGACCTACATACAGCCTCAGGGCTGTGCCATCTGGAGAAAGGTCACAATGCGCTATGTTGTTCCTGCCTATGAGAACATCAATGTGGCAAACATGCCTGATGTTGGGGCGAATTCTAAGGCAAGGAACATCATAATCCAAGGTCTGAGCTGAAGTGAATTTGATCGCATCTCTCATCTCACGTTGGCCTTTGATATTTGGGTGACCCTCGATGCTTACCATGAGGGAACCACTCAAATAAAGACTGTACAACAGGACCAGTACAAGCGAGATTACAGAAAGTTTGAAATGCTTGCTGGTGAGTCCCCGGATGAGTGTTTTGCAAGGTTTCATAAGATCTTGAGCAACCTCTGAGCGGTCGGTCTCATATACCCCGACTCGGACAACGCTTGACATATGCTTTCTGCCTTGGATTTGCGTGCTTGAGAGATGAAGGTGACCACCATCAAGGACACGACCGATCTTTCGACCCTGACTCTTGACACGCTGTATTCACACCTCAAGACTCACGAGATTGACATTGTCTCTCGCAAGTCAAAATCGCGGTCGATAGCATTGGTCACCAATCCTAGTCCTGCTTTTGGTGTTTTCTCTGATAATGCTACTGGTTTTTCCCAAGCTACTCTCTGTGAAGTAACCGATGATCAATTAGAGCAGCTACCAGAGGACCAATTAGTCCTTCTAGCTAGAAAATTCTCTCATGCATACAAGAGAGTGAGGGACAGAAAGAGAGGAGGGCCCGTGATTTGCTTTGAGTGTGGTGGCCCCAACCACATTCGAGCGAATTGCCCCAAGTTGGAGAAGGGCAAGAACGACTATGGCGGTGTGAGCAAGAATGACTACACCAACAAGAACCGCAACAAGAAGCCCCCAGCTGACGCCCGAGGCAAAGAGAAGAAGTACCACAACCTTGACAAAGCCAAGAAGCTGTTCCACCGTGTCCTCACCGCCTTCGACGACATCAACTTCAGCGACATGGAAGGGTGGAGTGACGACAACGGCAAGGATGATCTAGATCCCAAGGATGGCGACGACTTTATCGGCATGTGCTTCATGGCCAACGAGATCGACGTCAGTGATAGCGAGCTCTACAGTGACTCCGATGAAGTCTGTCCCTCCTATGACCAGCTCAATGATGCCTTTCTCAAACTAGAAAAATTTCATGCTAGATCTAGATCTAGGTGTAGTGAGATGGAGAAGGAAGTAGAGAGTTTATCACGGGAGCTTACTTCACTTAGATCTGCTCCCTCCCGTGACGAGTGTGAGGTATGTTCTTCTTTCCTTGGAGATATGGAGAAGCTAAGGACCTCTCATGATAGTGTGACTTCTTAGCTAGACTTGCTTAAGATGGAGAATGTTAGTCTGTTAGCTAAATTGGAGATGACTAGGATTGCTGCTATTTCATCTACTACTGTTGAGACTACTTCTTGCACCTCATGTGAGGTTAAGGATAATGCTTTTAGAGGTCTTTACACTATGCTTCTTTATCTGCCTAAAAATTGTGAAAGTTGTAACAACTTAAAGATTAATCTAAAGAAGTCAGATCATAAAATTGCTGAATTGCATGCTTCCTTGCTTGAGCCCATTGTGTCTTGCACCAATTGTCCCAAATTAACCGCTGAACTTGAATCTGTCTCAAAACAGTTTCAAGAAATGATTGACCACAATAACAAAATGGCTCAGTATGCGTCTAAGGATCCTGTTAGCTCACCATGCAATAATTGTGAAAAACTAAAATCTGAACTCATTGCATTGAATGATAAGTGTGTGAAGCTAACTAAGGACCTTCTAGTGAAGCCACAAATTGATTGTGATGTGTGTGTTGTGATGGGGGAGAAGCCTAAGGAAAAGGTAGAGACGCTTAGCGACGAGAACCAAATGGCTAGAAGTAGGACTGTTCTCAGTGCGTCTTGCGAAGCCCTCAATGTTGAGGCAGCCATGCATCAGGAGAAATCCGCACGTGCTATTCATTCTTCTGCCATTGGTGCTTCCTCTTCTCCTTCTGCTGTCTCCTCTTCCCCTTGTTCTTCTTCCACCTCTATCTTTCAGGAGTGTTAGTATCTTATGACACTCTTGAGAAATTTGTAGGAGGCAAGACGAAGCTGAATCTGATTCTAGACAAGTCCAAAATTTGCAAGTTCAATCAAAGTCTAGGATACGATTTTCTTGAGGATGTTAGGAAGCATCCACCTATTGTTCTCAGACCCATGGCAGCAGTTGTGATTGAGGTCAAGCCCAAAACCAAAAAGGTTGAGTTCCAATCTGCGAGCTTTGTCCAAGGGATCTCTGACGATAAGGGTGTAACACCTGTTGCTTCGACCTCCCGGAAGGCGAAGTTTCATTGTACCTTCTGTCAGAAGGATGGACACATAATCGAGAGATGCTTCAAGCGTGCCAAGATCGTGCGGAGAGATCGTGTTCATGCTCTTAGGAGTATTCAGGGTCAGCCCCAGACCTTGACTGCACCTAAGACCAACACGAGGTCTAGGGTTGATCAATTTGAGGTGTTTAGGCAGAGTCGAGGACTTGGCTTTTCTGGTTTCTCTGATTTTCGTTCTCGATTTGCCTCTGGTCGTGATATCCACCGTCCTGAGGGTAGATCTCATTTTTCCTGTCGAGATAGCTACCCACGGCGAGATCAACATGTTGCTGGTTCTCTGACTCGCACTTCCATAGCAGTCAAGCCCAACAACAGATTCAGGTCTGCTCATAGACATTCTGGCTTTCTGAGCGATGGAGAGCGTAGGGTAGTTAGAGGTTAGTCGTGTGTGACTACTTCTTCTGCTCGTCGTGTGACTCAGTATTGGGTTCCAAAATCTCTTTTGATTTATCCCAGTACTGAGCCATCCCTCTCTTGTTGACTCAGAATCGCCGTGTGCAGGGAGGGAGAGGTTTGGCTCGTGGACTCCGGCTGTTCTCGACACATGACAGGAGACTCTCGTTGGTTCTCTTCCCTTGTCCGAGCTCCAGATGATGAGACTATCACCTTCGGAGATGCCTCATCTGGGCATGTCATCGCTAAAGGTACTGTGTGCGTTAATGAGTCTTTCATTTTAAAAGATATTGCCTTAGTTAGTAAGCTGAAATACAATTTGCTCTCGGTTTCCTAGCTTACCGATGATGGTTTCGAGGTGAGCTTTAAGAAAAATGCTTGCAAAATTCTTGATTCTTTGGGGAGTTTGGTTTGCGGGATCTCTAGATATGGGAGGATTTTTCGCGCTGATTTTCTTGAGTCTTCTGGTGATCCTCTCAAGTGTTTAGTTACTTCCGAGTCCCGTGACCTTACTTTCTGGCATAGGAGACTTGGCCATATAGGATTTGACCATTTGACCCAAGTTAGTGGCCACGATCTCATTCGTGGTCTGCCCAAATTCAAGATGGTCAAAGATCTAGTTTGCGCTCCTTGCCTATATGGCAAGATGGTTGCCACTTCTCATCCTCTAGTCACAGTGACTATGACCGATGCACCAGGACAGCTGCTCCACATGGACACAGTTGGTCTAGCTAGAGTGCAGTCGGCAGGAGGGAAGTGGTACGTTCTTGTTGTGGTCGATGACTTCTCGAGGTACTCTTGGGTGTTTTTCTTAGCCTCGAAGGATGAGGCATTTACACATTTTTGGGGTCTTTTTAGTAGGCTTTCTGTTGAGCTTCCGGGTGCGATACCTTCTTTGCTCCATTTGCCTTCTTTGCTCTGTCTGCATTTTTGCAGAAAGTGTTCGTTCAATCTGAATTGTTTCTTCCTAAAGCCATTTGGATGTTTAGGTTGAAGTCTTGTGTAG
The DNA here is from genome assembly GCA_017311315.1 of Dendrocalamus latiflorus. Lineage (NCBI taxonomy): Eukaryota > Viridiplantae > Streptophyta > Magnoliopsida > Poales > Poaceae > Dendrocalamus > Dendrocalamus latiflorus. The sequence goes on along the minus strand of CM029627.1, from coordinate 27,942,670 downwards.
TTGATCTGTGAAGCACAACCTTAGTTTGATCCTCCCTCAGTGTTTGCCTCTTCATTTCAGTTTTTACTGTTCAATCAGTTTTCGGCCAGCCCTGCGTTTTTTGCTCACATCTATTTTTAGTTTGCCGGTCGGATTGAACTTAGACCAACGGTCAGACCGCCTCCTCTTTGGCAGTCAGACCGCTAGGGTTTGGTGGTCAGACTGCTACCACACCAGCGGTCAGACTAGCTGCACCCCAGCTGTACCCCGATGGCCATATCGGCTGTGCCCTGGCGGTCAGACCAACTGTGCCGTGGCGGTCAGACCGGTAGTTCTCTGCTTTCTGAACTGTTCTTTCTTCTTGGTTTTCCTTTCTATTTGAGACCTCCTTTCAGTTTCCAGTGAGCTTTCCTTCTCTTGCTTCATAGCTTCTATAGCTATCAGAGAAGAAAAATTGTGTAGTTACTTGGGGTGGTTTTGAAGGCACCATTTACCCCCCCCCCCTCTGTTGCCATTTCGATCCTACACTTGGCTAGGGTGATTTGGCGATCTGGGCATTTGTTGGCAAAATACCCTTTTGCGCCACAGTTGAAGCAATACAGGTTTGAGGCTAGGTTGGCAAAATGCTCTTTTACTAAGGTTCGAAAGCCGTCTGTGATGACCTTATATTATTACTGACCCATAAACTCAGATGGCTTACGAAACCGTCTGTGATGACGTTTTTGAACCATCTATGATGACCTTTTCTGCAGTAGTATCACTAGATTTTAAGACAAGTTTGATATCCAAGTCTACATCATTTCAAGAGTGAAATTTGTTTGAAGGAGAATCAATTCAGGTACAAAAGAATATGTTATTTAAAAAAGTACAAATAAACTTGAATTGTTTATTGGATTTTAACTATAGACTTTCACTTGATTTTAAGACAAGTTTGATATCTAGGTCTACATAACATCCAATGGTTGTGGCTTAACAATAACTACGAGCTAGAAGTTTTTTTTTATTTTTTTAGAATTTATAATTTTTCTGTTGTCACTCGATTTTCAGTATATAAAGAATTAAACTGGGTTAGCAGTTTTCCTGTTCCAGTGTCAAGGATAGATACTCGTTCTAGCAGTAACCGATGGAAAGTGGACGCTGCAGCATGACTTCGCCACTGATAGATTCTGGGCCTGTTCTTTTTGGCTGAAACTTATGGATTTTGGCTATGACTTGTGACTTTTGGGATGTTCGTGCGAGAGATTATAGAGTAACAGAAACTCACGCGCGGTTTTTGTCGATATAAATGAAATCGGTACAGTATGTATTACAATTAACTAGTAGATTCTATCTTGAAAAGATACTCGCTTAAAAATTAGTTACTATAGAAAAACCGAAAAACAGCTTTTAAAAACTGAAAAGAACAGGCCTCTAAAGTCTTTACCGTAAACCGTGTTGCTTTGTATCCAAGACTCTCAAGTCAGTCAATGGGAGCGCGAGGTTGGTGCATTGTCATTTCAGAGACACCTGGAGCTAGCATCCAATGTGAAAACGAGCATACGTAATAGGTTCTGGATTCCCCATCGCCAATTCCCCAATCATCGGCCACCATCGCCTTGCATGAGTCACCTCCCCCCTTCTCCTGCCAGTGCCGCCTCCCTCTCTCTTGCTGTCGCCTTATCGTCCCCTACGAGCGCCGCCTCCTTTCCGTCCCATGCAGGCGCCGCATCCATCCCCTGCCGGCGGCCGGTGCCGCCTCCCCCTCCCTTGCTGGCGCCAATCGAGAGAGGAGATTGACAATGAACAAATGAGTCGATCGAGAGAGAGAGAGAGGAGATTGATCGGGAGAGATGAAGATCGATCGGGACATGGGAGAGAGAGGAGATCGATCTGGGAGATGAGAAATCGATCGGGAGAGAGAGAGATGGATGGGCGAGTCGGCCAACGGAGTAAGAAAGACAGGATAGTCTGGCCCAGCCAAAGGTTCGAAGTGGGCCGAGAAAACTAAATTTGCTGAATTTTGGAAATTTCGGCCCTTTTTTGTTGTTTATTTAGTCTCAAAAACATTTCGACGGTAGGTCTTGCATTAAACATCACAAGCAAAAATTAACAATGAAAACAACCAACACACTGCAGGACCCATACGTCAATGAGTATTAACCTAAAATATAGAACGAAACATGTTTAACAAATACTTCGTTATTATGACGTCCTTTAATATCAGCGCCTGATCGTACAGTATATATGCGCTAGAGACGAGGATGATGATATGCTTGTTCCATTTTGCCTGCAAAATGAACTTGCAGGGCTTATAAATAATTTTGACATTAACATTGAAAACAACCAACACACCGTGTTGTCTAAATTTTCCCATACGGTTGAGACATAGATGCTTGGTCGAATGGTCCACCTAGGAACTATCATCATAATTTCTTCTCATACAACCTACTCTAGCCAGGCAATGACCAACTTGGTTGGAAGACACTGGTGATGCTATGACAAACCTGTTGGAATCACCAATAGTCCTTTCTAAGCATTCACATCTTGGAGGGACCAGATGGCTCGAGTACGAATCCGACGACTTGGACTCCGAGGTCTATGCGTCTTTGTCTTAGGTCCATTCCATAAAATGAGGGCTTCTATCTCTATCTAGACTTACATCTAGCTACAAGGATAAGTCTTGTCATTTCCCTAGCCTAACAAGCTTCTATGAAACAGTCAACTAATGTCGTGGGTTGTTTAGGTCAAGATATATGGGTGCCACTCTCCAACAAGACCCATGCAGTACTGACCCTTGCGCTACCGCTACGGCGGGGACAACGGTGGCTGGTGCAGGCGGGGCTGCGATGGGAACTAGCGCGCGTGCTACGCCGGGGTCAATCGTGGCTCGGGCGATAGGGCCAGTGGGCCGCCCCCGACAACAACCTTGTCTCTCTCTCCTTATTGAACATTTCCGTGGAGATGCCCGGGGACATTTGTAGCGATTGTTGAGCGAAGAGGCACATTTGTAGCGATTGGCAATTGCTTCGCAGTGTGATACTGAGACTGAGTCTACGGCATTCAGCATACTAGGTAAGAGAGAACGGAAAATAATAAAAGAGGTGTCTAGCAACCTAGGAACTATCATCATAATTTCTTCTCATACAACCTACTCTAGCCAGGCAATGACCAACTTGGTTAGAAGATACTGGTGATGCTATGACAAACCTGTTGGAATCACCAATACTCCTTTCTAAGCATTCACATCTTGGAGGGACCAGATGGCGCGACACGAATCCGACGACTTGGACTCCGAGGTCTATGCGTCTTTGTCTTAGCTCCATTCCATAAAATGAGGGCTTCTATCTCTATCTAAACTTACATCTACAAGGATAAGAGATAAGACGATGGGATCCCGATCTTCCGATAGGATGATAACTTCGATTTTGGCGGAGGTGACTCTTGCGACCCGACTACAACCGTACGACATCGCTTGCGCCTTAGCAATCGTTGAACCACACTCCAAGTCGTTATCAACCGTGTCAAGAACGCGGCTGACCTGACCACGAAGGTCTATTCCTGCATGCAACCGAAGAACACGCAAGAACAAGATAACAAGCAATCTTGTAAGATCGTCGATGGCAATCAGAGGGGGGTGAATGATTGCAATGTCTAGCGAAAGCTTTTTCTTCAATCTATTGTTTTTTTTCTGCTAAACAGTAAAGACAAAAAAAACTGAAACGAAACACGAAAAGAAACTAAATTGACTTACTAGTTAATTGAGCTTTAGCTAGTTAAACTAATGTGATTTTGTTTCATGAGCTCGCTGCTGGATAAAATAAAAACATTGATAAAAGATGTCACTTTTCAAACACTAAGCATCACGGTGGACCAAAGCACATGCATGCATGAATCATAAATTTTAAGACTTAATGCTAAAAGCAAGAGAGAGAGAAAAACCTAATTAGATTTACCTAATCACCTTGCATTTATTACCTAGTCTTCTAATCATAGCCAATCACGAATAGAAATATGGCAATCTGAAGGACAACTCTCGGCTAGGCCTCAGTGCACATGAATGCAACTCGCGAATCTCTGTACACATGCATTAAGCTCATTGGTGAAAGCTATAGGACGAGGACTTACCTCTGCGTCGCCTGCGCACGGAACCAACGCGCTGAACACACGTGAAGACCTGTGCGCCTCCTTGAGAACGCCTCTGCACACGCGCGAGCACGCGAGAAGACCGTGCGGCTGCTGCCAATTGATCACGGGCGTGTGGCCACCATTAGCGTGAGATCCAGAAGAGATCATGTTGTGGTTACAGATCAAACAGAGAGAGATATGGTAGTAGAGAGTTGGGAGAAAGTGATCCCCTCCCTTAGCCATCCCTTGATATAATATTCATATGGGTTGTGCTTTTACAATTGTGCCCTTACATTGGTACCTCCCTGTCAGGGGTATTTAAGTCATTACATGTGTCCCATTTTGGGCCCTATAACCTTCTAACAGGCCTGCTGGGTTTAGGTGGGGGCCACCCCTACAACAGATCAAAAACGTCGTAGGAAGATAAAGCAGCGACGGCGTGGAGATCAATCAGATTTTTTTTCTTTTTGCCACCAAAAACCATACATACAGCCCATGGCCGCCAGCCCTAACCTTTTATAGCGTGCCCCCAAAACCGAAATAAACTCACAAACGAACTCAAACCCTAATACAGCTCATTCAATTGGGCCTGAGCCTTTTTACCTCAAATAGGCTTTTAGCCCATTAATTTTCAAGGGACCCGAAACCCTTCCTAACACGGGTTTTTTCCAAAATTCCAACTTTCCTAGCGCGTCACGTGTCGAAGCCTCCAGAACCGCATCTCCCGTAGCTTCTCCACGCACCATCCACCTTTGATCTCCATGCGCCCCAACATGAGCCTGATCATCCCATGACATCCTGGACCGTCTGAACCTCGGATCTCCCCATCCTAGTCCTGATTCTCCTCGTCACCGACTATGATCGTCTCCATGCTCAACTTGCATAAGCAAAGACCAAAGAATATTCTTTCGGCACAAGTTCGTCCCAACTTGACCAACATCAGTTCACGCACGCACACGTCTCTCATACCATCGTTAAACAAAATCACCAAAAAATCATCATGACAAATTAACCATTGTCAATTATTCATCACCAAAATATCCTAGACCTAGTCTTATGGTCTAACAAATCTGAAATTGCAAATATATATATTAAGCTCAAAAGGTGGGATTCCGCAGAAGGTTCTTTACGGTTGGTCTAGCCGACACAAGCGAAGAATAAAAAGCTTTCACCATGGAAAAACTAATCAAACGAAATCCAAGAAAACTAGAAGGGTGCAGCCTCCTTAAATAGGGGTGGGAAAGCCGCACAAAACTAAAGAAAAAGGGGTGGTACTATTCATGGTACTATTCACATGAACAGTATGGGCCTAGGAGGGGGCACCTCCCCTTTGGGCCCAAACATTACAAGGCTCAATTTGACCCAAACAGGTGACGTAGCACCTTCTTTGAGTGATTGCAGCAAGCACAGGAGGAATTTGAGAAGAGGCCAGATCCATTGGAAAGAGGACAAGAAAAGCTTTCCATCGAGTACTTGTGGACCTCAAACGGACTCCGTATGTGAAAGTTATGCACATTTGAATTTGGGCCGTCAAGCTGAATCCGAACTGATCTGGAGGCCGAATTGGATTCCAAAACGTGTCCAAGTTGAACTCTTGCTTGAATTGGTGCAAAAGTGATGTGGTGCTATAAAAATATATATTTTCATCATTAGATAGCATCATATTCTCATTTAAAATATGTTGAAACTGAAGAAACAAATTCAACTTTAGTTCAATCTTGATATTGGGCGTTATGGTCGTATGTGTTGGTGGCGTGGTCATATCATCCTCCCCTTCTTGATAGAAAACTGTCCTCGGTTTTAGCATATGTGTAGCCCCACGTATTGCATGATCTTCATCATAAATCTCGGTACATAATAACAAACGCAACAAACTCTTATTATGTAATATCATAAGTTCTTTATCAAGCAAAGTAAAACCTTTTTGAAACGAGCTCACCTTATAATTTAAGTGATGCGTAGGAGCTCTTGTAATTGGAACAATAAGCATAGCAAATATGGTTGTATCCATAGGGGTCGTGTCCTCATCACCCTCCCCTTCTTGAAAACAAAGCCGTCCTTGGCTTTTGATAAGTTGAAAGTATGGTAACAAAGAAGCCAAGGTGTATGCATGGTATATGTATATGTCATCCATTTTAACAATTATTCGTTGTTGCACAATTAATATTAGAAAATAGCAGCAATCATTGAAGCTCATCGTATCATTAACCCAATAGTAGTCAGATATGTCAATGACCAAATTAAAATTTCTCACACAGCAATTATTGCAACTAGATTTGCAAATTAAAGTGAAGCATTTATGCAATTGAAATATCTGAAGTTGTAAACTTGCAGTGGTGGCACATATGGGCGAAGCTACAACTTTTGGAATTAAGCAAAGTTCTTCCATATAATCATATCTCAATGGAGCAATAGCAAATTTATCCAGTAAGGGTGAAGAGATTTGCATGTTCTTCAATAATTCATCATCTTTATTCAGATTGTCCATACTAGATGATGCAAAAAGAGATGAACACATAGGCATTGGATGAACACTAAATTTTACTTCCCTCTCACATTGAACATGTTTCAGCATACAAGAATTGTTGTCCCAAACAACAAGTTTCAATTCATCCATGTGATCGCAAGTTATGCATATTCGATATACAATAAATTGATTTTCTACACCATAATTTCCAATCAAACTAAACTTATACCCAGGGGTGTAGGCACTAAACAAGAATTTCGAACATGCAAGTTCAGAAACTTTCTCCATAGCATGTGACAATTTCATAGGTAGATCCAACATGATGTAACACAATGAATTAGCAGGAGAAATTCTAGTCAAAACTTCTTTATGTGTAATTAATTCGACATGTGCAAAATTATAAGAATTTAGATCAGCAAATGGTTCTTTCAAGTGAACACAAGATATATTAAAACATTGCACTACAGCAGGTATATACTCACAAGGTTGCTCTATGTCTTGTTGTAGCACCAAATCAGTACCTTTGTCATTATCGTCCTCATCAGATACTGTAGGTATTTCAAACTTCTCCTCTAATGGCATAAGATGTACCAGATCATCCTTCATTTCTTCAAGCATCTCAGCGGTATCTGTAGATGGAGTAGGAGCCAAAACAATGTCAGCATTTTCAGTTACCTTAAGTTGCACCTCGCTTGTGACCGTGGGTGGTGAAGGTACAAAACGACGTCACAATTTCTTCTTCATCTCCTCCCATGTGTACATGTAGTGGAACTCGAGATTCGACCACCAATGTTGAACATCACCAATCAGCGCCATCCTTGCCATGCTCATCTTGTCATAAGGATCAAGATCTTGTCTTTCAAAGTAGCTATCCATCATAGTAACCCACAAGAAGTAGTCCGACGACGTACTCTCAGTGGTGAGTGGCAAGATATATACCGGTACTTGTTTCCCTTCAAGTTCAAATCTACCCGCGATGACATCATAATCTACCAATTTTCTCAAGCCTGTCATTGTTAGTAGAAAACAAGGAAACAAATTACAAGTAAATGTTCCTATCAACTACTAGGATATAGAGGCTCAAATCAAGTCACGCATCTCTCAAGCTCTTACCAAATTCTTAGAGCAACTCCAGTAGTACTACTCAAAACAGAGCCCCTACTTTTTATTTGAGGGCTCCCCCTACTTTTGAGGGCCCAATTTTTTTGCTTCTACTCCAACAGCACCCCTCAAATCTAAGCCCTCAAATCTATTCACCACACACTGACACATGGGACCCACTCCTGACAAATTTCTTCGTCCCCTCTCTCCCGTCACCGTTCCCTTCCCTCACTCCATCGGCGGCGGCGGCGGGATCCGGCGGCAGCTGGACGGCGTGGAAGCCGAAGAGGGCGTCGACGGCCTTGGCGGATGCGGCGGCGGATGCGGCAGAGGAGCCGAGGGGGAGGCCCTTGGTGAGGTGGATGGAGACGGCGTGCGGCGTCGGATGGCGTCGGTTCCGGTCAGATCCGGGCGGGGAGCGGCGGCCTCGGGCGAAGATGGCCGGATCCGGCAGCGACGGCGCAGCGACGGACGGATCCGGGCGGGAGGCGGCCGGATCCAGCCGGGCCGAGGCCGGATCTGGTGCGGTGGAGGCCGGCGGTGGAGGAGCTCGGTTGGTGGCGCCCGGATTCGAGGACGACGGAGGCGCGAGACGAGGAGGCGGCGGTGGAGGGGGCGGAGGCGCCGGGGGTGGGGGCGGAGGCGGAGGCGCTGGGGAAGGGGGCGGTGGGGAAGGCGGGGAGTCGGGGGCGGAGGCAGAGGCAGAGGGGGCGGAGGCGGCGGTGGAGGGGGCGGAGGCGCCGGGGAAGGGGAAGGGGGAGGCGGGGGAGGCGGGGACGGCAGGGGAAGGGGGGGAGTCGGGGACGGCGGGGAAGGGGGCGGAGGTGGCGGTGGAGGGGGTGGAGGCGCCGGGGAAGGGGAAGGGGGCGGCGGGGGAGGCGGGGACGGCAGGGGAAGGGGGGGGGAGTCGGGGACGGCGGGGAAGGGGGCGGAGGCGGCGGTGGAGGGGGTGGAGGCGCCGGGGAAGGCGAAGGGCGCGGCGGGGGAGGCGGGGACGGCAGGGGAGGGGGCGGCGGCGGGGGAAGGAGCAATGAGGGAGGCGGGGATTTTTGGCGAGGGAGGCGGGCGGGCGAGGGAGGCGGCGGGGAAAGATGCAGGCGGGGGGGGGAGCGGGAGAAGTTTCACGGTGCGGGAAAAAAACAGAAAAATGAGGGGTGGAGGGGGAGCCCCTAGGAATGAGGGGTGGGAGGGGGATTTGAGGGGCTCCTCAAATTTGAGGGCTCTAGTAGGGGCCCTGCTGGAGTTGCATTTTTGCCTCAAGCCCTCAAATATGAGATTTGAGGGCTCAAGTAGGGGCCCTGCTGGAGTTGCTCTTACAAGTTCTTACCAAAGCAAACAGGTGGTGCAACCGGTGGCTGGTTCATGATAAATCTAACTTAAGTGTTGAGTAAAGCGACTGCAAAGTACAGTGAGACCTGTTCGGTTAGTAGAAAAGTGGAGCTTGGATAGGCTATGTATTTTGTAGCAAAGGAAAACAATCAATTAATATCAGAAATTGCACAGAATTGAATTATAGTTCATATCTAGCACTTAGCCTATGTTGCTGATCAACCAAAAATGGAATAAGGCTAAAATAAGTGTATGGCAATGTATGGGAGTGGTAAATACAAGATAATGTAATCGAATGCAATCTGGAATTGAAGAGCACAAGGATTGACCCCAAACATGAAAACTGAAGATTTCTGTCCACTGGACAGTATGTCGGTATTTCGGTCGTAACTTTTTCTCAGCTGCCTCTTTTTCAATGATTCTTTTTTTCCCGTTTCTTGACGACCTTTTCTACAACTTTTTTTTTCTGGCCAAGTTCTGAAAACCGACCGAAAAATTCGTACAAAATTCAAAAGTGCCAACTGTTACAGATTCAATCTGGAATTTTAGGTCAACTTGCACCGCAAATATCTTTTTACTGCCATACTGGATTGAAGCTAAATATTACAGGAATATAGATAATGAAGTTATGAATCTAATGGCAGTGGTTTCACTCAAAAAGGATCAAGGAATCAAAAGTTATGGCTTTTTTGGTGGCGGCTGTAGAGAAAGGAACAATCAGCCGAATTAAAATTAGGGTTTGTGGTGGGCGAATTTTTTTTTGTTTGGATTTTTATGGAATCAAGGATATGACCAGCAACTAGACAAAGCTAAAATGGACATAAATTCAATTTAGCAAACCAAAACTAACAGATTGAAAGGCACAACGGGGTTTGGACAACGGAAATTAACTCTTTTTGTGGGGCAATTTTTCTGGACTATGGGAAATAAAAATCAATCTACTAACTAGGGATACAAAGAATTCCTACCGGTCAACTGAAAATCTGATACCAACTGATGAGGCGATAGGGTCCGGATCTTCCGATAGGATGATAACTTCGATTTTGGCGAAGGTGACTCTTGCGACCCGACTACAACCGTACGACGTCGCTTGCGCCTTAGCAATCGCTGAACCACACTCCAAGTCGTTATCAACCGTGCCAAGAACGCGGTTGACCTGACCACGAAGGTCTACTCCTGCATGCGTAGTCCCCAGATTGAAACGAACTGGAGTCATTGCTGGGCGTTTCTGGGGACAGTTGCTGGCATAGTGCCCCATGTTCTTGCAGTTAAAGCACTGCACTCCTGCTGCTGAAGTCTTGTTCTGCGGGGGTTGGCCACCATTGTTTGCCCGGGGAGTTTGTGGATTTGGGCGGGGTCCTGAAAAGGGAGTCCTCGGCACGCTTGACTCTGAGAGCTTGTGATAGTGAGGTGCATTGGGGCGGAATCGAGAGCTGCTTGCTCCTTGCTGGGCTTGAAACTTCCTCTTCCGATTTTCGTACAGCTGGCGCTGAGCATCTTCTTGGACAAAGGCCTTGTTCACTAGGTGCTGGAAGGTTGGGAAGTCATTGGATACCAGCTGCACCTTGAGATTGGGGTCAAGTCCCTGCGTGAACCTCCAAATCTTGGTCGCCTCTGAGGTAACCTCTTCAGATGCATACCTGGACAGTTGGGTGAACTTGTTCAGGTATTCGGAAACACTGAGGTTTCCCTGTTGTAGTTGGTAGAATTCTCTCTTCTTCATTTCCATTATTCCCGTAGGAATATGGGCAGTGCGGAAAGCTTCGACAAACTCCTCCCAAGTGATGGCTTGTGCATTTTGATGGGCGGCGCGGTAGTTCTCCCACCAGTTGGCAGCCATTCCCTTGAGCTGATGAGCAGCATACAACACCTTTTCATTATCGTTGCACTGAGCTAGGACCAATTTTCTTTCCACATCCTTGATCCAATCATCTGCCTCCAAGGGATCCACTGATCCAGCAAAAGTGGGAGGCCTTGTCCTCATGAATTCCCCCAATTTAGACTGGGGTGCCTGGTTGGGTGCCTGCTGGGCTGGCTGCACTTGGTTCTGGGCGAGAGCTTGAAGTAACTGCAGCTGCATAGCCATCATTTGCTCCAAGTTGGGGGCCTGAGCAGGAGGTGGTGGAATGTTGTCCTCCGGCTGGTTGTTGGCGTCACGGCTGCTGCCAGGGTTGCTCCTCGTGTTCACCATATGAAGCGGTTTAGGTTAGCAGAAGGTAAGAGGGAAATAGCAAAGGTAAGAGATTAGGGGAACTAAACCACATCCCAAGCCAACACACAAGAAAGAACTAGCAACCACTTAGGGGAAACTTTTTATTAAAATCAAGATAACTCCAAGGATGGCTGTACCACAAGTGCGCATAGGCCTGGTACAGTCCATCTAGCACACCAAAACATAACAATAAGCGTTCTAAGGACGCGGACATTTTATTTGGGTACTACGGACTCAAAAGACTACTAATCCTCTCCAAAGACGCGCTCCTCAGGGTCTTCTTCCGGGTCCTCTTCTGGATCCTCCTCCGGGTCTTCCTGGCGCTCTCTCACGTGGTGACGTGAACAGTCACACTCGGCCGAGGCACGGTTACGACTGGAGGCAGTCGACCGAGAACGAGAAGGAGAAGGCTTGCGCTTCTTGAGAGTAATGACAGGTGGCGGACTGGGGCGTCGCACTTTCTTGCGTGCTGTAAGTCTGATGTGGAGTCCTGAAAGTCGAGCTGGGGCCGGGTTGTTGGGGATGACGGCTGGTACTGGGGAAGACGGCGTGTAGTCAACTACGGGTGAAGATGGCGCGTAGTCGGCTGCGGCCCGGAGACGTCCCAACTCAAACTCAGCTGCCTGGCTCTGGAGAAGCTGTGTGTGAAGCGTGTCGGAATGCTGGTAGCTGGAAGTGAGAAGCATCCGAAGTTGTCCAATCTCCTCCTGAGCTCTAGCATAAGTGACGGCCATCGCCTGGGTGAGTTGCACCTGATGTGACAGTCGAGGATCGTCAGCTGGAATATCAAAGGGATCTGGATACCTCTGTCCTGGGCGAGGGTTGATGAAGAAGCAAAAGGGGGACTGATGTACAGCATCTTTGTGCAGGTGGCACAACTCGTCAATGGCGAGGCGTGCTGCGTCCTGGACAGCGTCGAAACAGCAGGACCTAGGGTACTTGATGGGGTAGGTGTGGGACTTGAATTCCTCTTCCCGTGCATACAGGAATACCTCCATCGTCCAAGAGTCTCGATCCAGGATCCGCGTCTTCCGACCCCTGAAGATGGGCGGCTGACGGTACTCCAGACACTGCATCAGCTGCCGGAGAAGGCTAGCGAATGCTCCAGCATCCTCTCCATGTGAGTAGTAGTCCCACGGGGCAGCGGAGGATGAACCAGCCATCTACAAGGTTGAGTGAAAGAAAAGATTAGTAAAAGTTTTAACAAATGGAGTTGGAGACAAGAACGAGATTCTAAGTAGGAAGAGAGTAGAAGCAAAGAAGCTTACACATTTTTAATATACTCTTTTTATAAATATAAGTCCTTATGGTTTGCCATTCCTAATCTAGGTCACGTCCTACAGTCAACTTGGCTCTGATACCATCTCTGTCGGGCCTCCGGATTATCAAACCCGGACCCTCTGTGCAATACAGCACTAGTCCCAGATCAAAGCTAGTGCACACAGTCAAACAGAATGGAAAACATCACCATCAACGATTTATTACAATAAATAAGAGTACTGACCACCGGGTCTCATTATTACAAGGGAGGTTTAAGACCTCGCACACAAGAAATAAAGCGGAAGCAAATAAAACTTGAGGACGACCCATCAATTCGCCACAGGCAATTGACTGGGGAAGCGCGACCTAGTCCTCCGGGAAGAATCCATCACAGCCACAAGCGAAGCAGTAGTCGTAGTCACCTTCTTGAGCTTCAACTTCCTCTGAGATGTTATTTTTAAGTGTAGCATGTGAGTACATAAAGTACTCCGCAAGTCTTGGGAAAAATGCATAGATGCAAGGCTTAACATAGAAGGCCATATGGTTCTTTTGCACAAAGCAACATTTTAAAATTCAATTACTACTAATTATTTTCGAAGGCATTATTTTAATGAAGTAAATGTTTTAACAGAATTAACTTTCTAGCGAAGGTTCCAACTACCAACACTAGCTAACCAATTACCATTGGTCAAGTTTTAAACTGCGGGTTCCATCCACCCTCTCTGGCTCCATCCGCCAGGATTCCCTTCCGAGAGTTCCCTCCACCCTCGGAATACAAAACTTTTGATTTTAAAACAAAACCAGAAATCTACCATGTGAATGCATTCCTTGCCCGCCCTTGACCGTGGGCACGGCTATTCGAATAGTTTTACACTCTGCAGAGGTTGTACAACTTTACCCACAAGAGATAAATTATCTTAATGGTCAACATGCTTCCTTTGGCATGAGACCCAGATAAAATATCACAAAGCCTTTCACCTACTCCAGTATAGCTAGAGACCACCCGCTGAGGTTTCACCGCAGAAGGGTTAAATCCGCCCAATCTGAAGCCCCCTCTTGCGCCATATGAGTACAGTAAACCCTGTCCCTCACTATGAGTAACCAGTACACCCTGGCACTCAATACACCACTGGTGATATCTAAACTACACCTTTATAGGTTAGTTAGCTAGGTCGTACCCATATAGACTTGTGGTTGTACGGTTAATGCTCAGTTTGGACAAACACAAGCGTCGGTCCTTAATTGACTAGGGTGGAACATACACTTAACAAGTTCTCGTGCTTACTGCACCAACCCAAACAACCATCCACCCTAATCTAAACCAACTTTCACATTTTTATTTTATTTTAAAATTACAGTGACAACTCCAATTGCCACTTCACTTTCAAACACAAGGATTTAATAATAAACCATAATTTCCCATTTTCAAGATTTTCCAAAGGATATTAGATAGCATGACTAAGCATTATACTACCATTCTAATATTCACAAAGATTAATATTAATCTCATTATTGAGACAAAGGAAGTTCTAGGGTGACAAGGGTACATGGCATTCAATTTCAATGGAGGGCATAGCAAGTTGGAATAAGTAGCTCCTAAAGATTTGAACTAGTGGCTTTAGGTAAATAGCAATGCACATAATTTAAAGTATTTTAAAAACATTTCAAAAGCATAGGTTCAAGATGATCAAAGGAGACTTGCCTTCTTGCAGGGTTTCTGGGTCTTCTTGCTGCTGTGAAGAGGGATCGTCGACAACGTTGGAATCTACGCGAGGAAAGACGAAGCAACAAAACAAATAAATACAAAAGAAAATTCAAATAAAATCCAAAAATTCAACAGAGGCCATAGTTGGATAGATTATGATTTTAGATGAATTTAGAAATTTGAATGGCTGGAATTGGAGTTAAAATGAGAAAGTTATGCTCATTTGAAAATCTCAGATTTGAATAAATCGAGAAATTCGGAAATTTCTGACAGGTGGGGCCCACTGGAATATCCAATTTTAATCTTTTATTTTAATTCTGAGAGACTGACAGGTGGGACCCACTGACCAGTACCCTCTGGCGGTCACTGACATGTGGGACCCACTGGGATCTGGACCCACTTGTCAGATGCTGACACAGGCGGGTGGGGCCCAGATGACAGTGGCCCGCACAGTCGGCTGCCGCTGACAGGTGGGACCCACTTGTCAGCGCGGAATAATAACGAAAAACTCAACCCAGCGCGCGGAGCCGAGGGCTCGAACGCGCACCGGGGAGTCGAGGGAGTGCGCTGCTAACCAGAGGGGAGGGGGAGGCTTTGCCTACCCATATAGGGCAGCCAATCTTTTTGAGGGATACCTTCGGGGCCGGGCAGAGATGGTCGGGGGCGAGGCTGCCGGCGGCGAGGGGAGGCCGGAGTCGTTCGGGCGATGCGTGAAATGCAATCCCGGAGCAGAGGAGCTTCGGTTGGAGGGGTCGGCGAGGCTCGGGGGTGAACGGAGATGGCCGGCGGCGAAGAAGGCGTCGGCGCGGCTCGGGTCTCCTGGTGCGACGGCGCTCCGGTGACGGGGAGGGGCGGCCAAGGTGTCGGGGAGGATCGCCCGAGCGCGAGGATGCTCGGGGTGGCGACGGCGGGCTCCGGGGGTCACCGAGGCGGCGGCGATTGCTCGTCGGCGACTTACCGGGCGCGCACGGGAACTTCTCGGTGCGACGGCGCTCGAGGCTCGGGGGGATGTGGTGGAGCGCTCTGGGAGGTGGTGCGGGAGGAGGCGAAGCCGAGGGGGTATTTATAGGGGCGGAGGGGGAGCAGGGGCGCGGCAATTGCTCGCCGGGGTGGTCGGCCGGAAAAAGGAAGGGGAGGCGAGGGAAAGGAAAGAGGGGAGGCGGAGAAGGAAGGGAAGCACAGGATTAGAGGGATTCGGTCGCGGCGGCGCCCGGGGTTTCCAAAACCGGAGGGGGCCGAGGAAGGAAGGAAGGGATCTTCGGGGGAATCGGTCGCCGGCGCAAGAAAGGAAAGGGGAGGAGAGAAAGGAAGGCGTCTCCGCGGGGGAGACGACGGCTCTGACGTGCGGGGCCGGGGTGGCAGCGGGAGCGGAGGCGTGTGACACTGACGGGCGGGGCCCGCGGGTCAGAGAGATGAGGGAGCGGGGTGTGGATGGCAGCCGCGTGGCCCGAGGGCGGATCGGGCGGCGGGGACGAGTTAAGTGGGAGGGAACGGTGGATCGATGCCGGGCGCGGGGACGCGGCTCATCCGAGCCGTCCACGCGTCGGGCGCGGAGGAGGGGAAGGCGGGGCCGTCGGCTGACGGGCCGGGCCCGCTGGACAGCGAGGGAGAGGGAAGTGCGGCCGGGATCGGCCGAGCGGCGACGTGGGCGGATCTGGGCCGTCCACGCGTCGGCTGGAGGAAAAGGGAGAGATTTTTAATGATTTTTAATTTCAGAAAATGCTAGAAATTTATTTAGGCCTCAGAAAAATATAAAAATACCTCCAAAAATTCCAGAAAAATTCACAGAAGCTCCTGGACATATTTTGGACTAACTAAAATTATTTCCAACTACTGTTGATATTTAATTTTCATATTTTGAATTACTTTTTAAGCTCTAAAAATAGTTTTTAAATTCCAGAAAAATCCAGAAAGGCAAATAAAAGCCAAGTAAAATCCAATTACCTTAAAATAATTAATTTGAATTTAAATTTTTCAAAAAGCCAAATTTTGGGATGTGACATAGGGGTTGTATCCTCATCAATAAGTCTTATCATTTCCCTAGCCTAACAAGCTTCTATGAAGCCGCCAACTAATATCGTGGGTTGTTTAGGTCAAGATGGGTGCCACTGTCCAACAAGACCCATGTAGTACGGACCCTTGCGCTACCGCTACGGCGGGGACAACGGTGGGAGCTGGCGGTGGCGCCACAGGGGTGTTGCTGGTGCAGGCGGGGCTGCGATGGGAACTAGCGCGGGTGCTACGCCGGGGTCAATCGTGGCTCGGGCGATAGGGCCAGTGAGCTGCCCCCTACAACAACCTTGTGTCTCTCTCCGCATTGAACATTTCCGTGGAGATGCCCGGGGACAGCATGGATCCACGACTTGGACGGAAATCCAACGACTTGGACGATCAGGTCTCTGCATCTCGTCTTCATCCGAACTAGTGATTACCATCAACTGTACTGTGGTGCACATGGTGGAGAACCGGACTGCGGAGACTGACCTTGGGAGGCGTCGAAGCGAGTGACTGCTTATCTGCTCAGGGGGGTAGTTGAGCGAAGTGGCACATTTGTAGCGATTGGCAATTGCTTCGCAGAGTGATACTGAGTCTACGCCATTCAGCATACTAGGTAAGAGGGAACAGAAAAAATAATAAAAGAGCTGTCTAAGAAACACTCGAGTATTTTTTTTGGGTTGGAAGCCCTCATATTTTTTTGGATGTTGGATCTTCATCCAACTCCCCAAGTTCGGAGTATTCATATTTTTTTCAGAGGGGGTAGGGTATGAGGGATCCGTTAGGTGGAGATTCAACGCCGTAGATTTGTTTTTTTATTTTTTGAGGAGAAGGGGTACAAGGAATTCGTTAGATGGAGATCCAGATCCAAAATCTAAATGCTCTTAACTCCAAATAAAATACTTAAGTGCTTCTTTAGGTCTTCTCAATAATAAATGCCTTGTTTTGGCATTTTCCGCCATCAGAATCAAGCAAAGGAAACCAGACAGGCAGTGGGCCTTCTCGCAGTGCCACCCTCACGTTGACTTCATCCATCCAAGTCAATATGGAGATTTCAAGGAAACCAGACAGGCAGTGGGCCTTCTCGCAGTGCCAACCCCACATTGACTTCATCCAACTAAGTCAATATGGAGATTTCTCTTGATGGTTTCACACAAATAATGATACTATTCTACCTAGTGTCAGAAAAACAGTATGCCCCGGAGGAGTACCACTAATTGATTAATGAAAATGCTAAGAATCCTTCGATTTCCCTAATTTTCCAATTTTCCCGAAAGGGGGACGGACAATTTTTGACTCAAAACTTACAGAGCTAAGAAGATCATATTCCACACCTAACAACCAAGCAACAACTTAAAACAACGAAGATGCACGAACCTAACCAGTCTAACCGGCCACAGACCGGCGGTCTGATTGGTGACCAGTCTGACTGGGCCCAAGAGTGGTCTAACCGCCCCTGTTCCCAGAATAGAAAATCAGCATGTGTTTAAACCATTTTTGGTGCAAACGTCAAAATTCATGACCAAATGTGATCAAATTTTGCACACACCTTTATGAGGATTTCAGTAACCTATTCCATCAAAAAATCGCAAGGATCTTGGTCAAAGTCTCAACATTTTCTCAAAACATGCAAGATTGCATCAAAATTAGGCAAATCTTAAAAACTTGATAAACAACTTGCTCATGGGTTAAGAAACGATAAGATGGCTATAAATGTGTTCCCATATGTCACAACAAGCAAAACTAATAGATGAATCAAAGAAAAACACCCAGATCAAGATTCCTCAAGAAGGGCTCCAAATCAAGCAAGAATCGGTGTTGAGATGGATCAAGACATCGAGAGAAGAGAAAGAACCAATAGAACAAGACCAAATTAATCAGATCTTATGGATTCACGAGAGATAAAAAATTTAATTATATTGCTACTTGAGATGAAGGTTTTACAGCTACTCTATCAGAAGAACAAGAGAGCACACCACAATACTCACTCTTCTCTTTCAAACCTGAACCCTAGCTCAAGAAGGTTGGAATGGTTGGCTTGCAAACCTCGTCCTAACCCAGTAAATAGATAAGGCAACCAGCCCACTTCTAACCTTAATGGATACTATCCATTCGCAGTATTGGGGGAACCCGTTAACTCCACAAAACATGGGTTTCACACTCATATTTAACTCATGCACTTTTTAAAGCACATGAGCTTGAACCAACTATGCCTTTAGCTTTTGATCCACTTGATCTTCTCAGCATCTCCTTGACCTAAATCATTCCCCAAATACCACTCAAGTGCCATGGTTTTGATCTAAGAAGTTTCCGGTATTTGGCCAACTACTAAAATGCCCTTGCTTTGACTCGGTCATCACCATCCCTTGTAAGCAATCACCATGTTTGCCACATATAGATTCACAATGGCTTGCTACGCATCGGCAAGTCTCTCCTACTTCAATTTCCACCGGACTATGCCTCACTTAGACAGATCAAACCACTTGGTGCAACCCATCGCTCAAATATTCCCTTCGATATTCCTTGTCTTTCTTGTACTACGCTTGAGCTCAAACATCTCACCCCAACATCATGACCATTCTGGACCTTAGCTCATCCATGAGCATAGTCCTTGTCCTTGCCGTTGACCATAGCTGACTCTAAGTTCTTCGTAATTCGATCCACATTAGCTCAAGCATTTTTCATGCAACATGAATGCACTGGCCTAGGACCAATTTATCCAATCTTTGACTAAAACACCAAAATCCAGAAACATGTACACTGTCAAAATTCAGAGGGCAACCGGTCTGATCGCTGTGCACGGCCGGTCTGTTCGATTTCACCGGTTTGACCACTCAACGGAGCCGGTTAGACTGTCAGGGACTGAAATCAGACTGAAATTCTAAATCTTTCACAAATTTGAAATTCAAACTCCGCAAACATTGACAGTGGTTCGTCACCAAAAAAATTATAGATCTTTTTACATGGTCCCTCAAATATAATGGCAGAAGAGACGCGGATGGTAAGTGATACGTCGTACGTATTATGCAATTTATAACTGCTATCAGGAAAGGGAAACAACAGGAATTTCAAATACCGTATTTCACATCTCAGGCGATTTTCTTTTTACTTGGTTCAGTATAACTTTGCTGGTCTCGTCTGGGAAATTGAAAAGTTGGTGCAGCCAGTTTTATTATTTCAAAAAACGCATATAGTACGTTGAATACTTAAATCACAAGAACATCAGTAAGGCAAGTTCATTATTCAGCATACATATATAAGTACTTTTTTGCGATAAAGGACAAATCATACGCCCCAGAAAATGAAAAGGAAATAGGATAAATCACGTGTCCAGCAATCACGTGAGCAGCACTTACCTAGCGGAAACTAAGGACAGCCAACTGGAACTGGGTACAAACATCTAACGTGCAAAACCAAAAGATATATGGCATCCATTCTAGCTCCGAGCTACAGCACTTTTTTTAGAGTAGCTAGAGCACTTTTGGCTTTGTTGGCTGGAACGCTAAATTGACTTCGTCACCCAGATCAATCGCCAAGGACTGAAAATTAGCCCTTGCTCTTGTAGCTGTACAAGCTGATGATTGTATATCTTCACCATTTATTGAAGCATCATGGCATGGATTTAATCTTTTCATCGTAGAAACTGCAATGTCATTTCCACTTGTTTCATAGTAGGTCTTTTTTCACCTTGAAGCCTCAAGCACATCTCCGCAAGTGAGGCAACATTGTTAATCTCTTCCTCGGTTGCTTCCTCAAGAACTTGAGCAGCCACTATGTCTTTAATTGGTCTCTCCTTCAACTCCTCTAAGAAGTAGTTGAATAAATTTTGTTGTAAGCCTGACTCATCTGTAACAACCGGCTCCTTTTTAAGAAGTAACTCTATGAGTACCACACCAAAGCTATAGACATCACTTTTCTCATTTAGTTGCCCGATATAGTAGTACTCTGGGTCTAAGTAGCCCAATGTGCCTTGCACATTTGTAACAACATGTGATTGATCGATAGGTACCAATCTTGAAGAACCAAAATCAGAAATTTTAGCTGTGTAGGTTCCATCCAAGAGTATATTTGAAGACTTGACATCACGATGGAAAACAGATATTGAAGCTGCAGAATGAAGGTAATAAAGAGCTCCCGTAGCTTCCGTCGCAATCCTTAGGCAGTCATTCCAAGACAAAGAGAATCCAATACTTGAATCAGCATGAAGAATTTCAAACAGTGAATCGTTTGGGACAAAATCATAAACCAACAACGGGACCATAGTTTCAAGACAACATCCAAAGAGTTTTACGATATTTCGGTGATTTATCTGAGAGTGGATCACAACCTCGTTAATGAATTGATTGATCTCACTCTCTTCAATAAACTTAGACCTTTTTATAGCCACTACATGCTGATCTGATAAGATGCCTTTGAACACCATATCATGCCCTCCACGGCCTAAGATGCGCTTGGGGTCAAAGTTATTTGTTGCATTTTCTAGCTCTTCTAAGGAGAAAATCTTTGCCATGTCACTCGCGGTTTCATTAGCTGATATGAGTTGTTCTAGAAGAAGGCCTTGATTTCTTCGGAAATATTTCCTTTGTAGCAGCCTCTTCCTGTTCCTTTTGCATGTACAGACGAGGTATACCCCACATAAAACTAGAAGTAGAATGCCAACCCCAGTGCTTAGTCCAATGATAATCCCTACAAAGCTGAAGCAGGGTCACAAACAACGAATCTCTTTATAAATAAATCCATCTTTCATCCTAGAGTATATTAAAAAGAGTCTTTCCTACTTTACTGTAATGCTTTCACAGGATTTTTTGATAATTATATATGCGAAGTAAGTTTTCATTTTGTCTTGTTTATCATGAGAATATGGGGGTGGATGTAGTACAAACACCTTTTAGCTACAAAAAGTTCAAAAAACATTTCCTCTCCTACGTTTTGTCACTTGTAGAATGAGTAGTAGATGGTAAAAAAATGTATATAAAGTGTATAATACAAACACATGTAACATAGTCACTCCAAAATAAATAGAACATTGGATTACCTAAGAGAATATTTTGTTGCTTTGTTCGGGTGCATTGCATTTTTACTGGATCGTACTCTGTTGAGTGAGGGCATTCAGTACAATAGTGGCTTCCTATGACATTATGACAGATCCCTTGACATATATTTGGTTGACGACACTCATCAATATCTGCAAATCAACCACATCTTTGTAAGGTTGAAAGAAAAATATATCTACAAAGAAACTGTGGTTAGTATAGGACATAAATATGAAACGTACTTAGCTTACTATAAGACGATACAGAAAGAATGGTGGTTCTTTGCTTCTATAAACATGGTGCAAATTAAATATGATGTAGAAAGATAAAGGTGCTTCAATTGTCCTATAAACAGTTCGGCCCGTCAGGTTAAATTATTTCCCTTACGGTTTCGCCCCTCAGGAAAATTCATTTTTCCTTCACGTATAAAACCGTCAGATTAAATTTCCCTGACGGGCACCCGTCAGCCAAATTTAATATTCCTTTCCAGCCAGCCCTGAGGGGTTTTGCCTGATGGGAACCCGTCAGGAAAATTAAACCTGACGGTTTTTTGTATTTTCCTAACGGTTTTGAACCGTGAGGGATGATCCGTTTCCTAGTAGTGAGATATTTATACGGTGAAAAGTGTAAGTATGTAATTTAAATAAATCAGTTATATCTAGAGTTGGTACAGCCCTTTTGACTCTAAAGAGAAAAGATAAGTTTAATACTGGTAAAATCCATTGAATTATTTCAAAATTAATTGATAATAACTTGAAAGTTACCTCGAGATCATAATAAATGTGTTCAAAAGATCATAATAAATGTGTTCAAGAACACGTATGTGAGACAAAATAAAAATATTATCAAAACTACCAAAACATTTTATTTAATTTTGAAAGAAAATGAATTCCAAATGTCACTTGGTGTAAATACAATATTCATATACTTGTATTTATTTTTTTCTTGATATAGTTTAGGGCAGGATTGGGGGGAGAGAGCACGAATACCTTGGCAACCATTTTGGATATATGGATTTCCTTGAAAACCGATGGAGCATTTGCAGCGGTACCCAATGTGATTGTCGGTAGAGTTGACTGGCACGCACGTGCTATTTGTGCTCACACATGCGTATCCAGACATATTATGTTGTGCCTCTGGACAGGTTAAATTTGCAACAGCCCATTGAAGATTGGCTGATTCACCAGCATCAACATAATAAAGACTATATCTCCTTCCGATACATAAAAGATTGATCCTTGTTGTTTTTGGAGTTCAGTGTATTTGATCAACCCTTCATCGACATCTATGTCGGTCACTTGAACATTATTGTCCAATAGCAGAATGGATGATGCCGTGCAGTTGAGATAAAATAGGTTCCTTGCAAAACAACCTTCTTCCAAGCCAAAGGGAAATGGAATAACGATGTTCCCACACTGACGGGTACAGTTAGCTCTGTGTTGAACTGGATTGTACCCTAGTATCAACAATAAGGTAACCATAAGTCCATAATTCATGAGCATAAGAGCATTACCATTGGAGACTCTTAAAAAACAACTCAAGTTTTATTTTGAAAAACTAATACAACTCAAAATTTTTTTATTATTGAAGCTTTCTCGTTTACACTAAAAAAGAATTACTATACCTACGATTGGAATTTGTTCTTCTAGAAGCCTAGAAATCGTGCAAGTCCATTGTTGTAGCTACAGGCTAAACAGGAATAAAGGGGGACTAGTAGAAGAGGAAGAAGGAGCCAGATCTATGGAATGGTGGGTGAGAATGAGAGGATGTCCCCCTTTCCTACCCCTCCTGGGGTTTTTATATATATGAGTGGGGTAGAATGGGGAATCCCCATTCTACCCCTTAGTACTTACAAAGGATGAGGGTACATTGGTATATTTACACTGGTATATTCCTCTACACTATTTGGCATATTACATGTTGGACTAGTTGCACGGCCCAGTCACGGGGGGTTGGGTCACCCCCACAACAGTACTCCCTCGACAGCAAGCGCTGAGGTCCCGATGGGCGAGCTGACGTGCTGAACTATCCCAGCCCCCCGTTCCCTGACAGCAAGCGCGAGGGCACCGACTGGCGAGCCGATGCAACTAGTAGCTACGAAGGGGTCCATGGAATCCCGCTCCGAAGCCGGGTCATGCAGCTGAGGCAACTCTCACAAGGTTGACAACGAAGCCGTGCCGTCCCGCCGAGGTGATGCCTACGAGGCGGACGGCAGAGTCCCGCGCCGGAGCCTTGCCGTCCCGTCGAGGCGGACGGCGGAGTCCTGCGCCTGAGCCGTGCCGTCCCGCTGAGGCGATGCCTACGAGGCGAACGGCGAGGTCCTGCGCCGGAGCCGTGCTGTCCCGCCGAGGCGATACTTACGAGGCGGACGGCGAAGTCCTGCGCCGGAGCCGTGCCGTCCCGTCGAGGCGATGCCTACAAGGCGAACGGCGGAGTCCTGCGCCGGAACTGCGCTGGAGCCGTGCCGTCCCGCCGAGGCGATGCCTACGAGGCGGACGGCAAAGTCCTGCGCCGGAGCCGCGCCGGAGCCGAGCCGTCCCGCCGAGGCGATGCCTAGGAGGCGAACGGCGAAGTCCTGCGCCGTAGCCGTGCCATGCCGCCGAGGCGATGCCTACGAGGCGGACGGCGAAGTCCTGCACCGGGGCTGCGCCGGAGCCGTGCTGCCCCGCCGAGGCGATGCCTACGAGGCAGACGGCGAAGTCCTGCGCCGGAGCCGCACCGGAGTCGTGCTGTCCCGCCGAGGCGATGCCTACGAGGCGGACGGCAAAGTCCTGCGCCGGAGCCGTGCTGTCCCGCCGAGGCGATGCCTACGAGGCGGACAGCGAAGTCCTGTTCCGCAGCCGGGTCGACGTCGTTCCCCTACCTTCAAAAATAGTGCCCGCGGAGAGCGGGCGCTTGCAGCGTAGGCCGAGGGCGCTACGCGCGCGGAGGCAGGGAGGCGGAGCCGCCGCTCCCCTACCTTCAAAAACAGCGCTCGCGGAGAGCGGGCGCTTGCAGCGTAGGCCGAGGGCGCTACGCGCGCGGAGGCAGGGAGGCGGAGCCGCCGTTCCCCTACCTTCAAAAACAGTACCCGCGGAGAGCAGATACTTGCGGCGCAGGACGAGGGCGCTACACGCGCGGAGACAGGGAGGCGGAGCCGCCGCTCCCCTACCTTCAAAAACAGTGCCCGCGGAGAGCGGGCGCTTGCAGCGTAGGCCGAGGGCGCTTCACGCGCAGAGGCAGGGAGGCGAGCCGCCGCTCCCCTACCTTCAAAAACAGTGCCCGCGGAGAGCGGGCGCTTGCAGCATGGGCCGAGGGCGCTACGCGCGCGGAGGCAGGGAGGCGGAGCCGCCATTCCCCTACCTCCAAAAAGTCGCGGTGCACTCCCTGGTGCAACGCGCGTGGGGGCGCGATATCCAAGTGGTGCGCCGCTTAAAGCGAGGCACTCCCTAGTGTCTCGGCCATGTAGTAATTGTTATACTCCGTAGAGTGCATGGGAACAAAATCCAGGTCTTATTTATACTCCGTAGAGTGCGTGGGAATTTCAACCACGTCTATTTATACTCCGGAGAGTACGTGCGGGGGGCGACACCCACACGTGCGCGGGACATCCGCGTCTTGTTTATACTCAGTAGAGTGCGCAGGGACAACATCCGCGTCTTATGTATACTCCGTAGAGTGCGTGCGGAGGCGGACCTCGATGCTACGTCTTATTTAGAGTCCGTAGACTGGTGCGTGCGGAGGCGTATCTCGACGCTACATCTTATTTATACTCCGTAGAGTGCGCGTAGAGGCGTCCCCCCGTTGCGTCTTATTTAGAGTCCGTAGACTGGCGCGTGCGGAGGCAAGCTCAATGCTACGTCTTATTTAGAGTCCGTAGACTGGCGCGTGCGGAGGCAAGCTCAACGCTACGTCTTATTTTAGACTCCGTAGAGTAAGCCGACGCTCGAGGCGATCGTGCGATTTAAATCAAAAACAAGGACCAAAACAGAGGCATTAAAGAAAGGGATAGACTATTGCACAGGCGACTGAAATTTTTTTATCTTTCAGCCACCTAAAGTTGCACTTTGAATCACCTGAAGTTGCACATGTTTTTTTGGAGGGGGCTGCAATTTTAGTTCATTGAGAGTGCAATTTCAGGTCACCTCAAATTGCACTCTAAATCACCTAAAGTTGCAGCTGTTTTTTTTTTGAGGGGGCTGCAATTTTAGTTCATTGAGAGTGCAATTTCAGGTGACTGAAACATAAAAAAATTTTCAGTCATCTGTGCAATAGCAAAACTGTTAAAGAAATGGCCGAAGGCTTGCGACAACAAAACGCCCCAGAATGCAATACCAGGAAAGCATTAGATGCTACGGTAGCCCAAAACAGGCCAAAAGTGAAGAAGCAAATACGGCCAAATTAAATGCTCTTAGAGTGGAACTGCAGCCGCAATGACTGACACGATGCATAACCGTTTTTTTAGCACCATGCATTCAAGAAATGCATCAACGATTACCAAAGCTTTGCACGTAAGCACGTACCATGCATATCAGGTGGGACGGTGGTGACGCGGAGTAAACTCTGCAGGTGCGGAGACCATGACGTCCTTTCTAGCTGGTAGACCAGGGCCGGGGCGAAGTGGCGCTGAAAAGTGGCGCTGACAAACCAGCGAAGTCGTCGTGGGGCCGAGCGGGAGAGCTCGAAGTCTCGCCGAGGACGGGCGAAGGCTAGCGAAGTCGTCGAGGCGAAGCCCAGCGCGAAGCCGGCAAAGTCCACGCAGTTGAGGCGAGGCCGGCGCAGTCGAGCAGGCGGAGACACTGGTGGAGTCCCGCTGGAGGCCAGCGTGAACGGGTGCTGATGTGCGGAGCTGACGCCAGCGGGGGACGCTGTCGGCGGGGTCCTGTGCGCGAGTCTTGTCGCGGAGTGTCGACCTCGCGCACCGGCTCGCGAAGATTCGTCGCGGAGTCCCGATGGCGTGGAGCAGAGGCGCGGAGGCAGCTCGCGGAGACCTGACGGGGGCCAATGCCGCGTCGCGGAAGCCAGGGAACTCGTGGGGCCGCACGGAGTTGGGGTTGCATAGAGTCGGCACGCGGAGGCCTTCAGCAACGCGGAGACTGTGCGTGCTCCCAGAAAACCAAAACAAACCGCCCATCCCTGCAGGGACGTGACGCACTCGCCTACGCATGCATGTGAGCTATCCATCCATGCATGGACGTGAAGCCCCTCCAAGAGTTTCTGCGTAGCCCCCGGACGCTCCGCCGTCACCACCAAGCGATAGCGATACCGTGGATGGTCTGGTAGCATGCTCACATCCGTACATGCGCGCGCTTGTTTCGCGCGGCCATGTGGGAGCTCCGGCCGGGCCACCACGCTGACCTCCGAGCTGCCGACGACCGGCTCCGACCCCCACTTGTCTCCGCGCCGCCAAAGGTGGACTCCGTCCTCCGCTCGCTTCGTCGCGCAGGCCCAGGCGCGGATGCGACCTCGGCGTTGCGAACACCAAGAAGGCCAACAGCAGAACGGAGTGCGGAGTCCAAGTCGCCCCGAGGTGGCCACCCTCTCGACTTCAGTCGGAGGCATGCCTGGACGGATGCTGTGGGCGCGTGCGTGGAGCGTGGCCGCGCGGAGGCAGCATTGGCGCGAAGACGAGTCTTCGCTCAACATGCGGCGACCCGTGGTCGACGAAGGTCGTCGGGGAGCTGCGGAGCCGATACGCGCGGAGCCAGGGTTGAGTACGACGACGCGGCGCCCAACACAGCGCCAGCGAGCATACTGGCCGGCCGCCGCCGCCGAGGCGCAGGTCCTCGCGGGGTGGGGGGTCGAAGCTGAGCCAAACGTCGGGGGGCGTCGTCGCGGGCCTGCGCGGAGGACGGCGACGTCGCCGCGGGGCCGAGAAAAAGCCGGAGCCCGCCTTCGAATGCGCGAAGTCCATCATGACGAAGTCATCGGCGAGGGCTGGCGTTTCGAAGGCGGAGCGAAGTCCGGCGGGTCGGCGCGATGGGGCCGCCTCCAGCTCGCCATTGCCCGTGCTGCACTTCCTTGACATCCACGTCCTGGAAGCGACAGCGCCGAGCGGAGTTGCGAAGCGAGGACCTTCGTTGCGAAGGTTGATGGCGCGCGGAGGCCGACGCGGATGAGTGCGGAGGCTTCGCGAAGCTAAACGGTAGCTCGGCTCAGATATCTCAAAGCGGTCTTTCTGCTGTCCTGCATGCGTGCGCAGCTAGCGCCTGCATGGGGCAACCGTCTCCTCGTACCGCTCCGCCTCTCACTTCGGCGAGTTCTCGCGGGCCATATGGAGCTCGGCGTTGTGCCTGCGAAATCCAAGCGAAGGCCGGTGTTTCGTCTGCGGAGCCTGACGCGGATGCTGCAGCCGGAGGCGAGACTCAGCGTCGACGTACCTGCAACATAGAGGAGCGCTGGCCCTGTGCGGAGACTGCAGTGCGGCGGAAGCTCGACGTTGTCCCTGCGCGGAAGCTTCAATGCGGAGGCTCGTGCACGCATGGTTGGATACGTTTTTACGTATGCATGCTGAGTAAGTACCAACTAGTACGCACGCTATGGCATTTCATGCAGAATTTCTTAGCCAATCACCAAATGCTAGTGCATTGTAACACCCCCGTTTCCAGGGGCGCGTACGGACACGGCACCCCGTAACTATTCACGCATGAACAGTTATGGTGTGTCGCGCAAGAGTATACCATTGCATGCTTACAACAAAAGTCCAGCATATATTTGACATAAGGATTAACATCCAGGTTTTGACAGCGGGGCGTGCAAGCCCAAAGTATATTTACATTACAAAAGACTTCCAGAATCCGCTTCGAGCACGGCGAAGACCTAAAGCCAAGGATCCTCGTCGAAGAAGAGATCCTCCAGGACTTCCTCGACGGGGAGACTTCCACCTTCGTCTTGATCCTCTAAAGATTAGATTAAGCAAGCCGTGAGCCAATCAACCAGCTCAGCAAGTCCCAAAGGGACCCTAACTTATTACATGCACGGAACATCAAAGGAAGGGAGTATACTTGGTTTATTAACTTTGAGTGGATGCAGTTTTATTTGCAAACATTTTGATAAGACGGCCCAAAACTACTTCTCAAGAACTCAGGGGTTTTCAACAAGAGTCCATTAACCAACCTAAACAAGTTAAAGCATGTACAAAACTACTTAAGCTTTGCTGCTGGAATCACCCAAGTGACACAGCTCCAATAACCGGGAGCACGGCGTATTCGAATACCATTTATTTGACTCTGCAGAGTTTGCTCAGCTTTACCCACACGATCCCTTAACTCCCGCTAAAGAGTTAAGAAAGCCAGGTCGTTTCACTGCTCAATTCTTTATATAGGCTCTACCCGGTAGAATTCACTCGGGTCTGGCTCACACACACACACACACACACACACACACACGCACGCACACACCCACACACCCACAAGAGAAAATGGTGTCCGCTTCGAGTGAACTCTACCGTTGTTAGGCACCCACAACACGGCTTGCCTAACCTCACTGCTAAACCTCCTGTAGAGTTTCAATCGAGTTGAGCAGCTACTAGACAAGTGTTGACAAGTCAACTCCTGTGGTTTGAGCGGGTTCTATGACATTTGCTCAGCATAAGGGTTTCAGTCCTTATATTTTCACATGGCCCGCAACCTCGCCAGGCTCGCGACCCAACCTAAGGTAAGCGGTGGGCGTAGACCGTCTCGCGATTTCCCACTCACCCTTACCCTTCTCCAACCCTAGGGTAAAGATGGGCGAAGACCGTCTCGCGGTTCCCCACTCCTTACCCTACCTTGTGCACGCCGGTACTCTCCGCTCTAAGATACGGTGTCCCATACCACCCTACCTTAGAGTCGGGTTTTCCAAATTCTATCGGCCCACAGCCACAACCTTATTAGTGTAAGACTTTGCATGATGGTAATAACCTACAGTTATCTAGATTAACACATAATTATTTCTAGGGTTGCAACAGCATGGCAACAAATTTAACAGGGCATTTGATAGTGGTAGGATTAACTACATAACAAGTCATTCTAAACATTTTATTTTATTTCAAACTAACATTTCACAATTAGCATAATGCAAATAGCATATTAACATAAATAAACATCATGGGTTGCAATATGATCAAAGGATTTGGGACTTGTCGTCAATCCGAATGATTTCCGCTAGCTCGAACGAAGAACCTCCTGGCTCCTGTGACTGCACTTGAACTTCCGGAGACTCCGACACTAGCGCAAACATACAAAACAAATTAAATCCTGCTTGAGACTAATCAAGCGAGGGAAAATAAACTATTTAAAAAGGAGCAAATTGCATAAATCTCCAAATGAGGAATTTTAGGAATTTATTTGGGATGGATCTGTGGAAATGGAGGTCACCAATGGATCTGGAATATTATTTGGAGCAAGGTGGTGAAATTTGGGAATTTTTTGGGATTTTCTGTGATTTTCTAGGATTTATTTGGATTTTCTGGAATTTTAGAAATTGATAAACTCGGGAAAAATCGGTGTGAACAGTAAAAGGGCCGGCCTGAGCTACAGTGCGGCCCGGCCGGGGAGATGGCCCGCGCGGCCGAAGGCCAGCGCGGCCCAACGGCGCGCGCGCTCGCGCGCGGGAGGGATCGAGCCAGGGAGGCGGCCTATGCCAGCGCGCGTCCGCGCGGTCCGGATGGCCGACGCGTGGACGGCGGGGCGGCGGGGATGCGGGACGAGCCGAAGGCCCAGATGAAACGGGCGGAGATCGGACGGTGGCGAAGCGGGGACGAGGGCGAAGCGGTACGAAGTGATCCGACGGCTGACGTTATATGGCAACGGGAGGATGGACGGCGGAGGGGAAGCCACGTCGCGAGGAGGAGTCGTCTTCCTCCTCCAGCCGCTACAGTAACCTCGCGGCGAGGTCACGGTGGCGACGGCGGTCTGGGCGCTAGGAAGCTCGTCGGCGACCACCGAGGGCACCGGCGGGTGCGGCTTCAAGAGGGGGACCCGTTTTGGGCGGTTGGAAGGAGCGGGAACCAACGGAGGGGACGGGAAGTAAAATGGGGTGGTTCGGGTACTTGGAGGCGAGGGAGATCACCGGCGGCGAGTTAGCTCAAACGGCCGCGGCTACACGTTCAAGGGGTCCAGGTGCTCACATTGGCGGCGGCGGTGAGTGCTGGGGAGCTTCGGAGCGGGCTGGCCACGGGAGAGGTGCGACGGCCGGAGAGGAGCTTCGACGGCGGCGCTCCTCGGGCAAACACCTGTCCAACGGCAAGCACCAAAGGGGTCAGTGAGGGGAGGTGGTGCTCTCGACGAATGCAATCGAGGAGTGAGAGAGAGGAGAGGGAGATTGGCTTCGGGGTGCCGCCGGCTCACAAGGCGGCAATGGGGAAGCTCCGGGCGGCGGGACTTCAATCGGCCGCTCGGGGAGCTTCTCTGGAGGCTGGGGAGGCGAGTGGAGGTGGTGGAGCGGCTCGGGAAGCAAAGGAGGAGCGAGGAGCCGGAGGGGGGATTTTATACCCCGAGCGGAGGGAAGCGGGGCGTGGAGGAGAAGCCAACGGGCGGGCTCCGGGGTCAACAGGAGTGACGGGGGCAGTTGGGGGCGTCTCCTCCGCGCAGACGGGGCGGTGACGGGGCTCTGCACAGTGTTAATGGCGACGGGACGGGAGAGGGGCAGGTGAGCTCGGGCATGGGCGAGGTAGCGTCCGCGCGCGGGAGAGGGAGAAGCCGGGGCTGACAGGCGGGCCCCAGGGCGGACGCGGGGCGACGCGTGGCGCGGAGGCGCCCACGGATTTGGACCGTGGCGGTCGGGACGGCGCGGGCGCGAGGAGGGGATCCGAGGGCGGCGCTGTCCGCGCGAGGGGAGACGGTGTGGAGGCGGGCGCAAAGCGCAGCGCGCAGCGCTCCGCGCGTGCGCGAGGCGAAGGCGGGGAGGGGACGAGGCGCTAATGGGCGAGGGGAGCGGGGAAAGCGCTGGGCGCGGGAGAAAGCGGGATCGGGGCGGCGCCAACGCGGGAGGGGAGCGGGAGGCGCCGGGGAGGAGAGGAGGCGGAAAGAGAGACGGCGCCAACGAGAGGGAGGAGGCGCCAGGCCGAAAAGGGAAAGCGGCGGCGGGGAAAACTTTCCCAAAAAGGAAAGTTTTCAAAATTCACTCAAAAATGCAGAAAAAATTAAGGAAATTTTTGTTTGAAATTTTTGGGGCTTTTCATGCATGCACGAGAGCTCATGTGGTGCACGCCCGCATGCGATCATACACAAATTTCACGTGTACGTGTGTCATGCATGGGTGGATGGATGCGTAACTGAATGCTAGTGCATGCATGGATGGATGGTTACGTACGTAACTGAATACCAGTGCATGCATGGGTGTGGATGGATACGAGACTTCATGCTTTGCGCCCCGTGGGATGGAGGCTTGTGGACGGATACGAGGTATGTCTCCGCATTCTCGCTGAGGCGGAGACGCCGACTCCGCCGACGCGGAATGTGGCGCGGAGACGTGGCTTGCTTCGGAGAAGCTTCGCTTGCTAACGCCGCGCGCATAGCAGTCCCCCGTTGCTCGGGGCCTAGTTTTCGCGAAGCAGACCAACATAGCTCCACCTCGACGCGGAGGCTCGCTGCTGCGCGACATCGTTCACGGCGGAGACGAGCTGATGCGATGTAAAGATGTGCCTGGCGAGGCGTACCCCGCGCGGAGTCCAGCGTGGACGAGCCGAAGGTGCGCAGGTTCCCTGCGCGGAGGCCGAAGGCTGTCAATTAGATCAACTCAATACCCTATCTAAAAAAAACACGGCGAAGTACACAGGCGAATCCCATGCGACTAGATCTATTCAATGTACCATCTAAAAAACATGGCAGAGGATACAGGCAAAGCCTATACACTTCTACAGACGAGATGGTTAGATTTTTAGCGAGCAAGCTACTTATCTGTCGCTGATGACACTCCCAAGAACAGCGGCTTCCAGCCCCTTAAGCGACCTTTCATCCAGTCCCCACGGACGGCGCCATCTGTTGTAGCTACAGGCTAAACAGGAATGAAGGGGGACTAATAGAAGAGGAAGAGGGAGCCAGATCTGTGGAATGGTGGGTGAGAATGAGAGGATGTCCCCCTTTCCTACCCCTCCTGGGGGTTTTTATATATATGAGTCGGGTAGAATGGGGAATCCCCATTCTACCCCTTAGTACTTACAAAGGATGAGGGTACATTGGTATATTTACACTGGTATATTCCTCTACACTATTTGGCCTATTACATGTTGAACTAGTTGCACGGCCCAGTCGCGGGGGGTTGGGCCACCCCCACAACATCCATAATCGTCTTTAAAAATTGTATTTACACCAAGGTGGGTAAACTTCAGGTGAAACCCAAATTGAGTGTAAACTTCGTGGAAATCATGTGTAAATATTTTTAAAAATTCTAAAACAGTTTGTGCATATTGAGTAGGATACATTTTATGCTATGTAAAATTTCAAGATTAAACCCAATCACATTTATGAGATATGCAAACGGCAAAATCTAATTTTATGCAGATTTTGTATTTTGCTTATCTCCCAAACGTGATTGAATTTAATCTTGAAACTTTACATGGCTATAGAACACCACATCCCCTATATCTAAAAGTTTTTTGAGAATTTTTGAAAGTTTTACATATGGTAGAGCGGCACGGCCTTCTGCAGCAAGTCGCCTTGCTGGAGAAGGAAAAGGGCGAGCTTGCCTTGACTCTAGCAGAGCGCAACCAGACGCTTGGCGAGGCTTTGGTCATTGCGTGGGACGCCCTGCAAATGCTGGAAGTCCACCTCCAAAGACTTGTGGCCGGAGTGCCGGACCACGCCTTCGGCCCGGAGGAGTTGCTGCGGGCCCTTCGCTGGATCCATGATGCCGCCGACGTTGCGCGCGGGGCTGCGACGAACTTTGGCGACCACTGTGCCTATGTGGCGTCGTGCCTGGTGTGCGCCCTCCTTCGGCACCGTGGTTGCACGCACCTCGCCGAGCTGGAGAACCCTCAGCTGGAGATGCCCGGCGGGGCCGGAGTGATGTCCGGTGAAGTCCGTGCCGTTCGCCGCCCCGTCAAATTCTTCTACGAGCGGATCTGGGACTACGCCGGGATAGCCGCCGCGCAGGTCGAGCTTCGGAAGTCCTTTCATGAGGAGGGGAGCCTCGGCCAATTTCTGGACGAAGTCCCGTGGTGCGGCGAGGGTGGCGCTGAGGCCTCCGAAGATGCCGAAGGCTCACAGGTGCGGCGCCAACGTGGCTAGGTGTGGGCGTGCATTGTAAAGTCTGCCCCTTAATTGAATGAATAAAGTGCATGCTTGCATCACGAACTGACTACTTGCCTTCCTCCCGGGCAGCTTCCTTGCTGGGGCCGACTGCTCACGTCTGGCCTTGCGACCCGGCGGCGCCTTCGACGCTGGCAAAGGGCCGAGGAGTCGTTGAACTTTTGGGCAGGCCGTCCTTCTTCGGGCGAGGCCCCAGCTTTAGCGCGTGTTAAGGACGAGCCCGCGGGATAGCAGCTTAGAACGGCAAGGATGTTGCCGGACCTTTGTACTTGTGTGATTTTTCCGGTATGTAGATTTTCTGGCATTTTAGGATATGCGCTTCACCTCTTTATAGTCCGTAGACTGGCGTGTGCGGAGGCGGACCTCGGCACTTCGCCTTTTTATAGTCCATAGACTGGCGGGTGCGGAGGCGGACCTCGACGCTTCGCCTTTTTATAGTCCGTAGACTGGCGGGTGCGGAGGCGGACCTCGGCACCTTGCCTTTTTATAGTCCGTAGACTGTCACGGGCGGGGGTGGAAGTGCGCGCACATTCCGTTCCTCTTGCTCCCCATGGCGGGGGTAGCCTCTGGCGCGCTGTCTTCGGCAACGCGCGCTGCGCTCACCTCCCACAGTACGCGAGGGTGAGCCTCGCTCCACTGCGGTTAATATTCGTGTCCTCCACCCGCGTCGCGAAACGCGTGGGGGGCCTCCGTACTTTTATTTATACTCCGCAGAGTGCGTGGGGTCAACATCCACGTCTTATTTATACTCCGCAGAGTATGCACAGGGACGAGGTCCCTGGCATGCGCGGAGTTCGCGTCTTGTTTAGACTCCGTAGAGTGCGCAGGGAGAACATCCGCGTCTTATTTATACTCCGCAGAGTGCGTGCGAGGCGTCCCCTCATACGTCTTTTGTTTATACTCAGGCCCGTCACCCTTGGCTACGGCGAGTGCACACGCGAACGTGCGACTTCGATTTATACTCAGTCCCGTACCCCTGGCTACGGCGAGTGCACACGCGAACGTGCGTCTTTGGTTTATACTCAGGCCCGTCACCTTTGACTACGGCGAGTGCACACGCGAACGTGCGACTTCGATTTATACTCAGTCCTGTACCCCTGGCTACGGCGAGTGCACACGCGAACGTGCGTCTTTGGTTTATACTCAGGCCCGTCACCTTTGGCTACGGCGAGTGCACACGCGAACGTGCGACTTCGATTTATACTCAGTCTCGTACCCCTGGCTACGGCGAGTGCACACGCGAACGTGCATCTTTGGTTTATACTCAGGCCCGTCACCTTTGGCTACGGCGAGTGCACACGCGAACGTGCGACTTCGATTTATACTCAGTCCCGTACACCTGGCTACGGCGAGTGCACACGCGAACGTGCGTCTTTGGTTTATACTCAGGCCCGTCACCTTTGGCTATGGCGAGTGCACACGCGAACGTGCGACTTCGATTTATACTCAGTCCCGTACCCCTGGCTACGGCGAGTGCACACGCGAACGTGCGTCTTTGGTTTATACTCAGGGAAGGCGCGCGCTGGCCAGGCCTGCGCGCGCCTATGCCGCGTACTTGCGCGTGATGAAGAAAGATTGGCGACAAACGGCGATCTTCATTACATCCCCGTTTGCGCGGGTAAGCAATTACAAGGGATGGATATACTAACCATTTGTCCTTGGTGCGGCCGAAGCCTCTAGTCGTTAGACATCTGCAAGGCCCGCCAAGGCGCCTCCGAATGGCCCCGCAGACCCCCGCGCTGCGACGCCAGCTTTAAGAGCGCCATTGGGCTTCGCGACGCGGATACCTGGTACCTGGCTCGATGCGCCGGGCCATATCCTGATCGCCTCGGACGGTGATGATGGTCCGGGGACCCGGGATCTTCATGCACAGATAGCCGTGATGTGGTACCGCGCCGAAGGAGTTGAGGATTGGGCGCCCTAGTATGGCGTTGTAGGGGTACGGGAGGTCGACCACGTTGAAGGGGGCATCTTCGGCCCGCACATTGTCATCTTGGCCGAACGAGACTCGAAGACATATTTGGCCCAGCGCCCGCAGGGGCTGTCCCCCGAAGCCCTGCAGTGGGATTCCCGAGGGCCCTAGGCGGCTTCGAGGGATCCCCATCTGGTCGAAGGCCGCCGCAAACAATACATTCGCGGAGCTACCGCCGTCCACCAAGGCACGCCCCACGTCGCATCCCGCGATGGTGACCCGGATGACCAGGGGGTCCTGATGAGGAAAGTCCACGCCTTTGGCGTCGTCGGGTGTGAATGTAACTTCGTGCTGCGCCCAGTCCGGCGGTGCTTGCGCTGGGTATGTCGCCACGTGATGTAGCCTTCGCGCATAAGCCTTCTGCTGCCGCGCTGAGGCGAATTCCAGCGCAGAGCCTCCGGATATGACGTAATGACCCTACGGTGGGTTGCCTCCGGGGCCTGCAGCGACAGGAGGCCCTCCCGAGGCTGCTGCACGTGAGCTTGGATCCGTAGGGGGCCTTCCTGAGGCTGCATTCCTTGCGCCTGTACCTGCGTGGGGGCCTCGTACGGGAACTGGACGTGGGCCACCGCAGGCGGACGCGTCTCCGGGTTCCTGTACCTAGCGGCGCTTTGGCAGAGCGCCGCGATGGAGACACACGAGCGTGTGTCGTGGGTGCCTCGGCTGTGGACTTCGCACCACAGTCCCTGGTGCTGGTTGTCGTAATCTCCACGGCTTTTATCATCACGGCCGCGGCCACGGCTGCGTGCTCGACCTCGACGCCCCCGACCGCCACGACCAGCGAAAGTGCTTTCTTCGGAAGCGCCTTCGATGTCCAGGACGAACCGGCCTCGGCGCGACTTCTGCTGGCCGCGCTTAGGCCCATTGGACGGCTCCTTGTGCGGGGCTTCCCCGCGTTCGGGCGCGTCTTTAGACGACTCCGGCTTGCGTTTGCCCCTCGAGGGGCTGTCCTGTGATGGATCTTCGGTTTTTGTCGAGCCACCGACCTGGTTGGCGTCGGAGTCATCTCCTCGCCTTCGGCGAGCGTCTTCTTCCGCCCTGGCGTACTCCTCCATTTTGTCGAAGAGTTTCGCCACCGTCTTGATCGGCTTTCGTGCATTGTACTCGGCCATCGGGCCCGGACGAAGGCCCTGTATGGCTGCATTAACGACAGTGGTTTCATTAACGTCTTTCACTTGGCATCGAATCTTGGCGAAGCGCTTGAAGTAGTCTCGGAGCTTCTCCGAGGGCTTTTGCTTCACAGCGAAGAGTTGGTCCGCGTCGACTCGCTCGACATAGTTTCCCTGGAAGTTGTTGTGAAGGCGGTCACGGAGCTGCTCCCACGCGTAGATGGAGCCCGGATCTATGGTAAAAAACCAAGAGAGCGCCACTCCTTGCAGCGCGAGGGGGAGTCCCTTCGCCTTTGTGGTGTCATCTCCGCCCGCGGCCTCGATCGCGGTTTCATACACGCACACGAATTCGCAGGGATCCGTGTCGCCTTTGTACGGGTCAATGACTCTCGGGAACTTGAAGTCTTCGGGCCACGCCGCCTGCTGCAGTCCCGCCGAAAGCGGGGACTCCGGATCTACGCGTCGCAGCGGCACACGGCTAGACGTGGGGGCTTCGCGGCTGTCCGCCCTCTCCGGCGTGGGCTCGGGCGCGATTACTGGCGCCGAGCCTCTTGTATATCTCGGACGGCTCCGCGAAGGTCCCCTAGTTCCCGCTAGAACGCGTTGAGGGCTGCTAGTAGGGCGCTTTCCACCGCAGGTGCTGTCGGGGCCGCCGGAACACCCAGCGGATGGGTCGGTGCAGGGACCATCGCCTCACGATCTCCGGATCCGCCGGATGCCTTGTTGCAGCTACCCCTGGCCGTCTGATTCGCGCTGCCGGTGAGGGTGGCGGGGGCTATCGTTGCAGTGCTAGCGACGGGGTTGGATGTCGTTGTAGCGGCGCTGGCGGGGTCGGTCGTTGTAGTGCCAGCGACGGGGTTGGATGTCGTTGTAGCGGCGTTGGCGGGGTCGGTCGTTGTAGCGCGAGCATCGACGCCCGCGACCACTGCGCCTACGCCGCCGCCAGCTCCTTCGGCGGCCGATGCCGAAGCCCTGGTATTCACGCGCCGCTCCAACCCAGCCATCTTCTTTCCCTTCGCCACCGCTGATGAAGCTTTTTTCGGTGCCATCCTTCTTCTTCGGTCTTCAAGCTTGTCCTTGTCCTCCCCACGGACGGCGCCAACTGTTGTGGTTACAGACCAAACAGAGAGAGAGATGGTAGTGGAGAGGTGGGAGTGTTCTGCCTCACCCTCCCCCTCATCCTGATATATATATTCACATGGAGTATACTTTTACAATTATGCCCTTACATCCGTACATCCCCCTTAGGGGCATTTGAGTCATTACACATGTTACTCTGGTTCTTATAATCTCCTAACAGGCCTGCTGGGCTTAGGTGGGGGCCACCCCTACAACACATGTTGAACTAGTTGCACGGCCCAGTCGCGGGGGGTTGGGCCACCCCCACAACATCCATAATCGTCTTTAAAAATTGTATTTACACCAAGGTGGGTAAACTTCAGGTGAAACCCAAATTAAGTGTAAACTTCGTGGAAATCATGTGTAAATATTTTTAAAAATTCTAAAACAATTTGTGCATATTGAGTAGGATACATTTTATGCTATGTAAAATTTCAAGATTAAACCCAATCACATTTATGAGATATGCAAACGGCAAAATCTAATTTTATGCAGATTTTGTATTTTGCTTATCTCCCAAACGTGATTGAATTTAATCTTGAAACTTTACATGGCTATAGAACACCACATCCCCTATATCTAAAAGTTTTTTGAGAATTTTTGAAAGTTTTACATATGATTTCCACAGAGTTTACACTTAAGTTTGGTTTCCACTTGATATTTGCCCACGGGTAAGTGGGTAAAAGCACTGGTTGGCCAAGCATATTGCAAAGCAGAGTAACCATGTCATGTGCACCGAATAAACTGTCGGACACTATATATCACCGATAGATGACTCCAAGCTTTGATACATACGTCAGTGGAATCAATATTCAGATGTTTTTTTAAACAGAGGGATAGAAAAGGGTTGTAAGTTTAAAAAGGGTGCAATTTGTTAAATAGAGTTCTTTTAAGGGTTAGCAACTAAGAGGCTATGTGATCAAATCCTGAAAATTCACAAAGAAACTCGTGTAACGTATAGCTAATGGGACTCGAACTCTAGCATTTAACCAGACAACACAAGTGCCACATCGATTTGACTGGTCAATAGCCGGTTGGTGATTAGATTTAAATTTGATCTACAAAAATCGAATATTAAAAAATAAAGTGGGAACTAAAATAAAATAACAAAGCTATCATGGCATGTACTTAAGGAGCACTTTCTTTATCCATTTTACAAGATATATTAGTTATTCAAGCATGTATTTGTATTTTTTGCCTTATTTATTTCATCCTGTTTCATGAACATTTACAAATAACTACCTACATAAACAATCATATATTATTTTCATAAGTTGGAACATTTGTAGTATTTTTGTACATTTAATATACCGAAATGTTTTCTTTTTGGAAAATGATGGTATTAGAAAGACATGGAAAGGACGTGTGAACTTTGAAAAAAATGATATTTCATAATTAAAGGGGACTTTTGGTTTGGGGGACCCCAAACTGTTTTTTGGATCGTAAAAATGAAACTTTGAATTGAAAATCTTAGACTTTGAACTGTAAAATTCGAAAACTTTCACTGGGATTTTGAAACTTTCATAGGCAGATATGAACTTCCAACTATAAAATTAGAAACTTTCTATTTTTGATGGAGTAGACTTTTGTTTGAATTTTCACTTCGATTTCAAACAACTTTCACAACCACCCTCCCTCCACAAGTTACTTTTGCAGTGAGGGGGTTGAAGTTGGCGGCGGCGCCGGCTCTAGTGTAGTGGTGGTCGGGAGGTAGTTCCTATTGGCGAAGTGGCTGCCGGATCGCGTGTGTTGGGTTGGGACGTGTCACCCAATCGAACGGAGAGGCAATCCCATGCAGGATTTCATCAATGGATGCAATCATAGATGGAATCGTCCGGGGAAATAATTTTCCCACGGACGTCCACAGATTAGCGTTTTTAAAATCTGTACAACTCCAAAACTTATGCATCCAAACAAGGCCCTGTGTGGTAGGAACGGAGTTAGTACCTTTGTCGCGTAAGCAGCCATGAAGAACATAGGGATTGCCTCTATAGCCACCATTGCACCTGCAGAAGTACCCATAGTACGACGACAGATATGAGTCGACGCACCTGCTGTCGCTGCTAACACAAGCGCGTAGTTTGTCGTATTTTCCACGGTGCTGGCGCAGCTTGGTTGATCCACGATGCTCCACAAGAGGGTGGTGTCGTTAGTTGCTATGTTGATTCTGTCCCATATCGAGCTTTGATTAGAGTTGCGGGATGAAAGCCTGCCTGTGCTTCTGCGGACAAATTTAAGATGGATGGCAGCGACATAGTTTTTGATAACGAAGAGGCAGCATCCAGTACCATTACAGTTTTCCCTAGCCATGGCCTCCGTGATGATTCCTTCGTTGGGGCAGGAAACCGTGCACATCTGCATGGCTGTACCCGTGTCCTGATCAACCAAGAACACGTCAAAGTCGCAGCCAGTGATATTTAGCACGGAATTCCAGACTATGGTGAACGATGTCCCGGGAGTATTCCATGACATGTTGTAAACAGCAACACCGGATCTCAGGGGGATGTTGTGAGAGAAGGCGACGCGAAAAACCAGGTCGTTGTAGTGGTTGTATTCATCTCCATCTGTATTGATCTCGAAAACATTTTTGACTACCTGGGTAGTGCCATCACGCAAGAAGAGCTTCGGGGGGCCAGCGGTATGGTCGCAAGTGAGCTCGAAGTCCGGCTGCCGGAAGCAGCCGGAGCCGATGCCGAAGGGATAGTCAATGGTCAGATTGCCACAGCTCTTCGGACAAGCGGCGAGCGCCCCGGCGGATGGAAGGGTCCTATGCCCCCCGTCTCTTGCTAACACCTCGGATGCCTGCAACGTTGGAGGTACCAGTAAGAGAGGTAATAGATAGAATAGCGTTGCCTCTAGGAGGATCATCTTCACCCCCATGCTCGACTGGTGAAGCTTGCAAAATTCTGGAGTTGGGTTACAGTATAGCGACCATATGTTTGACTAAGATAAAGTACTAATTCACAATTACCGACTGTTTCCTTCAAGCCACTTTATAATCATGATCCGGACGCCGTAGGCAAGCAGATACGTGTCAGTGTCACATGTAAAACAGGTACATCGAGACGGCTGCCGCAAGGAGTGTGCACGTATTTTTCTACGAGTCAAAATCACATCTGTACATGTAGCCAGGGGCCATTACCTACTCTGGTCATGGTTATGATATTATCCGTTTTATCTGCCGTATGGGACCCGGTAAAATTTTAAACTTGCTGTAAAAATTTATTTCACATAAATTTCAAAAAATATATAAGATTTTTGCCGAAATTTGTTTCCAAAAATTCCAGCCGATATTTTCAACTAATTTCCGGCCCATTTTTTAAAATTCAAATTTTAATTTCAAATTTTTGACTTGAAATCATCCGAAAATTTTCAATTACCGGTCACAGCGGTGTTATCGCTCCCGATAAAATTTTAAAACCAATTTTTAAAATCCTGCACCTGGTATACACACTACTACAGAAAACCGTATTACAGACGATTCAGAAACGTCATCACAGATGGTTTTCTGAATCGTTTAAGTTTATGGGTCAGTGATAATCGAAGGTTATCACAAACGGTTTTCGAACCGTCTGTGGTGTAAATATCACAGGCGGTTTGTAACTAAAAACTGTCTGTGATTATCACCTATCACAGACGGTTTGTAAGTAAAAACTGTCTGTGATTATCAGCCATCACAGACGGTTTTTAGTTACAAACCGTCTGTGATATTCTTTTCTACCCCTAAATCTATTTCAGTTTATTGGCTAGCCTCAGGAAATGCTAGCCATGCCCTCTGAAACAAGCAGATCAACACGTACATGTATACATACAATTCACATATCAATTCATTTCACAAACATAAAACATTCAATTCACATCTCAATGCATTTCACAAACATAAAACATCCTATTCACATCACACTTCATTTCACAAACATAAAACATCCATTTCGCAAATCAATTAATAGAAATGAAATAAAATATCCATTAACAAATACACAATTACAAAAGATCTACATTGCATTTGCACTTAGATGGTAACATTGCATTTTTATTGCTCTTATCACTCCGGAATCGAGGTCTCGCGAAAAGAACAGATCCATAATCAACGAACTTATCAGGCTGGACAAGATATACTTGGATGGTGCATGATTGACATCCAAGTATTGCTTGTGCAGCTGACAAGTTCGTTGATTATGGATTTGTTCCTTTCACGAGACCTCGATTCCGGAATGATAAGAGCAATAAAAAATCATTGTTTGTTGTGGAACTCTCCATTTGAGTTTATGACTTTAGCCACCAAAAAGTAGGCGCACTCTCCTCGAATTTGTGAAAGGTCGGGCTATTTCAATGCAGTTGACGGGATGGACACAGCCTGTCAATAGGAATATCAAGGTGCATATATATATATAATGTGACACCCCGGCCCATATTGGTCCATGTGTGTGTGCACATGAATTTCTGGGTTAGTCCCACCTTGCTAGCTTAACTTGAGTATTCCTTACATATAAACCTAGGAGTTCCAATGGTAGCACCCCCGGTTAACCGTTTTGCACGAAGCGAGGATGAAAGTGCAAGTGGGTTGCTACGTGTGCGTGGCCTATTCAGAATGTGGTTAGGTCTGAGCCAGTTTGGACCCTAGGGCGTTACAAATGGTATCAGAGCCGACTCTCGCGGTTACATGGGCGCGTGCGGGTCAGGGGCACGGGCATATGATGCATGGCGCATGTGGGCCCGTAGCGGACACACGGCATGGCATATGTGCTGGCACTGAATGCACAGACATGCGCCAAGAGAGAAGATCCTTATCATTTGCCCTGGTGTGGGTATGTTGGTCCGACGAGGATGTCGGGTCCTTTGAGGGGGGGTGTATGTGACACCCCGGCCCATATTGGTCCATGTGTGTGTGCACATGAATTTCTGGGTTAGTTCCACCTTGCTAACTTAACTTGAGTATCCCTTACATATAAGCCTAGGAGTTCCAATGGTAGCACCCCCGGTTAACCATTTTGCGCGAAGCGAGGATGAAAGTGCAAGCGAGTTGCTACGTGTGCGTGGCCTATCCAAAATGTGGTTAGGTCTGAGCCGGTTTGGACCCTAGGGCGTTACATATAACCTGATAAGTATGAAGTAATTATGGGAAGATTGATAAACCTTAGAATTGGTGATCCTTGAGGAATCCAGGAGTAAGTCCATATGGTAGCAAACGTAGAATCCACACGTGTTGCCCGGCGACTGCTGGTGGCACTGTAAAAAATGGAATATGTTAATTCAAGAGGCATTGCTACCAACTATTGCATATGATTAATTAATGTGTAATAGCGAATACCTTAAAATTTCAAACATGTATCAGGCCTTTGGCCCCTTGTGTCGAGACACCTGCCTTTGCATCTTACATCGCGAACGCCCTACGTGATTCGAAAAAGTTGATCTTAGTCATTCAGAAAGAAAGAAAGAGTACAATATAGGTATGTATGGAGAAAATGTACTTACCTATCAATTACTTGGCTGACAACTGTGTAGTTTTTTATTCTTACTTTGTAAGAATGAATAAACTGAGCTGCGGCTGATCGACGGACCATGCCATACAGATTGGGCACCGAATGGAGGCACCATGCTCACCTCGCCAAGTCGTCGCAACCTAGCGAATCCGGCCGGCCATCGCGACCTTCTGAGTCTGGCCGGTGTCGTTGTACTAGCTCGATCATCCGTGGGCCAGATCGACGAGGAGATAATTTACATACAAACCTATGTTTGCTTTTCCTATTTTGCCTTATATTCCCCTATCATCCCGCTGCAAGTCTGTCATCGAGATGCATCACTTTTGCCCTCCACACCACCTACATAGACTACTGCTCCCCATCATTTATCTTCACTACACATTCAGGAGGTACGAGATTCGTATTATACATTTGAAATATTTATTGTGACTAACATCATTGCATCTTGCAGCCTTCGATTCAATGTGGGGGTGACGGCCAGTCCACCAATAACGATACATGCCTCATGGCTGCTTCCAGGGAGCAGTACATAGCACCTGGGTTTGCATCGTACGCAAGGCTGAGCTCTTCGTTCACATCACACGTAGTTTTTGGAGGCTTCGGTGGGCAGAGCTCCTCTAGCATCGCTGCCACACAGTATGGTGAAGGCCAGGGTTTCTCTGCACAACGGGGATTCTTAGGGTCCTTTGTTCACGATCTCATCTCTGGCGACCTCCAATTCGGCATGTCTCAGCAGGAGCACCTCGACACTTTCCAGCACACTCTGTCTATTGTACCTCAGCCTACTGGACCACTGTCGGCCACTCAACAGACAAAACGGTCTCCATACCTCCTCCGAACTAACACACAAGCTCTAGACCGGATGTCGTACAAGGCCACGCATGGGGGGCAGACGCGGCAATGAGATAGTACTATAGTAGTGGCTCAGGTGAGTAAGCCATATCACATCCTGTGTGATGCGTTTCTTGTACTATTACATGTACTCCTTGCGTAATTGAATAAAAATTGCACCATTAGGTGCTGTGCTATAATTTTTTAATCTTATTTCCTACATTAAAAATTCCTGCAAATAGTTTACATAAATATATTTTTGAGTAAATTAGATAAATTATTATTTCTCTTAAACAAACAAAATTAGATAGTTTCTTCATCGTTTTTCGAAATAATTTATTATAGTCATTTCGAAGTGGTTTATTAGTTTTACAAAAAAATTTGTCTACAAAACATTAGATATCTTCGTTGTACAATTTCCTCTTCCATTAACACGAAAAGATAAGCAGCTCTCTTTGTGTGTTCCGGAAAAAGAAACAAGCTCACACATATGGTACAATCATCATGCTTTTTAGAACTCCTTTTGCCTGCAAGAGACTAATAGACTATCCAAGGAGGGAGAGGAGTAGTCATTAATTAGAAAACAAACGTTATAAATTTAAACAAAAAGTCTACAAGGAAGATGAAAAATATGCAATAAGTCTTCAAAATGGAGACTTGGAAGTGCAACCATTCCTCTAAAAATAATCTTATTTCTTGTCAACCAAAATATCCAGA
The DNA here is from genome assembly GCA_017311315.1 of Dendrocalamus latiflorus. Classification (NCBI taxonomy): domain Eukaryota; kingdom Viridiplantae; phylum Streptophyta; class Magnoliopsida; order Poales; family Poaceae; genus Dendrocalamus; species Dendrocalamus latiflorus. The sequence continues at coordinate 27,898,045 of CM029627.1, read as the reverse complement.
AAACTGTAGTAATAATCTTCATTTGACTTTTGATAGGGTGTGCCTGCAGAGAAATCCAAAATGTTGACTGTAAGTGATGTAAACAAGCTGACATTTCTAGTAAAAGCCAAAATCTCATCTCTGGCCTGGAAACAATGATAGATAACATGAGAGCAAATTTCCACAATGACGGAACAGTAGGGAAACTGGGTGATTCGTATACAAACAATTCTTACCTTAGGATTTTAAGTCAGTCAATAGCTGCCCCCATCCTAGGTCCTTGGGAATTTCCTGGCAGCAACTTGCTTTCTTGACATATGCCCTGTTCTAAAGGCCAAAATCTCTTCTCCGACCAGGAAACAATGACATATCACAGGAGAGCTAGTTGCTACAATGAAGGAACAAATCAATTGACGTAAATGATCACCATATATTCGTCACTAGGCAAACCTAACTAGAGTTAATTGAAAATTTTTGCAAACATAACTTGAGCAAAGTGAAACTATTTAGAACATATGTGGTATTCTAAAACCAGTGTGCCTCCTCGAATTAAGACAAAACTAAATTACTAGACAAAGACACTTGTTATCTCCCGTTAGTCAAGATACACTTATTGTAGGAGAATGAGTCAAGATGAAGCAGTCAATTTCAACATAATTACAGTATGCCATCTGTCCTTAATTGATAGTATATGATATTTGGAATTTTTAACAAAATAATATACGTATGAACCAAATTGTTAATAAACTTTGATAATACTCACTGACAAGTGGATATATCTATAATTTTGTGCAGAATATCAGACTCACTTTGTGAGTGTTGCAACAAGAAACTTCGGTGGTACACATACAGCTCTATTACTGACTAATTCATTCGCTAGAAGGCGATTGGAAATAAATCCTGGAGTGACTTCGTTTACCATAGGGCCACAGGGTGACTCGTAGACAAACTATTCTTACTTCAGGATTTCAAGTTAGTCAATAGATGCCTCCGTCCTAGGACCCTAGGAATTTCCAGGCCGCTACTTTGTTCAAATCAGTGTGCCTTCTCGAATTAAGACTAGACTAAATTACAAGATGAAGACACTTGGCATCACTGGTTAGTCAAAATATTGTACGAGAATGAGTCAAGATGGAGACGTTAATTTGAACATAGTTGCAGTATGCCATATCTTCTTAATTGATAGTATATGATATTTGGAATTTGTAACAAAAGATTATACATATGAGCCAAATTGTTCATAAACATTGATAATACTCACTGACAAGTGGATATCTAGAATTTTGTGCAGAATATCAGGCAGACCTGTTTGTGAGTGTTGCACACAACGAAACTTCGGTGATACACAAACAGCTCTGTTATATGGCTAATTCATTTACTAGAAGACGTTTGGAACTAAATCCTTGAGTGACTTCGTCTACCATTAGGGAAACTGGGTGATTCGTATACAAACAATTCTTACCTTAGGTTTTTAAGTCAGTCAATAGCTGCCCCCATCCTAGGTACCTGGGAATTTCCTGGCAGCAACTTGCTTTGTTGACATATGCCCTGTTCTAAAGGCCAAAATCTCTTCTCCGGCCAGGAAACAATGACAGATCACATGAGAGCTAGTTTCTACAGTGAACGAACAAATCAAGTGATGTAAATGACCGCAATATGTTTGACGCTACGCAAACCTAATTGGAGTTATTTGAAATGTTTTGCAAACATAACTAGGGCAAAGTGAAATTATTTTAAAAATATGTGGTTTCTAAAACCAGTGTGCCTCCTCGAATTAAGACAATACAAAAATTACTAGATGAAGACATTAAAATTCTTGTATTTAGACTTTAAAATAATGCTAAAAGTGCCATTTAGTACTCCATCCCCCGAAGTGACGCCAGCGCCTGGCTGTCAATCCGCCTGACCCCGTTGCCGCGTGGTGGCGGATAGCCACGCGCCAGCAGCAACTTCGCCAGCGCGTTGCTTCGTCCGCCGCGTGCCAGATATCTCGCCGTCGTTGCTGGTCGGCTGCCCGTGAATCTGCATGCATACCATCGATGCCTATGCATCAGAGCGTGTTAGTGTGTGGCCACACCGAGCGCTCGGCCAGAGATCCAGAGGATAAAAAAGGAAGCGAAGGGTCGCGGGGAAAGACCAGAAGAGAGAAGGGAAATCAAAGTGAGGACGATCTGGATATTTACACTATGTTTTGCGAATTATTTTTAGTGGCGATTAAAAATGAGATTAGAGAGGGAATCAACATTTTTCTAGTGCACCGTGAGAAAACTGAGTAGTAGATCAGTTTTATCTGCGGTATTGTTATACTATTTTTATAGATAGTGTAGAAGCATAATTTGGGAATTTTATCTATTAGAGAATTGTAGAGAATTTCAATAACTTTTAGTAAAAATTTTATTCACATCAATCGGATGAGTAGATTGTGAGATATATGCTTTTATATTTCTGTTGTCCAGTAAATTTATCGTATTTTGGCTGCGTGTAGTAATTAGTAAATTAAACATAGTAAATAAAGTAATCTGGGAATTAAACATAGTAAACATTGTATTGAGATTGAATATTTATTGTAGGCGGAGTAGCGTCAGGTGTGTTGTCACATTCAAATCTTTTTGATCGTCGCAATTAAGAAACAGGCCAATGCATGATAGGACGATATGTAAGTGTTTGAGATTGTTGTTTGTTTAATAAATTATTTATCATGATGATTCATATGATGATACTTGTTTTTAAATTGCTCACATGTTTACAGTTACAATGATAATTATGTCAATTGAATAATGCTATTGATTAACTATTGAGAAGAGATAATCATTGCATTGTATGTTAGTATCAGTGTTGCAATGACCTACTAAGTAGGCACTCCACGAGAATGGAGGTGGGACCCTGTATAAAAAGGACAGGGCTAGAGTTCGGGTTGTAAAAACTAACTTCGCTAGGCACTCCACAGGAGTGGAGATGAGATCCTATATAAAAAAGAATAGGACAATGGTGTATCATTAACAAGTGAACACTCAGTTATACCAGTATATGTAGAAGAGGAGTTGAGTTTGAGTATTGCATTCATGATAAAGAAGACATGTATGGAACTTGTTGAAAATGAGCATGTGACGATGAGATAATGGTGAATTAACATGACGTGTCAAAATGAAGCTTACCTTATTTGTTATCCTGCTTTGTACTTACTAAGTCATGAACTCATCTTTACTTATTTGTTATTCTTAGATAAGCGTTGAAGGCGACATGCATGGGGATGTAGGACATGGATTGTTACACTTTATAGCGCTCCACTTCACCTAGCAATAATTCACTTTTGGTCAAGAACAATTTAGTATAATTCATTATAGTAGTTGGATAATTTGTGGTTTCCTTAGTTCCTTATGGTTCGTAATATTGCTAGTTGATGCATTCCTTACTTTAGATTTAATTACAATGCTTTTGGTAAGTATTTAGTTCGTATTGAGTTAAATTTATGGTTCTATTTAATTTCATGTGGAATGTTGATTCCTAATATTTTAGATGTCATTATTACTTGTTTATTGGTTTCAATTGGTAGCGGTAGTGGGTGTAGGTTACTTCTTGGGTTTTTGTTAAACCTGGATGTTACAACTTTGTCTACGGATAGGGAAAAAGGGTGATTGGTAGACAAATTATTCTTACTTCAGGTTTTCAAGTCAGTTAATAGCTGCCCACATCCCTGGTCCCTGGGAATTTCCAGGCAGCAACTTGCTTTGTTGACATACTAGTCTCGTTTGTGTGGCGAGACGCCACGCAGGTCAGTGTGTGTAAAAAGTTGATTAGCATTAGTATATTTATATTGGTGTTGTTTTGCTATTTAATTTAGTTAACTTAATATAGGGAAACAATATATAGGTTGTGACGTAGTTTGTTATGTTTATTTTTTTGTGTTAGTAATGGAAAATACTGTAGATAATGAACGGTCTTAGGAATCGCAAGGGAAAATGTAATGATTTGGCAAAGCTAGAATAGGTAAGTAATATATGTTTTGTTTGTAGAAGACAGTGCGTGTTTTAAAGCATGAGGAAAGCAAGGGTTTTATTTAATATGTTTTCATTTGCTAGAATAGCGTATTTTTTATTTTGGTGTAGTTAAATAGTAATAGATTTGGTGGCAGAAATCGGCATATTTTTATTTTTGCAGAACACGTAGTGTATTGTATTTGAGCATGTGCTAATAAACATGACAATAAATAGAATGATAGACGATGTGCGTTGGGAAATAATAAGAGCCTATATGGTATGAAAAGCTATAGTATAATAATTTGCTGATGTTATGGTTGTTGTCAGGTTGGAATCATGTGAATCAAAAGCGAACAGACAAAAGTTTAAAAGGTTTTGGGTATCATGGTGTAGGCTGAAGAAGAAACTGACAGGAAGTTGAGAAGAAATATGTGGTAAGAAGAAATAGATGAGTAATGAAAAAGCAGAAACAAAATAATGTAGGGGTGTTAGCATCATAGGCAGGTAATTATATATTTCTAAGTATTATAACCAACAGGAAGTGCCTTTCTTAGTACAACTATGGAAAGCCAAAAGCGTGATCAAAAGTTTGTTCCATGTAGCTGGTGTAGCCTGGTGGCGGTAGTAGTGTTGTTCAGAATGTAAATGGACGGAATTTGTTAGCAAAAGGAACACTAGGCGATTCTGCAGTAGGTGACATTTCACCTGCTTCAACCATATGGAAACGCTGAAGTTCTTCTGTGAGTCACTGCAGTTTTTGTTGAGCTGTGTGAAGTTCGTAGTGTAGAATCTCGTTTTCATCTAATGTTCTTGAATATAATTCCTCTTGGTCAGCAATATACTGTGATGCTACTTTGAGGTGCGGATCATAGTGTTCTGCTGGTTCTTGGATAGATAGATACATTGCTTGATGTGCTCTTTGGGGAATAAGATCATATGGGGACTGGCTAAATTCCTCGTTGAAATAACGCCGGAGATAATGAATTGCTTTCCTTGCAACGTCTTGTATGGCATCCTTCTCTTCGATTCTGTTGCCATAGAACCGTTGGGGTTCATCTAGGCGGACTGGTAATGGTTCTAAGGTCACCCATGTTTTCCATTCATATCTTTGATTGTTCATATACTGGATAACTGAGTGGAAAATGGGTCTTTGTTTCTTAGTAGTTCCAAGGTATTGCTACATTTTCCATAAATGCATGGGTAAACCTGGTAGGTCTTCTAGCTTTGAGTGCACAATATGAACCATCTGTTTAGGAATGAAAATTTGAGGAAAAGCACAAAAACAGCAGGAAATGTAAAGAGTATATGGTACATATGGGAGTGCTAATGTGGAGGAAACTGAGTACATAAAGAAGATAAGCATGAGAGAAAAAGGCTAACCGAGATTGCGTAAAGATGGAGCGGAGAACGATGAATTAAGGGAGCGTTTTCTTTATGCTATATAAAGTGGTCAGTACTAATGGTGCAGAAAGGTGTGTTAGTCCATAATAATACCTGCATTTAGGAGAGAATAAGAAAGTACTATTAAAACAAGGTGTAATTAGTTGATAGAAGCAGATAAAAAGCATCGGTATAATATGAACGAAGGTTTCTTAATAATAGGATGCAGAAAATATCGTGAGAGCTAGATAAGCGAAGAGGCGTAAGATTGGGAGGCTTTTTGGAAGCGGTGCTGTAAAGCAGTAAAAAAGCTAGGTATGCAAATCTGTTTAGAATTATGCAAAAAGCATAAGTAAACAAAAAGCAAAGCAGAGAGGGATTGCATGTATGCATATCGCAAAAAGTTGTTGTTATTCTAAACAAACTGAGATTTCAGTATATCAACGATAAGACAACAGTAAGCAATATAGTGTGTATGAACAAAGATGAAAATACAAAGTAGCAGCTCTGGATAGAAACGAAGAGAAAAGAGTTGGAGTGATGCTTACGGTTGAACGAAATAAAGAACATCTAAGCAAAGAGACGGATTGAGAGTATGAAGAAACTAAAGAGCAAAGCATGCGAGATGGAGAAGAAGTTAGATGGAAAAGTAACCGGACGTATGAAATGTGAAACGAAGATGTAAATTTGTCTGACAAAATCTGGGGTTCATTTAAGCAAACAGCGCAAAAACCGATGAGCGAACCGAAGGAAACAACGGGAGGAATACTAAGCGAACCGGACCCATCTTGTCAGTGATTGGGTAGCGAGGAGTAGTATGTGTGTAAACAAAGTTTTGGGCGAGTAGATTTCTGTTGGGAAGCATTTTGTGATACAGTTGTTTTGTGCTAAATACGTGCATGAGAAGGCGAATGAGCTGTGCTGATCTATTTCGTGGGTAGCAGTGTTTATATAGGCTATTTGTGTGCGTGATTGTATATGTGGTAGTTCTTTTTTATGTAGTTATGTAATAGTTTATATATGTGAATTAGTGAGTGTGATTTACTATATGTTGATATAAGGATGCAACCTTTTTGTATCGTATATGCTTCGTTTAGGGATTGGTTAATTTTTCTACTCTATGTGGTTTTTATCAAAGGTTTATACAACTAAGATACATTAGGATTTGTTTCTATGTGCGAAGGCAAAAAGAACAAGATACGCTATACCTGTTGCAAGAATTTGTAGGTCTGTTCTGGTAAACCAATGAAGTGATTGGGTATAAATATTTAATTTGATATAGAATAAATTGGTGAGATTAAGCTGGGCATACTGATAAGATAAAAGTGATGAACTATGGGAGACACTAATGGTTGTGGGGAAAAACCATAGCGTGGTAACAAATTGCGAAGAGGAAAGCAGTGAGCAGGCATATGTAAGAAGGGGTATATGTTGTCGAAGAGAAAGCAAGCGAAGAGCTTTGTGGGTATGCTCAAGTAGGCAATATAGTATCTATTACATTAGAACACCATTTAGTCATGGCGGGTTTGCTGGGGGGTTAGCATGACTAAAAACAGTTTGTACAACAAAATGTTTTTGCCCACGTGAACGAAGTTTCGCTTCTAGCAAGTAGCTTAGCGATATTAGTGCAGTTTGTGGTAACATACGTACACCGCTGCAACATGTTGTAAGGACGAAATGCAGCCTACGGTGCGAACAAAATAAGGGGCCTCCCTGAAAAAAACAGATGATGTAAAATAAGTAATGTGTGTTGTGCTATTGTTTTGTTTTGAGTAGAAAATAGGTGTATTAAACAATAGATTAGTATGTACCTTGGATGATATCTTACTGTTTTGCACTTGGGAATAACTCCTTTGCAGCTTTGCTTTTTTTGGCAGATCGAGTTACTATGCAAAAAGACATCGAGAAGAGGGATTATATACCTAGAATATATGTTTTGTTATTTGTTCGATAATAGTGTTAATAACAATGTGTTATGTCGAAAGAGAATACTTTTTGTTTTCTTCTGTGGATGAGGTCGGTAAGTCAATTCTGGTAGGCATACGTGTGGGATATGGTGTTTTCTGACAGCGCAATGGTGATGGTATCTTGTAATAGATATGTAAATGGTTAGAGATGAATAAATATATGTAAGAAGCATGATGTATATAAATCATATAATGTATATAGAGTTGCTGGAAACTAAACAGTTATAGTGTGTATTTTTTTACCTGTGGGGTATGAGTAGTTGCTGCTGTTAATGGAGTAGTTATATCTGCATATGTAGTAGCAGGAGGTGGTGGTGTTGATGCAAGAGGAAGAAGGTGTTGCTCATGATGTTCATAGCTTTGTGTTTCTGTGGATGGTAACAATGCATCGTCTGGCTTGTTTGTCAACAACAATATATTTTGATCTAGTTGAGCTATTATTGATCGTACATTGAATGATGGAGCATCGTTTTGTAAGGATCCTTCTGACATTTGAACAATCACTTCATACTTTTGGCCAATAATTGTTTTGATCTCAGCTGGAACAAGGTTTGGTTGACCTTCAGTTGCCGCAACTAAAAGCATAGGGGGTTTTCCAATTAGTTGCTGGCCTATATCACCAAAAAACATAAACTCTACATGGACGCGTGTGTTTTCCTCATTGGTGTCAGGATCAGTGCCATAGACGTTTATTTTGTACCTGTTGCAAAATTCAAAAAATATGTTATGTACTATATTTTTTTATTAGATAAGCACTAATAACAATAAGAATTTGAAGTGTGCAAGTGTGTGAATATCTGTATACCTTGGTTCTGCTATTGTGCCATTACATCTTCGACATTTGTATCCATCTCCGTCTGGGAAAGTCTTTTTCCAGCATGCAGAGCATGATATATACCACCATGATTGTTTTGGTACTAAGTCTGTGATAAGGATGGTAAGTTTGTATCGCTGGCCCTGTATGTAATATATTTGAAAGCCATAAGTTTGTAATCTATGAAAAGGCTGGGTTATAAACATAGGTTTGAATTATAGTTTTTTTGGCGTACCAAAACCTCGTGAGGTATAAGGTCTATTAGTTCACGCACTGTTGTGAAAATTGGAACGCTATGAGTATGAGCATCTCCTTGCTATTCAATCTGGTGCGAATTGCTGGCAATTCTGTACACCATATTATTAATAAAAGGAAAACAAATGTAGAAATAGTATTTGAAAAGTGTTTTACTTGTTCAATAACTGGTTAATTGATTGGAAAAAGGATGATGAATAGTACATGCTTTGTAGAGCGTGGATTTCTGGTATTGGTATATTTATATACCACTTTGATGCTGAACTGGTTTGTAATGCGAGTTGACCTAGTCATATATATAAAATAAGCAATATACGTTAGTGATGGAGAAGGGGAAGAAAAGCAAAAAAACTAGTTTTTGTTTGTGTATAATTGATAAATGAAAGAAGTTATGATATAAACCTGAGTATGTTCCGACAGACATGCCTACAAATAAAGCTATGATCGGTGTGCTTTGAGAGTTGGTGAAAAGGAGTTCAACATTAAATGATTCAGCATGCTTGCCCCATAATGTTATAGTTCGTGCTTCACTGTGAATTAAATACAAGGTATACTGTTTTATGAAAACTGATGTGCTAACAATACTGATATAGATTATCAATAGTAAGGAAACTATTAAGAAGTAAAAAGCCGTAGAAAGTTTCTATACCTTCCATCTGTTATTTTGACAGTGCGTTTAACTGTTGGGCCTAGCTTTGTTGTTGTTTGCATAATTGGTGAGACAGCAGTTATGAGGACAACAATATCTAATACATATGGAAACTAAATGAGTAGACAAAAAAGAAGGCAACGTAAATGTAAAAAAGTAGCATATTAATTGTAGAGCTATAGGCGTAAGCATACCTGATAGCAAATCTTTTTTGCCAACGCGATTGTTTAAAACAGAAAAAGGCACCGCATTGTATGCATAGAGGGGAAAATCATCTGGTTCTGGTGATATTTCGTTTACCCTAGTATATTTTGAAAACCGAGCAGAAATCATATTGTCAACTGCCTTGTATGTCTGCTTTGCTTCAAGAACTTCGAAATATTCAAATTCGTAGACAGATCCTTCCTTCAGCAAAGATGCAAATTTATCAAGCCATCTCTGGGGGACCACTCCTTCCATAAGATGTCCGTAAAAAGGATTGTAACTGTTTTTAAATGATAAGAAGTAACTTTATTGTATGTACAGCAAAACAGAAAGAGAAGTAGTAACTTGACAATAATATTATGTATACTAACGAGAGAATCATTGTAAAAGAAAAAGCGACGCAGTTTGTATAGAGAAAATAGGTAAATGAGTTGAGAATTAAAAACCTGTCCATCGAGCATGACGAAGTCTAGATGGTATACATTTGTTGGATCCTGTGGATTGCAAAATTCCCAGAGCCGTGCTAGACGAACAAGGATTTTCCATTTGTGTGAACTTCGATTGATACGATTTAGTGGTGTATACATATTGTAAAACATGCATAAGAGATGAGGTTATAGAGCAAGTATTATTGAAACAGATGTGTATTACAAAGTGACAAAACATATGTGTATAACAGATTGGTAAACAATAAAGTAAACAAAGAAGGTATGCTATGTATGAGCAAATAAGTATACATATATTGTGTTTTTTAGTAAAATAAACAAATCTGAAACTACTAAAGCCCACCTGTGTTGAATTCTTTTAAGAACACACTGTAGTAGTAGGGAAGCCCACACAGCAGAAAGGAGGGAGTATGTAATTTATATTTATAATAAACTATACACATATACACTGATATGTGGATTACATAAGGAGAGATCTATTTGTTAAACAGTTTTTGTATAACTGATGTGGTTATTCTTTATGAAGGGGCGTGGGATAGTTTTTTGAAGGATTAGGGTTAAATAAGAAGGGGGAGGAAATACTAATAGCAAAAAGTATTATATAGAAGTGAGTACTTCTTTGTATACTATATTTTTAGTTTCAGTACAAGCAACACCCTTATGATCTTCAATGAGTATCTTTAAGCCGGAACGTGATGTAACATGAGATACTGCAACATATAATTGTCCATGGGAAAAGACTGGGTTTCTTAGATAGATGCCAACTTTGTTTAAAGTCTGCCCTTGACTTTTGTTTATAGTCACTTCATATGAAAGCTTGATTGGGAACTGCCATCGCTGAAGAGTAAAAGGCCAACGAGGACTTGTTGCATTTGGAACAATTCTAGGAATACAAATAGATTGACCAATGTTAGTGCCAGTAATTATATGTCCTTCAAGGACTCGGTCACCAAGTTTTGTTACTATCAATCGTGTTCCATTGCAAAGACCCATAGATTGATTTATATTTCTCAGCAGCATTACTGGAACACCTGTTTTCAAGGAGATAACGTGATGTGGAAAACCGTTGACTGTTATAGAATTCAAAAATTCAGGTGGATATAATAAATTAGCATCACCAATATGACTGTCAGATTGAGAAATGGAATCAAAGCTGAGATATTCTCTTGTATGGCCAGGAATTTTGCTAAAAACAACCATGTTTAATTTATCCGCAAAAACATTAGTTGGGCAAATTATTGCACGCTCTGCAAGATACAGACTATTTTGGTAGTTGATAGAGAATGAATCATTGGTAGCGTCCACAAATGCATCTAGATTGTTATTAATTGGCAATAACAAAAGATCTTTTGGAATAGTTATCCAAGATGGCTGAATTTCTCCTTGTTTTTTTGTCATTGGTATTTGGCCATTTCCAATATCAAGCACCCACTGAGCAAAAGCAGAAAGAGCATCACGTTCTGTAACTAAAGGATTTGGATTATGAAGCCTCATATTTGTAGATAGCTTTAGTATTTCAACATGCTGCCAGAGTGAAGATCTAATAAGTGATGCTTCAATAATTTCTGTTCTGGTACCGTTTTCAATGACAGGTAAGATTTGTCGGAAATCTCCACCAAGAACAAGAAGCTTTCCACCAAAGGGTACAGTCATGTATAGAGTATCTTCAGTAGACATAAGATCACGTAATGTTCTATCAAGTGCTTCAAAACAATGTCTATGTGTCATAGGAGCTTCATCCCAGAGAATTAGAGAAGTTTTCATAATAAGTTCAGCCAGCATTGTTCCACGTGGTATACTACATAGACTTCTTTCATTAATATCAAGAGGTATTCTAAAACGGGAATGAGTTGTACGACCACCTGGAAGTAACAGTGAAGCAATTCCAGACGAAGCTACAACAAGGACTATTTGAGCTCTAGCTCTTAGAGTTGCTATAATAGCATTCCAAAGAAATGTTTTCCCAGTACCTCCATGCCCTGACACAAAGTAGAATCCACCTTTATTATGAGCAACAGATGATAGAATCTTGTTATATATAGCAGGCTGTTCAGCATTTAATTTGGCATACATCATTTCGGCTTCTGTTGTCAAAACAGTGCGATCATATGCTAGCTCTTCGGTTACAAGTCGATTACCAGAGGTAGGGTCACCATGTGCTAACTCACTGATTATATCATATGTACCAAAGTTAAGACCATTCTGTGAGAACATAACAAATAAATCCTTTACCAGTTGGCACTGTAGATAACTATCTGGTATTGAATATGTTCGATTCTGTAATCCTTGTCGTATTTTGTATGCTATATCGTCAGCAAGAAAGGTCCAATATTTATCAAATAAGTTCTGAGGATTAACTATACTGCAAAAAGAGAACACCACCATAAAAAGATGTCTAAGTTGATGTGGTGTAGCCCAAACAACTGCCTCATCAAATAGCATATACCATTCTGTATCATCACCATCTAAACCGTGAGCTCTGCAGGCCTCTTTGAAAGTAGGATAGCATACACCATTGAAAACTCCAATATCTTCATAATTTTGTGCTCCACAGACAACCATCAAAAGCATTCTCAGATAGAATAGTTCACCAGTAGTTGGGTGCACATTATATATTCGACCAATCTTTGAGGGTGCTCATTTTCTTTTTTTTCCATTTTTTGTTAGTAACGTCCCATGTCTATTTTGATGGAAATTGATAATAAGTATAAGATCTTGCGTCTTCAAATTGTTGATTAGCAATAAACCATTCAGTTAGCGTAGTTTTGTAAGCCCTTGGGTCAGCAATAATTTGTTCCAGATTTGTTTTTTCATGATACATAACCTTGTTCATACCAGGCATGTGCACAGCTAATCACTCAACAGAAGGCATTCAACCATGTATCTCAAATTCAAATAATCGCCAAATTGCTTCACACGAAGACAGATATCTATATTTTGAAATAGGGAAATATTAGTTTTCAGTAAAAAGAATCTACATGAAAATAAATCTATATAGTTTCATGCAACAAAGCATCAGCACAGCATGCGAAAACAAGCGTAGTGAAAACTAAATTGTATACAGATAAGCTTGTATGGATTCATATAAGAAAGCACCAACAAGAGATGTAAAAAAAAGGAATTCTAAATAACTTGTTGTAGCAAAGAAAAGTCCATTAAATGCATAAATGATTACCTGCATTTAATACAATCAGCAATTTCATCTATTCCTTGCTTAAGTTCTGAATTAAGTAAGTTTGATGGCTGGTTAGCACTGGAGAAATTCATCTTTGCTCTATCTTGGCCTTTAGTAAGGTATTTAAATAAATACTTCATAAGATTTGTTTTATTATACTATTCAACATTGATATGAGCTTGGAATTTTTTGAGCAAAGCAATATTGTATGGAAAAACCCATCTGTTATCCAATTTGATTCCATTCTTGACAATGAAACGACCATCATCTCGTCGACGATACACTGGAAAACCAGATTTATCAATCGTTGTTTCTAGGTTGAATTTTTTAGGATATCGTTTTGAGCACAGGCCATCTTTCATACATGGACATTTCTTATTTAAATCTCCACATGGACCGTGCATCATAAATTCATCAACAAGAGCATATCCAAGTGGGTCAACAGCTGGATTAGGAATTTCAGGACATATAAGGTTATCTATATACTCAGCAGTTAAGTCTGTGTCATGATGAGCAAGCCATATAAGAGTATGAACATGAGGTAATCCTCTCTTCTGGAATTCAATAGTGTATAAAACTATTACACACACAAAAGTATTTAGAGTGCAAAAAAACGTGTTACTTTTAAGATGAAAAAAGGTATATATATATATATATATATATATATATATATATATATATATATATATATATATATATATATATATATATATATAGAAGAAATAACAGGTTAACCTGCTCGTACAGGACCAAAAGTGTGACCACTTTTAATGTCAGAAATATACTCGGTAAGCTTCATATGGAACACTCGAGTTACAATATCAGACCGATCAATATATTTCTGACCAGGCTCGTATTTCAGTGCGTCGACAATTTCTGGCCATCGTGAATTGCATGTGAAAGTAGAAAACAAATAAGGAGCACCATATTCATGGCAGATAGCCATAGCGTCTTGATAATTGAGCGTATTATATCGAGGTCCACCAGTGAAATTCGCAGGAAGCAAAATCTTTACTCCAATGTTTTTGCCTTCCGATGTGCCTTCACCAAGTGCGTCTGAAATACCTTGATATGTTTCTAACCTTAACACATCTTGGTTCAAAAAATGAAATGAAAGACGATTTACTTCAAGGCACGAATAACAATCGACTTCTATCTGATTTGAAAGCCGACCATAACATGTATAAGGATTTGGTTCATTTCTTCGATAATGACACTCATAGCAATAATATTCAAGCATAGATACTTCATCTCTGGCCAAAGATATGCTGTCTTCAGTTTCTTTATATTTGATACCAAGATGAAATCCCTTTTCTCCATATGGAAATAACAATGGATATTGAAGAGACATAAGACTGGGATTCAGAGGTGAAACGTGCTTTAGCTCACTATAGTGGGTTTCAACAACTATATCAAATCTATTATTCTCTAAAGACAGGTCACCTACGATTAAAGCAGCTAGTTCAGGAACAGCTGGTAGAGAATATTTATCACCATGATTATCAGATGAGCCAATAAGCCGAATGTAAACCTCTGGGTTTTCTTCAAAAAATAACCGATCACGTGCTAGTCTGAATTTTTTGACTAACACATTGCAGCAGTCAAGCATGTAAATCAAGGCAGTAATAATGCTAGGATCTGCTTCATCCTGTGCATTATCTTCTTTACTGAACAAAGACAATCTGTTGTCGATTTCGTTAAACATGTCATAAATATATAGCTGAGCATACTGAGGTTTCCGTCCTTGAACTGGGATTAATGAACCAACACGATGATGAACAACACCATTTATACAGAAAACATAAGGATCTTCACCAGTGTTAATGGTTCTATCAATATGTACGCCTAAAGAGGTGAACGCAAACAAGAAATTGTAATGGCGTATCAAACGCATAAATTCATTTGAACGGGGACCTTTATTAAAACCAATAAGTTCTCGAAGTGGATGTGGCAATTCTTTATGTGGTGGAAGGGAGACTTTTCCACCTCGGCAACACTTATTATAAACAATTCGATGATGTCTAGAGGAACTCCTATGCTGAGACCTTTCTTGAAACCAAAAAACAGCACCACATCTATTACATTCGTAATCTAGACCATCATAATATGATCGATTGGCATACATGGCTGAAACAACATACGAAAAAGTCTACTGGAAGAAGGAAAAAAAGAGATGGTATAACAATGCAAAACACATAGAGAGGCTGCGGAGCAAAAAAATGAAAAACAGTATAAGTAAGGCACATTGTCAAACCTTTTAGGTTAGAAATTTGTTCCTTAAAAAGAGAAACACATGGCTCTCTAGGTGAAATTCGACTAAAAGGGTAGATGCTACCTGAAATGAGAACAAAATGCAATAGAAACTATAGAACAAAACATCGTGAAATCTCTATAGTTAGAACAAAGAACAAAATAAAGAACACAAAAATTAGTCAAAAAGAAAGACAAATTGTGAAACAAGCTATTGTGAAATCTCTATGGTTGCAAGTAAGGGCAGAACAGAGAATAAAAAAAATTTGGGAAAACCTGTAATAAGGCATGCTTAAATCTCTACGATTCAGAGAAAAGAAAGGCACCTGTTCTAGCAACACTACGGAGCAAATTGGATAACCTCCTTTTTTTTCTATTGTTGGTTGCATCAATAGAACTAACCAACGGTGAGAAATGGTCTCCTGCCATGTTGACAGGCAGGAAAACAAACTGGTAAAAAACAAGAATATAAAGCACAAGCTTTAAACAAACAGAAAATAAATAGTTATAAAGAATGGACATAACCATGTTGACGCCTCCATGGAAAAAGTGTATTAACATCCGTGCAAAGTGCTGCAGAGCAGTAAACGAAACAAAAAAACAGTAAGGAATGGAAAGTATTTAAAAAACCTGAAAAACAAAAAGGATTCGGTGTACACAGGTTATGCAATAGTAACAACAAACATGAATCACATATCGCCTGTAAAGGCGCTGGCGTAAAGTCATCAGGTAAAGCATCTATAAAAGGGACCGATGAAATTGTCGAGACAATTGGTTGTTTTCCACGTAAAATTTCTTCGTGGTGGGCTTTAGCAGAGGCTGACGAATCCATAAAGTAAAATAGCAAGAACTAACACACAAATAATGCAACCAAAAACCAATGAGAACAACAGAATCATAGAAAGATTTATAAATACAATAGTAACTAAAAACATGTACATAAAAACTATTCATGAATCACATACTATTTATACATGGGATGCTAACAGGTGGGCAATCAGTAAATCTATGTAATAACTACAATATGAATAGTGTTTACAAAATAGCTAATCTAAAAAACTATGTATTCTCATGTAAAACTTTTTCGCAGTGGGCCTACGAATCCATAGAATAAAATAGCAAGAACTAACACGCAAATAATGCAACCAAAAACCAATGAGAACAACAGAATCATAGAAAGATTTATAAATACAATAATAACTAAAAACATGTACATAGAAACTATTCATCAATCACATACTATTTATATATGGGATGCTAACAGGTGGGCAATAAGTAAATTTACGTAACAACTACAATATGGATAGTGTTTACAAAGCAGCTAATCTAAAAAAACTATATATTCTCATGTAAAACTTTTTCACAGTGGGCTCTAAGAGAGTGGAAGAAATCAGTACATGTTAACATGTTTAGATATCTTATATGAGAAAACATACATGTTGTATTGTAGGCTATATATAAATCACAATAGGAACAACATATTCAAACATCCTATATATGAGAAAATATACATGTTGTATTGTAGGCTATATGTAAATCACAATATGAACAACATATTCAAACATCCTATATATCAAAAATAAAAGCGTATCAAAAAGTCACGCTTACAGAGTGCACAATGCAGTGTTGTCCTTCTGAATAACAGAGCGCTATGGTTCAGCAGCGACCTAGTACCAGCGCAGAAGAATACTCTCGTGATCTACTCTCAGCCAGGCAATAACAGACAAATGCAGGAAAGCATAAAGTATCTGCGAAAGTACGTAGATAATGTCATAAAAACAAATTGAAAATTTGTGAAAACAAACATTGTAATCTAAACATGTGAACTGCGAATAAGTATGGTTTGTTAATACTATAGCACAATCTAAATAATGCAAAAACAATGCTAAAAGCTATATGCAAATCACAATAGGAATAATCCCCTAATCCACCCTTAACCAGAACAAGCGAATCGACAATAAGTATGTGGAAAAATATGCAAACAATATCATAAAAATAAAATAGGAGTATGGAAAAACAAGTATTCTAATCTAAATACGCAAATCGTGAGTCCAGATGGTAATCGAAACTAAATACGATAACAGAAACCGTAAATCCAAAAAGCGTTTTACAACCATCACAAACAAAATCATGTAAAGCGTGAGGCCATATTTTAATCGGAGCTGAATACAACAACACGACAACAGGAACTGCAAATCCAAAAAGCAGAATATAACTATCAGAAACAACCAGCAACAGAAAACGTAAATCCAAAAACCGCATTATAAAACTTCTAGCAAGAACCAAATGAAAGAACCGACCCATCGCTAAACCGCATAAAAAGAACGAGCCAAGCAAATGCACCGACCAACTCGCCCTTCACCTAGAAGTTTTCAGCAGCAGAATAACAAACACAAAATAAGAACAACAACGAAAGCGCAAGAACGAAACAGAAATCAAGAAACAACAGGCAACGTAAAAACAACGCCAAACCACCTAAAAAACGAGACGACGAAATGCACCAATCGTCTCGCTCTCTACCTGGAAGCTTTCAGCAACAGAACAACGAACACGAAGAAGCTTTTGGCAACAAAACAACGTTTCAACAACAGAACAACGAACACGAAGAAGCTTTTGGCAACAAAACAACGTTTCAGCAACAGAACAACGAACACGAAGAAGCTTTTGGCAACAGAACAACGAGCACGAAACAATACCTTACACAAACAAAGTCCACCCAGCACACGAGGAACATCGGCGGAGAGCGCAAGAACGAAACAGCAACGAAGAACAAACAGACGCACCACACCAAATGAAAAGCAAAACGAAAAACTTCCTGACAAAATCCGCAACCCATGCGCACTATAGCAATAAAAATAAGGGGCAAACGAAGTGCACAGCGGAACAACTGACCACAATAGAAACCAAACAAGCGGGACCCAAACATCATAGACTAAACCATCGCTAAACCGTGTAAAAAAGCGAAGCCAGCTCGCCCTTCGCCTGGAAGCTTTCAGCGACACTGTTTCCCTGGTGCGGAAGAAAAGCACAACGCAAACCGAACTCGCGCCTCGCTACCGGTGCGCAACGAGCGCAACCAGCCCGCACGCACAACGCACGCCCACACGTCAGGCAACGAGCGCATGACGCACACGTGGCACAGTGGAGTGGCCGGGAAGTCCCCCAACTTTGATGTACGGTAGATGCCTTGTTCTAAAGGCCAAAATCTCTTCTCTGGCCAGGAAACAACGACAGATCATATGAGCGCTAGTTTCTACAATGAACGAACACATCAAGTGATGTCAATGACCGCTATATGTTTGACGCTATGCAAACTTAATTGGAGTTAATTGAAATGTTATGCAAACAACTAGGGCAAAGTGAAATTATTTTAAAAATATGTGGTTTTCTAAAACCAGTGTGTCTCCTCGAATTAAGACAATACTAAATTACTAGACGAAGACATCACTGGTTAGTCAAGATATTGTAGGAGAACGAGTCAAGATGCAGCAGTGAATTTGAACATAGTTGCAGTCAGGGAAAAAATTTTCGTCCGAAATTTTGCCGAAATGGCGAAATTTCGTTGCTTTCGTTGCTGAGCGAAAAAACGTTGTCTCGGTCAAAAAATTCGCCTGTCTTTGAAATCGGACAGCAGACGACGCTGCGAGCCATGAACCCCCGCACGCAGCAGCCCAAAATGGCCCAGCCCACCAGTCCCCGGCCGCACTCGCGCTCCCCATTGGAACCCGAACACCACTCCAGTCGCCAGTATAACTCACCGTCACCAACACTCTGAATTCACACATATTTCGTCAAAGAATTCGAACGACGGTTTGAAAATTTCGGACGAAATTTCAGCGAAATTCCGAAATTTCGGCCATTTCATTGCTTTCGGCTGGAGACGAAAATTTTCCCAAACCGAATTTTTTTCCCTGGTTGCAGTATGCCATCTCTTGTTAATAGATAGTATATGATATTCGGAATTCGTAACAAAAGAATATACGTATGAACCAAATTGTTCAGAAACTTGGATAATACTCACTGACAAGTAAATCTAGAATTTTGTGCAGAATATCAGGCTCACCTGTTTTTGAGTGTTGCACACTAGAAACTACGGTGGTACACATACATCTTTGTTATTGGGCTAATTCATTCGCTAGAAGGCGATTGGGACTAAATCCTATAGTGACTTAATTTGTTTACCGATAGGAAAACAGAGTGATTCATAGACAAATAATTTTTTACTTTAGGTCAAGTCAGTCAATTGCTAACCCAATCCCAGGTCCCTGGGAATTTCCAGGCAGCAACTTGCTTTGTTGATATATGCCCTGTTCCAAAGGCCAAAACATTGTTACTGAATGAGATACGGCAACGTTTACCGCAGTTAAATACTTTAGGTTCTCCCTCTTAAATAAACAAAAAAAATTAAGATGGTTTTGTCTAGCTACCATCTACGTGATTTCTTTGTTTGTGCTGGTAGATTGGCAAGTTGGCAACGCCACATGGTTTATGGTTCTGTTCTTTTAGGTTTATGTTTAGATTTTAGTTCTTTTACAGTAACTTATCGTTAAACGGTACGTTTTTTCAAGGCAGAGTCTATAGATAAATTGTAATACAAACTGTACCAAGTTCAGTTATATCGACTAAAATTATATGTGATTATTTTTCTCTACGTACTTTCTTTCACAAATAAATTAGAATTCAAAAACTATAAGACTCAGCGAAGAAAAATCCACCCTTAACCCAAGGGAACCCACCCTCTGTCTGTCTCACAATCGACAAAATTAAGTCGCACTGTCGCAGCAGCCGGTGCGACGTAATTAATCAACAGTAGAATTCCAAGAGTGCCATCGATCGCACCGCCGTCCAGCTGCCAGCGAGCACCACACCGCCTCCGAGAGCCCCGGCGAGCTCACGTCCCGTTTTGCCGATTTGAAAGGTTTGAGGTTCAATTGATAAGTTCCATCTTTTGGAAGCTTTGTGTAACATTTGAAAGTTCTTGAATTTGAATGTTTGTGTGTTGATATTGAAAGTTCCGTGTCAATTCAAAGTTGCGAATCGATTTTTTTTAATTCCCGGGAGTGGCTTTTTTCTGGAATTTAAAGTTTTTTTTATGATTTGAAAGTTTTCTGATAGAAAGTTTTTCCGAAATCATTTAAACGTTTTTTAATTGAAATTTGTTTTGAAGTTTTTTTGAATCGGTTTGTTGGAAGGAAGGAGGGGAGTGGATAGGGGGTGAGGAAAGGGCCACGGGGGCGAAGGTGCTGGTGGCGAGCCGTGAGATCACGCCCCGTCACATGCCAGCGCCGGAGTGTGCCCGCTAAGCAGCTTCCCAAGATTTTTGGCATACCAGCCATCCAGCGTAGCCAGTGGTGGGAGCTCGAACTACGAATGTGTTGGACCATGTCATCCCTCCATTTGAGTCCGTCAAACTTGGCAGAAACTAAACGAAATTTACAAGAAGAAATAGTGATAAAAGGGCAAATGGTGGATCAAGGACACCGCGGAAATTAAGCAGATAATTACACACAATTACGAAAAATGGTGGATCACCGGCCAAATCTCCGACTCTCCCTGAGAATTCCCGGAAAGACGAATATGTATAAAGATGTGATAACTGTTTCTTCGTCTTGCTACTATGATTTTTGTTGACTTGAAAAATAAAACAAGAAGAGAGGGAGTAAAAATCTCTTGATGAAGAGACGACCCAAGCACTAGCCAACAACTTAGAAGCAACACAACATTTCATTGCACTACTACAGAAAGCCTAATATTAGACGCCAAATCACAGACGGTTTTGTGAAACCGTCTGTGATATACACTACCACAGACGGTTTTAATTTGGAGGCCGTCTGTGGTGTTTGTGGTGGGAAAAAAGAGTATCACAGACGGTTCTTACCGCTGAACCGTCAGTGATACTAGAATATCACAGACGGTTTTTATTATAAAGCCATATGTGATAATCTGGAATATCACAGACGGTTTTATAATAAAAACCGTCTGTGATATGTTTCCCGCCTTGCAATCTCTCAAAATTTCATATTTTCCCGCTTGAGTCCGAATATAGTTCAATTTTGACACACCTTCAGTAAAACGGGCATAACTTTTGCATACGATGTCCGTTTTCGACGTTCTTGTACTCGTTGGAAAGCTAATGACGAGCCTAATCCAAAAAATGACCCACTTGCGCTAGTCGACCTTCAAGACCCCAAAAATCGGCCATCTTTGGACCTAAATCTGCGTCGCAAGTTTTTGGTTTCTGTTTTTGCCCTTTTTCTTGGTCTTCCTTTTAGAATTTGGATTTTTCTTCAACTGAAAAGTTGTAGATCTCGTCGAAACCTTTCAAATGAGTATATATAAGTCATATAGAACTTTGCTATTTTATCTTTTCAGACTAGTTATTTATATTACATCGGTATATAAAATTGTGTGCTCTAATTCACAGACGGTTCTATATGTAGAACCGTCTGTGATATTCATTCATCATAGATAGTTCTATATGTAGAACCGTCTATGATAATCTGACAGCTGGGCCAGTCAATCCTGCTCAACCCAATCCTAGCCAATAGAAATCCACCAAGCCTCACCCCACAGATCCCCGTGCCAAAAAATTTCGAACTCCCGCCTCTCCCTCCCCTATAAATATAACCAAAACCCAGCCTCCTTGCTATTCTCCTCCTCCTCCTTGTCGTCCTCCTCCTTGCTGTATGTTCTCCTCCTCCTTGCTGTCCTCCTCCTTGCTGTATGTTCTTCTTGTTGTATGTTCTTATCCTCCTTGCTGTCCTCCTCCTCCTTGCAGACGACGCACAAGTCTACGGGAGGCAAGACACCGCAGAAGCAACTAACTCGTGCCAACCGTGCAGACGCTCAATCAACGCCGACGATGGTGGGCGTCAAAGACATCCAGCTCATGCGTTGCATCAGGGGCGAGAAGGCATAGATATTTGCTCTTTTTCTCTGTTCTTGTTGTGTAATCTGCTCGTTGTTTGGGATATTGTAATGGTAGGCTCTAATCTTAATAAAAATGGATGTTTTATGTTTGTGAAATGAATTGAGATGTGAATTGGATGTATACATGTACATGTTGATCTGCTTGTTTCAGAGGGCATGGCTAGCATTACCTGAAGCTAGCCAATAAACAGAAATAGGTTTAGGGAATATCACAGACAATTTTTAACTAAAAACCGTCTGTGATTTATAAATATCACAGACGATTTTTAGTTAAGAACCGTCTGTGATATGTAAATATCACAGACGGTTCTAAATTTAGAACCGTCTGTGATAACTATATATCACAGACGGTTTTTAACTAAAAACCGTCTGTGATATTTGCAACACAGATGGTTCGAAAACCGTCTGTGATGACCTCATATTATCACTGACCCATAAATTCAGACGGTTCACAAAACCGTCTGTGATGACGTTTTTGAACCGTCTGTGATGACCTTTTCTGTAGTAGTGTTGTATGAGTTGATGTCTCTAACAAACACATTATTTTCAAACATGCATTAAAAACTTATGGGCTTCATAGAGACAACTTAAGAGGCAATCAATTGTAAAAATTGTCTGTAGTATATATGACATGCAAGGTGCATAGGCAGCAGTTGTCTCTTCATTGTACATGCCCTACTCTTAAGTCGATCAACAGGATATTTGATGAAAAATTTTGGAAAAGTAGTTGATGACTTGTACAAATGAAGCATTAGGAGACCCACATAGTGCAATTAAACATAAGCATGGAAATTAGTGCGTGTGTCCAATATCCACGTCACCTCAACACGTCAAGTTCAGTAATATGCATATCAAAATTCACATATAATAATAATAATAATAACAATAATAATAATAATAATAATAATAATAATAATAATAATAATAATAATAATAATAATAATAATAATAATCGATTGTGATAAAGAAGAAAAAAATTTCTCCACTCAAGGGATATACGAATGAATTAAGCCATATCCGCTCCGAATTTTCCAGAATGGCCTGCTAGTCTGCCGAATTCCGGATCTGCCCACTGGCACGGCCCCTAGAGATGGCAATTGTGCCCGTTTACCCGTATACTCCTGGGTAAATACCCTAATAGAGTCAGGTATGGAATATTTTCTTTACCCACGGGTATGGAAATAGGGGAAACACTCTGCCCATCAGGTGAACAGGCCCGGGTATGGGTAAGCTCCACTCGTACCTGCCCCACCTGTTTACCCACGATATAGATTGAGAGGTGACGCAGCCATAACAATATCTCTAATTGCTATTGATTATTATAAACTTTTGCATATCTCTAATTGCTATTGATTGTTATAAACTTTTGCATATCTCTAATTGCTATTGATTGTTATAAACTTTTTTATAGCTATTATATATCCTTGCAACAACTGCTGCTTATATGTACTTATCATTAGTTCAACTCTTAGATGTTGACTCTCAGTTAGTGGGTAAACGGGCATGCCCATGGGCGACGGGTACCTGCGGGCGACGGATATGGGCAATGTTTTTTCACCCGTCATCCTTCACAGGTATACCCGTGGGTGTAAATCGTGATCGCGGGTATGGGTATGGGCAAGCACTACTTGTACCAGCCGCAACCGATTGCCATTCCTAACGACCCCCATCACGCAAGCTGCTTGGAGCGCTCCTGCGCCATGCCACACCTTCCTAGTGCTTCTACCAACCTTGCCAGCAAGCTGGCGTGGTCCCCCACTGCGCCAACTAGCTGGCGCCCCCTCCCCCCCTCGCCACGCCACCTTTGCTACAGGGGCAAATTGGTAATGAAATTTAAGGTATTTTTTATTTTTAGTAGCAATTTTAATTAAAAAATTTAATTAAGAAAAATAATAGTAATATTTTTTATTGATCTAATAGAAGTAATTATGAGAAAATAAAAGGCAACTTTTAGATAATACATGTAGCAAATCTTATTTGTAGATTGTTATTTTTTCAAAATAAAAGGACAGACAATGTTGGTTGGTTCATCCGTTTGTGATTTCATAGATTGTCAACAGTACGAAATCTGTTAGACTGGCAATAACATTTTGTGATCGTCGTATGTTGTTGTGGTGGGAGAAATTTTTGGAAGAGTTTTGTAGGGACGATTGAGATAGCAATGATTGGTAAGTACGAAGGTAAGTAATATTGACCACACGAAGAATTGAATGTGAAAAGACAACGAGATTTGATGTTGCGAATTAAAATAAACTTTATAATAAAGCTATGAATAACACGGCGCACAGGGTTTTGTTACGATGAAACAAACCAAAATACTTTTACGATATATATGTGCCTTTCTGGAATGGAAATAAATCTAACCTTCAGGGGACTAGTGTGGGACGACCAAACCTACTATGTGGATTGATGCTATTTTCTCTTCCTTGCGAGCTCGATGTTGAACTCCTTGGCATTCCTTTTTGGCCTTGGCCGCCTTTTCACTTTTTTTTCGTGCTGTCTGCACATCCACACCTCGAGATGAGCTTTTGTATCCTAACGTATACACTCAGTTTGCTCGTCATTGCGGTGCTCCTCCTCTCAGATCTTGTAGTCCCTTTTAACATTCCACTCCTCGTAGTCGAAAGTCCACTAGTCATGTATGTGGATCTCTAGGTCGATCCACTTGCGGTAGCCACATAGCAGTTTTGAGGACAGCGGGTGGACAAAAGAGGTTGTTAGTGTGTACTTTGAAAGAGAAATAGTAGGGGACACACTATAACTGGTCCTTACCAGCTACTGATAGCTGCTCGTGTCCTAACGGTGGATGGGATAGTCACAGGAGTAGTTCGCGCAACCCCAATAAAGCATGCTCAGGCTAAGCTACTGCTTAGACCTAAAGAATTTGCATGGGTCCCTACACCAACAAAGGGGCGACGACTCCCCCTCGGGCGAGTGTTGTGGCGAATGCTCGTTTGGAACGTTCAGGATGGATATGCTTCTACGGGGGGCATCATTGCAGGGGTGTGACCTTGTGGCATGCTCCACTTGTTCCATCTATGCCGCAGCAGCCCTTCCTTGTTCGTTGCGGGCCATAGCTAACCTTGCTAGGTCGCGGGTCTTCTCCCATTGCTTCATCATCTTATTCCATTGCTTCTCTGCCTTTTGTCCATCCTGATGTGGTGAAGCAAACTATAGTGTAGTGTTGGGTTTGGTTGTGTAGTGTTCTCTCCCAAATCTATTCCACCTCATTTTATAAGCCAAAGTGTTGTCATAGTGTGGTTAATTTCATGTGAGTAGCCTGCGACCCAAAGTGTTGCCTTGTATTTCTAAAAAGTACCTGGCAAGACAAAGTGTTATCACTACGCAAAGCTGCCCTGTTTGGTCTTATCATTGCGCAAAAGCTGCCCTGTTTGGTCTATTTACTATGCAAAGCTAGCCCTTTGGTCTTCTCACTGCGCAAAGCTACCCCGTCTAGTCTTGTCACCATGTGAAGCTGCCCCCATTGGTCTTCTCACTGTGCAAAGTTGCGCCGTTTTGTCTTGGCACTGCGCAAAGCTACCCCTATCTGGCCTTATCATTGTGCAAAGTTGCCCCGTTTGGTCTTGTCACTATGCAAAGCTGGCCCCTTTGGTCTTCTCACTGCGCAAAGCTGCACTATTTGGTCTCGTCACTACGCAAAGCTACCCTGTCTTTTCTTATCAGCAAAGTTGCCCCCTTTCATCTTCTCACTATGCAAAGCTGCATCGTTTGGTCTTGGCACTACGCAAAGCTGCACCCGTCTGGTCTTATCACTGTGCAAAGCTACCCCATTTGGCCTTGTCACTGTGCAAAGCTAGCCCCTTTGATCTTCTCATTGCGCAAAGCTGCACCCTTTGGTCTTGTCACTACGCAAAGCTGCCCCATCGGTCTTGTCACTGCACAAAGCTGCCCATTTGGTCTTGTCACTGCATAATACCATGCTGTTCAGTCTTGGCACTGTGCAAAGCTATACCGTTTGGTCTTGTCACTGCGCAAAGCTATCTTATTTGGTCTTGCCACTGCTCAAAGCTGTCCCGTTTGCTATAAAATACATGCCCCACCCCATGAAAGTAGGAGCACTCGACCCTGTGAACCATACGAAGAACTACCTTCTCCATCATACAGTAACATACCATGGTAGACGCCGAGGGGCCAGTCGGAGCGAGGTCACCAAACGAAGACCTTCACCTGAAAAGGAGGGAGGACTTCAGCCCTAACTACCGCTTGATGCCAAATAGGCATACACAATCATTATAGCCGAAATGTAGACACAGGGAGGACGCGGAGGTATATGGATATACTGTGGGAGAGAATCTTAGAGTTAGAGGCACAGATCGACAGTCTCAATGAGAAGAACGATGACATCCACCAACAAATGCACCGCGAGAGGGGCAACGAAGAGGTCGTCAACATAGGAAGTTCGTATGATCCCACATGCTGCTGTGCGAACCCTAGCTACATATGTGCATGCCACCACAACAACGGCCAGCAAAATCCGAGGCGACCCCCTCTACAACACTCCCCGTGGGTAACATGAGGTACCTTCTACCAGTAGGCACGCATCATTCTGATAGACTGGAGAGCATGATTAACTTAATGATGTGTGTTATTTTCTTTCTTGTGTTCATTGTGGTGTTCGAGGTGTAGCTCTAGGAGTGTTGTTTTGATTCGTGCTGTTACTTTATGTATGTGCAATGCATATCCTATTTAGTGTTGTTAGTGCATAAGGCCGTTTCATTTTGTCTTGTTAGTGCGTAGAGCTGCCATGAACTTGAACTATCTACAGTCACTTGTACTGATCATTATCTGTCTTCCAGTACAGATGGGAAAATACTATTTTGGCCTCGCACTCAGGCTATAAAAGGGAGCCATTCCTCAGCCACTCCCCTGCATTGTTCTCCTTCACCTCCTGAAGTATTTCTTCCCAATCTCTCTACCTTGCTTTGGTTCTCCCTCCCCCGAATGTCGAGATGAGAAAACTCAGTGCCTCTTCATTAGCACCCGCGGTGGTTTGCCCAAAGTGCAACACTGTGAGATGTAAGACCTCACAGACGGTCGCAAATCCTGGACAGCACTACTACAGGTGCCCTTTTCCCTCAGTGAGTTAGTTTGTTTCGGGTTGGTTTAAATCGTTTAGCATATGTTACAAAACCTTCTTCTCATAGAATTGCATGATGGCCTAGGCGGCTGCCGATTTTGGGTGTGGGAGGATGAAATGGGCACTAGGCCTAGAATTGTTCCACATGATAGAGTTGTCATGGGGGGTAGCGACCCTGTGGAGATACGACATCATTTCGATAGACTGGAGTGGAAGATTAACTTAATATTGTATGCTATTTTTTTCTTCTGTTCATTGTTATCGTGAAGATGTAGTGCTCAGAGTGTTGTTTGCATTCATGTTGCTACCTCCAGTGCCTTGTACGATATATGCATGTGTACTGCATGTTGTTATTGCTTCAATGTATTCGCATCATAGTAACTTGTTTTTTTTCCATGAATGGATGACTGCATCGTGCAAGGATGAAGTGCAATTTTGTTGATGCATTTTCGCACCCACGAGGCATTGGGCCCGAGGAGGTATCGTCATGTGATTTCGTGCGTGTGGTCATCATTTCATAAGCGTGGCCAGTGAAGCGGGATTCCCGCTTCGTGTGGTCGGATCCATGTGGAATCTTCACGCGTGGGTGGGGGCACCCACTTCTTGTGGTCGGGGAGCACCGGTACCAAGTTATTCAGAAAAATACTAATCAACTTACCAAAAAATCTAGAAGATATGCAATAGCATCTTTAAGATTAAAAATGCAAGAATTATAGAATAAAAAGATATCTATTTCATCCAAAAGATATATCTATCAACCATTTCAACATACACACCAATCTGCAGGTAAAAAGTTTTAAAAAGCTAAAGGAGCAACCAGTTCTCATCATTTAAAACATAGACACCAATCTATTTCATCCAAAAGATATATCTGTCAACCATTAAAAACTATACTTTCAGCAAACAAAGTAGCAACGATTGACCTTGTTGATTGCTCTGATTCTTGAATGGCATCATGGAAATTTATCTCTGATTCTTGAATAAGCAACATCACTACAACGGAATGATATGTTGAACGCTATGGTGAGTTGGCTGAGCTGGGTCTGTTTGGGCAGTTGCGGAGGGTGTGCCCAACCATCTTGCACAGTCAACATCTCGGCCACGTAACCCATTTGTCATGCTGGCTTTTGTCCATGTCATTACAGATTCGATGGGACTATCATCTTCCACGGCTGGCATGCTTCAGCACATCGTTCGGCACCCACTGCACCTCCCTTGGCTAAATGTCCCTGTAGTGCATATCCAGCCTATATGAATTGAACTGTGCGCTCCAAGTGCTTTACATGTGGTGCATGTCGTAGTACTCCAAGATGTACAGCGCCGAGCCCTGCCGCCATGCTGTGCAGGCTGCACACACATGGGAGCAAGGCTTGTGAAGAAGCTGCGGCTTGTTGCACATGCATGACGCTTCATCATCGATCGTGCATACTTGTTTGTGCTCCCCTCTGGCATGACCCATGTTGTACTTTTCTTTCGGACGGATCTCAAACTTCTTCCGTATACCATCCAAAGGCCTGACAGTGTGTGAATGAGCCTTCATCATTTTCATGTCCATGTGAGCCTACATAACTTCGGAGAATTGCTTAATTTTGTCCATATGTTTCTTGGCCATGAGGGCTTTATTTACGAAGTACCCCACGGTGCAGTTCCAGCTCTCATCGATGATCACGGTGATCAATAGGGAGCGCACACCCTTCAGAACACCGTTGTACACCTCAGACATATTTGTCATCATGATTCCGTACCTTGCACCAGCGGTGTCATGCAGCAAAGACCACTTCTCCAAGTCAGATGCATGTGTGTTCACCTACTGTGTGAACTCCCCAGCTCTTGCAGAACTGCCCGCCGCTACTCCTGGTTTGTCATCCTGTGAGTGCGAGACATACTTGCAGGTGTCCTCATTGAGCTGTCTCCACATGGCATGAAACTTCCGCCTCTAGTTTTGCATGCACAACTTCTTGAAGGTTTTCATCAGCTCCTTACTTTGGAATCTTCTATGGAAGTTCGCCTCGAGATGCAATATGCACCAATGGTTCCTCATGTCGTTCCGCATGAACGGGGGCTACGTCCCATTCTGCATCGTGCTCATCGTGGACAGCAACCCAGCGTTGTGGTCCAAGATGACACACAAATCCACGCGGTCCTGAACCACCGCCTACTCACATTGGCTAGGAACCATAGCCAGCTCTCCGAGCTCTCACCCTCCACAACTACGAATGCCACAGGGAGTAACTGGTCGTTGGCATCGGCTACAACCGTAGTTAGGATGGTTCCCTTGTACTTAGTAGATAGGAAGGTGCTATCCATTGTTAGCATGGGATGACAAAACTTGAACCCATCAATCGCCTAACCAAAGGCTCAAAACACTCTATCAAGAATAAAGCAATTGGCCCCTTCGTGGGATGCGGTTGCTCCACCTTGTTTATGTACATCCTGAGATATGATACTGCTATTTGGTTGAGCAATCTTGGGAATACGCCGTACGCCTCTTCGTATGTGCTATACATACGATCCAGGATCTTCTTTTTCGCCCACTAGACTTTCAAAACCCACCATGTTGACGACATCTGCCTGGGGAAGCTTCGGTGAAATAGAAACATCTGCGGTGACTAAATGGTTGATCAGGCTGGCAACATACGAGGACATCAAGTTGCGGTGCCTTCAGAGTGGCTCAGCAAGCTCGCATGTGTGATCCATCATCACCGAGATCCGGAAGTCCGTGAGCCAGCCCCTTGATCCCTGGGCACAGACCTTTCTAGGGTAGGATTCCTCCACACATTTCACGATATAGGTGTCAGGGTTCGACCTACACACCCTATATGTCTGGCCGATGGCCACAGTATATTTGGCAATGGCCTACTAGGTAGCGCTCTTGTTAGGGAAGCATTGTCCTAAGAGTAGAGTGTCTTCGTTGAAACCCCAATGTGCCACCTCTAGCTGCGGCAAAACCAACGATGCTGTCATGATGTCGTCTAACCTACAGCTAACATAAGTGCCATCGGTGGTAACAACACCACGAACTACACCTCCCATAGCACCTTCTCCATCTCCCTCATCTTTAGAACTAGATGTTTCTATTCCTCCTCCTCCTCACTCTCCCCTTCTTCCACCTGGTTGGCTAGGTACTCGTGGCAGTCAATACGGGCTACCTACCATCTCTACATGCCTTCGTTAGGCTCAAAATTTTTGGTCCGCCTCCTCAGGTCTCCATCGCCAACTACCTAGCCCACATATCCACCAGTAGCCCTATCTACATCATCGCCGGAGACCAACCCAGGCACTACATTAGTAGCGCCTGCACCGGAACTAGGCATGCCAGATGACCCTGTTCGCTCCATGAACTGAACGTACACCGTCGGTCTACCATATATTGCAGCAGCAAGGTTGCACATAGCCTCCATGTAACTGGCCCATAACTCATCGCTTGTAACCTTCAGAAGTTGGCATGCGGTCTCCCCTTGACCACCCACCAATGAGATGTACAACTCTTCAATGTGCAGCTTGTTCCTTGCAATGGCATGATCGAACGTGGAACAGACACAGCTCCTGATCTCTGAGAGGCCCATGTCCTTTAGACTGAGCACCTAGATTACGGTTCGATCACAGTTTGATAGCTCCACCCCGTACGGCCCATCACGTATGATACCAATCTCATAGAACACAAACAGATTGTGAACGCCCACCATGGCATACGTACAAAATTTCCCAGAGTGCGTAATGTTAAATTATAGCTTTTCTCAATATTTTTAGCACTGCTAAACTAAGCATAGCACACATGTACCACCCTACAATTCATAAATTACTACTGACAGCAATGCATTATATTTCTAAGCAGACAACTACAATAATATTCAATTTTAAATATAATGGTAATGCACAAAAATCTATACAACGCGCAAAAATTTAACCAAACAAATACATGTCTAACAGTTTTTGCATAACATTATACAAAATGCATACTAACTTTTTGCAAATACAGAAAAAATGTAATGTTGTTCCAATGCAAACAAAATAATCTACGCATAAACTATAGCATTCATATAATTACCGTGACTAATAAGCATTAAACGACACTAACAATGCTACTTCTTCAACATCAACTAAGGCCATTGCCCAATTACCATTTTCCTAACTACATGCTAATCACGTTGCTAAAAAACTTGCAGCATGTTGATGAAAATTACCTCTTTCGGATGCTCCAAAGCCGATCTACAACTTTTCCAACTGCGCAAACTTCAAACTCAAATTTAAAACCACTCAAAAATCGAATGTTTTCATGGCCTTCTTCCTCTCTAATTTCGTTGCTCTTGGCTGGAGTAGAATGAAAGGGTGTTGCTGTGTATTCTAAAGAATGAATCCTCCCTTTTTATCATGCAACCAGCGACGAGAGGGGGCCGACCGCGCCGATGCTACCATCTGGAGAACGCACGTGGAGGGGAGTGCATCGACCAACCGGACGTGTGGTGGATAAGGTGGCGTAGTTGGCAGGCATACCAAGAGGGTGTGGCGCAGCGCAGGAGCGTGACAGGCAGCTCGTGCGGTGAGGGGCCATGCCAGGGGGCTAGATCTGGAATTCCTCATATGAGTGGGCCATTCTAGAAAATTCCGAGCGGCAGGGGGCTAGATATGGCTTGGTTTCAAAATAGACAACTCAGGAAACACAATACGGAGCCACATAATGCTTTGTACTGCAGGACCGGATAGGCAGCAAAGGTGGTGAATGGTGCCTAGAAATTTTCCCCCCAAATATTCACAAATCCTTTATTTCGATAGCTACAAAGCTATGAAGATTGGGATATGAAGTCTACTTGAAAAACAGAGGAATATAGAGCTCAGTATGACCAGATTACAGCACTACATGGTCGAGTTATGACCACTAGTTAGAAAGACAACGTGGTCAGTTACGACTATCAGACGGAAGCCAACATACATAGTCGGAGCTCAACTATCGGATAGATCTCACCGTGGTTGGAGATCGACTACCAGTCGGATTCCAACGTAGCCAGAAATCGACTATCGGACAGAGATCACCGTGGTCAGAGGTCGACTGCCAGTCGGATCCCAATGTAGTCGATAACCGACGTGGTCGAAACCAACATGGTCGAAGGCCAACGAGTGGTCTAAAACCAACATGGTCGAATCTGGTCGAAATACGACCAGTGAGGTCAACAACCTGTAAGAGGTCAAAAACCCAACATGGTCGTAAGACAACGAATGGTCTGAGGCCAGCGTGGTCAAAAATATGACCAGTGAGGTCAACAACCAGTGAGCGGTCAAAAACCCAATGTGGTCGAAAGACAATGAGTGGTCTGAGACTGACAAGGTCGAATCAGTTCCAAAATCAACCAGTTAGATCGACGATCAGTGAGAGGTCATAACCCCACGTGGTTGAGAAGACGCATAGCGGTCGAAAGACTGAGCGTGGTCAAAAAAAAGATGCGATGCGATTGGAAACTTGGCCATGGTTGAAACTTCAGACAAAGAACAGAATAGAGTATGTTTTCCAGCTTTGATTGAAAACGAAAATAGATTGAACTTTTGATCTATAAATCTAAATGATGTGAAACTTTGCAGGGATCATCTCTAGGGTATTGTGAACCTATTCCAATAAATGGTCAAAAAATTCATGGCCAAAGATTAGACCTTTTTCAGTTTGTTGGAAGGTTACATCAAAACCGAGTCAGAGTCAAAATCAAAATCGGTGAATATAACTCGCTCATGGGTGGATGATAATAGATGTATTTCAACATCTCACAGCAAGTTAGAATACCAAAGAAATTGACTCAAAAACCCTTGGATCAAGAAATCACACTTTGAGGCTAAATTAAGAGCAAATCAACCAAATCAAGATGGATCTATAAAAATATGCCAAGATTGGTGTATTGCTTACTTGAGAAGGTTGAGTTTACAGCCACTCTACCTTGGAGAACAAAGAGAACACCAACTGCTCTACTCTCAAATCCTAACCCTAAACAAGAGAGCACATGAGAGAGTCTCCATCCCAACCCCTTTTATAGGTGGGCAACCAATCACCTACACCCCAGAATGGATCCTATCCACTATTACAACGGAGGAAACACGTTAACCCCACACACACGGGTTTTACTCACTCTAAGTTCACTTATGCACGCTTTTTAAAGCACATAAGTGATAAGTGGGCATCCGCTAAATCCTTAGCCTTGATCCGCCGTGATCAAACCAGCTCCATGTTGACCTAAACCGCTCTCCAACGCATCATCCACGTGCCGTGGTTTTGATCCAAGATGGCTTTCGGTATTTTGGTCAAAATACCAAAATACCCCTTATTAACCTGGTCATCACCATCCTTTGCAAGCAATCACCATGCTTGCCACTTGTAGGTACACCACTAGATTACCACGTGCCGTCAAGTCTCTCTCATCCTAGTTCCATTGAACCACGACTCACTTGGCCCATGCAAACCACCTAGCATCATCCCGCCATTCAAACTCACCTTCAACATTCCCGCCTTTCACAAGTCATGCTTGAGCTCACCATCTCACCTAGTATCTATGATCGTTCTGGGCCTCGACTCCTCCATAAGACTAGCTCCGATCACCGTCGCTGACCACAGTTGACTCCAAGCGGCCCTGCACATCTAAAGACAAAGAATTCGTTTTCAGGCACAAGTTCTTCACAACTTGATTTACATTAGCCAAGACATGCATCATGCAACCTTAATCCAATGACTCAGATCAACCTAACTAAATCCATTACTCAAATCCAAAATCCTCAATTTCTGCCCAAAATGAGTCCAGACACAGTACTCGAAAACATTTAAAAAGTGTCATTTTAAGCGAGTTTCGTGTATTTTTAGATGTTTCTAGATTTCAATCAATGTGTTTCAGCAAGTTTCAACCAAAAGGTTCAAGAAATTTAAGCAAATTTCAACAAATTTCAAGAAGTTGCATCTAGTTTCAGTGAGCTCATCAGGCTGCGATGTCACTACCACACTAAGGGTCACCTGACACCGTCCACAGCCGAAACACCCCCTTCTCCAGCGATGGCCCCGATTATTCATGCAGCCCGCCATTGAATCTGTGCCTGCTCCGCGTCGAGCCTGCATCTCTCTCTCTTCCCTAGCTCTGGCATAAGCTCCGCACCGTGTTGCAAAGTCATACTGCCGTTAGATCCAATCAGATCTAAGATTGGCATCACCGGATTTGCTGGATCCTATCATCAGCAACAAAAATGATGGTTGAAGCCATGGCATCCATCATCGGACAAGGATGTGGGGCCTCGTAGCCAGTCACCGCCGCTAGATGTGAGCTCGTCGGAGTCGTGGTGGCCGGATGTGAGCTCGTCAAAGTCACAGCTGCCAGAGGCGAGTAGTTGGACTCCTCGCCGTTGAAAGTGTGAAGGAGACAGAAGAGGATATGGAATCCACATGAAAGAATGCGAGAGGGGAGATGGGGATGCGTTTGGCCTATGTTCTTGCTGGGAAAATTGCACATGTACTCCATAGTTAGCAGTGACTTGTATGTACTCCATAGTTAGCAGTGACTTGTAGATTTGCCCCACACTTAGATGTCTTTGTTATTTTGCCCCATACTTAGAGTGCCCCTTATTATTTTGCCCCACTATCCACTTGGCTGGTATTTTAATTTCATTTTTCATTTTTCAACATGGGAAAGTACAGATCTACCCTTTAATCCTTTTCCTCATCTTTTCATTTTAATTGCTGTGTTTTTCTTGGGAAAACCTAGGATTAGCAGTGACGTTTTCTTCATATTTAGGATTGGTAGACTATGAAGACAAACATTTTGTAATTGGTGGATTTCAGAAGAGAAAATTTGTAGTTGGCGACCACACTTTCACGGATCAAAACGCTCGAACAATTCGCGAGATCGTCGTCAGCCCCAGGCAAAACAACGGTGTGCTCACCTGAACAATGCACCCGCCGAGCCCGATGCCCTCGAACAGCTGATGAAACGTCAACGCCGGGACGAGCGGCCGCACCGTGCCGGGACGAGCGGGACGTCAACGTCAACTTGTAAATTCGCAACACTCTGTTTTCTTGACTGGCGCAAAGGTGGTACGTACCTGAGAGATGACGCGGTGGCGCACGAGCTCGTCGCCGGCGGGTGGTCTCCCCACATAATATAAATTGCAACGCTCGCAAGGTCTCTCCAATCGAAAACCCAATTAAGTCATGTCATGGTCACATTGT
Organism: Dendrocalamus latiflorus; assembly: GCA_017311315.1. NCBI lineage: Eukaryota > Viridiplantae > Streptophyta > Magnoliopsida > Poales > Poaceae > Dendrocalamus > Dendrocalamus latiflorus. The sequence continues at coordinate 27,862,733 of CM029627.1, read as the reverse complement.
ACCACCATTGCGTGTTGGATTTCCTTCGACTTTAACAAAGGCGATAAGAGGGGAAGTGGCATTCATAAACCAGAAAATGTACACTGGCCGGGTGATGATGAAATTTCTTGGCTCGTACAGGCCAAGTTCCGTCTCAGGTCAGTGGTGACAATGGCACTCTTCTTCTCGCTCACCACACCAGTTGGTATCATGATCGGCATTGGATCTCCTCTGCTTACAACGCATGTGCCAACCTCTGTCGTATAGCACCGCACCATTTCGACGAGCTGCAGGTAGCTAGCGGATGGCCTCTGCCAAGCTCGCCGTCGTCTGCCTCCTGGCCGTGTGCTTCCTGCCTGTTCTTGCCGTCGCTGAATGCGACTGCGCGGCCGACGCCGCTGGCCGTGACAAGGCGCAGGCGCTGCGCCTCAAGATCATCGCCATCTTCTGCATCCTCGCGGGGAGCGCGATCGGAGCGGCCATCCCCTCCCTGGGCCGCAGGTTCCCGGCGCTCCGGGCGGACACCGATGAGGAAAAGGATTAAAGGGTAGATCTGTCATTTCCCATGCTGAAAAATGAAAAATGAAATTAAAATACCAGTCAAGTGGATAGTGGGGCAAAATAATAAGCGGGCACTTCAAGTATGGGGCAAAATAGCAAAGCCATCTAAGTGTGAGGCAAATCTACAAGTCACTGCTAACTATGGGGTACATATGCAATTTTCCGGTTCTTGCTCGGCACCTGGATGGTTGCCTACTCGGCGTCACCACGTCTTCCCAAAATCAATCAACCGTCCCTATCGCTCGCCAAATCGTCGCTGTGTTGGATTGGATCGGGGAAGAGAGAGATATGAGGATGGTTGGGGAGGAGAGGTGCTGCTTTGAATTGAAATGGGGGAGAAAGAGTGATAGAGAGATGAGGGCAGTTAGGAAGAGGCGGTGCATAGGGGGGAGTTGGGATGTGGGGGAGGTGGTCATGACATATCTGGGCTATTGGAAGAACAGTATATTGTTATCTAAATTTTCTGTTAAGCGTGACCATAGAATGGAGGATCACAATTTAGGCGAATTCACTGTCAACCTCAGCCCAAGGCTCCGAAACTACCATTGGCTATGTCTATAGTCCAACCGATCTTTAAAATGTTGTCCCACCATGTAAATAAAAAAAGAAAAACCATTGGTGTGAATTTAAAAGTATTTTTAATGTATTATAATTTTATTAGGTTTTATAAATATATTACAATAAAAAGCAGTGATCAAATTTGCATTTTAGATTCCACGTGGATATCCAAAACGTCTTATTTTTTGTGGCTGGAGTAAGTATATCTAAACTGTGCTGCAATGCATCAAAGATTCAAAGTCGCACACAAATTTGCCGCTTGAAGCATCCAGATGAAACAAATGGCATAAACTAGTTAGAATTTATCACTTTGACAAAGTTAATGAAACAAGCACCGAGTTCAAACATGGACCGAGTACATAACGATCATTACTGGAATAGGAGTCCAAAATGAGCATCAGACAAGGTCAAACGACATTTCCATCTCGAGTAGGCCTAACGAAGATACATGTGGTGTTTGCGAATTCATCTGGCAAATTCAATGCTCATCGTGGCCTTCCTCTTAATGTTGTAGTAATCGGTGGTATCTCCCCCTGTACTGCTCTCCGACGTGTCTGCCGCCGAGCTTCCCGACTGCATGAGAGGGCTAACACCTTGTACTGCCCGGGGGCGCTGTTGCACAAGCGCCGCCAGTCGCCGGAGTTCCTCTGCCACTTGGCTCATCGCCGGCCTGTTCTCACCAGTGATAACCAAGCATCGACATGCTAGCTTGGCAACTTGATGTACCAACTCCATGTTATCATCTTCAGCTATCTCTCTGTCCACAAGCTCATCAAGGCAGCCCTCCTTCACAGCCTGCTGAAACACTGATGCGAGGCTCACCTTCTCTTTGGACAGCGGCTTCTTACGTGTTAAGAGCTCCAGAAGAACGACACCGAAGCTGTAGACATCGCTCTTATCAGTAAGCTGGAATTTCAATAGATACTCTGGATCTAAGTAGCCCAATGTCCCCTTCAGCACCTGAGGGTTTTCATCCATCGGCCTAATCAATGAGCACCCAAAATCCGAAACCTTCGCCCTGAAATTCTCGCCAAGAAGAATGTTGGTAGACTTCACATCTCCATGGAAGATAGGGTGGTCCAGCGAGTGTAGGTATGCAAGTGCTTCAGCAGATTCAGAAGCTATTTTTAGGCGGATGTCTAGTGTTCTAATGGATGCCACATTTTGCACATGAATTAGATTGTGTAGGGTTTTATTGGGCACAAATTCATACACTAGAACTGGAACCTCAAACTGCAAACAGCAACCAAGAAGCTTAACAATGTTGTCATGGTTGACTCGAGAAAGTATCAGCAGCTCCTGCCCAAATTCCATCTTCCTATTCTCATCAAATCCCTTGCATCTCTTGATTGCAACAGGATTATTGTCTGGATCTGGATCATACCCTTTATAGACAGTACCCTGACCACCTTCTCCGATGACTGCCCTATTGTCAAAGTTGTTCATTGCCAGCTCAATTTCATCTCGCCCATACAACTTGAATGAATTGTTGCTCTCTATTCTCATCACATCTAATAACAACTGACCTCCATGCTGATGGAAATATTCATCCCTCTTTCTCATGGTATCATAACTTAAGATTCGTCTCCTGTACCTGATCCATTCAATCCCAAGAAAAAGAAATAGGCCAAGCAAAGCTGTGGAACAAATTCCTGGGAAAAGGGATATAAAAATCTCAAGTCAAAAGGAAGTTGACGAAAAAACTTTGAGAAAGTAGTTGACTACTCTTCAAAATGAATCACGTAAACAACCCACACAGTGCAAACAACAAAGTTTTGTTCGGAAATATTCTATATTAGCAGAAAAGACGAAATATCACCAATTACCCCAGCTAAAACTGGGAGTATCCTGTTTACCCTTAAGTAGATATTTTTTTTTGTTTTTGCCACTAAACCGTGCATTCATCTCGTTTTTTTTTTTTTGCCATTTTGCATTATTTGGGCCCACACATCAGTGAGACAAACCTGTGGCAAAAACAAAATGGCAAAAATGAGTTTTTTTCAGGCTTAGTGCGAAAACAAAAATTACCTTTACTAAATCGGAAATATCACTGATACCCCTATACAACTATGCCATATATAGCGCTCAACAATAAGGCCCTTGTAAATTGTGCGATGCACATGTCTTCCCATACAACTATGCCATATATAGCGCTCAACAATAAGGCCCTTGTAAATTGTGCGATGCACGTGTCTTAAATAGATAACTCTGCCTCTTTTGACATGATCAATTAATCGATATGCAGATAGTGTACAATTTATAGGAGTCGTATCACAAATAAACTCTATTTTTACATATAAAACTATGTATTTTAGTATAGAAAGAATATTCAAAGATATGACATATTGTTTTCGATAGAAAAACAGAAACATAAATTTAAGTGTAAACCCACGTGTGGTATTAAAACGCTGCAATATATAGAGTTGGAATATGTTCGTACCAATAGCCAGTTGTACTCCTTGGGTTAGCACTTTCACACACGGTCCAATAGAGGCATTGCCTCGCGTACCCGAAGGGCAAAGGCAGTCGAACCTGTCAGGTTTATTCTCACAAATTCCGTAGCAAGGGTACTCTTCTGGATACTTGCACTCATCAGTATCTACAATCAGATAACAAGTTTATGTAAACTTATAATATGAGAAATGAAACTGAATCTAACACACAATTGGGGCTAGACAAAACCATCTGAATCTGAATCGACGCCGGATAGGATCGGCACCTCTTTTTTGAATGGCAGATAGGGTCGGTACTTGGTTGTGTATTTCTTTTTTGAATCTCTCACAAATCTCTTTTTTGAATGAGATTTAAGTGTTGTATTTTTGTGTGGATAAGAGTTTACTTGGTTGTGCAATTTTTTTGTAATTATAAATATTAGGCATATTTATGTGTAATTTATGTAAAAACTCATAAAAATATTATATATGCGAAAAACACAAACGGATCAACCATTACACCGCACTACAGTTTACCTCTGTACGTACATGTCATTCAGGGCTCACTCATCCCTACAAAATTCTTCTGGAAATTAACCATACTATAATAACGCACGGCGATCGTACCGTTGAGAATATACGAAAATCGCAAATGGACTAGCCTACCTATATTGTCTGCCATTTTATTTTGAAAAAATAACAATCTAAAAAAATATTCCCTACATGTATTATCTACACTGTGTAAGGAGTTTTCAAAATATATTTTATAATATTTTGTACCTTCTCTTCTATAGTACAAAATTGCTACAGACTCCAAACAAAATAAATTACACATGAATATGTCTAGTATTTATAATTACAAAAAATTTGTACAACAAAGTAAACTCTTATCCACACAAAAATACAATATTTAAATCTCATTACAAGCACACAAACATGCAAACTCACGGAACAGCTAATCCAAAAATACATTGTGCATGTATTGTAGACATGCAGGTCCCCGGCATGACTCGGATGAACAGTGGCTAAATCGTCTAGCATAAAATTATCAAAAAAATACATAATAACTATTAATGCATTGGGAGGCTTTATATAAAATTTTGTAATTTTTGGAGCTCGTTTGCTATATGTAAAACTCATAAAAATATCAAAATTGTATGAATTTATGAGCGAAATTCCTCATGTATAAAATTCCTCAAAAATTACACCGCATGGAACATTGTGTCAGAAAGCTGTACGTAAAGTTTCGTAATTGTTTGAGCTCATTTGATATATTTAAAAATTCAAGAAAACACTAAATAGAAAAAAATTAGGCAGATTCGGATGAATAGTGGTTGGACGGTCCCCGACCGCACGATTAGTACGTGAACAGTGGTTGTACGGTCGGGGACCGCACGATTTGCCATGTGTCACCTCGAAAAAAATCGTGCGGTCGGAAGGAGGCTAGAAATGAAATTTCTGCTGTTTAAGGGCTAAATTTGGAATTCTGGTAATAAACAATGTCATATCTATCCAAAGGTCCCATTGGCCACCACAATGTGAATATCAGGTCAAGGTATGAGGGTCACGCCTACAGTTTGGGCAACTTTCACTCACACGAAGTTGTGGGTGGAGCGGAAATCTACCAGGGCAATACAGTCCATAGCGCCCAGGCGGACACAAAGCTGCATGGTATCCCCGGTACAGATGCCGGTCAAGGCATAAAGGGAAATGCCTGGATCATTGTCAGGTGCGGCTGAATGACTACCTTCGCTGTCCTCCAATTGGAAATGAATGAAGAAGAGGCGTTTACATCTGTGACCACGATGGAAGGGTTCGTCACAATTGAAACATAGACCCTTCTTTCGACGATCGTCCATCTCAGCTCCGGTGAGGAACTTGAAGGTGTTGGAATAAACCACGCCGCGTTGAGTGCGTGTGGCGTGCGTTAACTGCGCGTACGCGTTGAGTGCGTGTGGCGTACGTTGCGCCGGAAATCATACGATTTGATGCTCTGAATGCAGTACGCGTGTGTGCGTGTGTTGGCTATAAAATGCCATGTAAGCTGTGTGTTTTGCAACACAAGAAAAAAGAAAAAAACTTGGCGTTACATCGCCGGGGCGTTTCGTCGCCTGTCAAAAATCCTCGTGTTCTAGTATTTGATCTTGGGCCAGTTCCAACATTTGGTATCAGAGCCGGTGAAGTTCGACAGCAAGCTGATGGCCGGTGACGAGCGTACGCCGCCATCGTCTCCGAAAGGCGTCGGCGACCCGGAGTCCGGCGGTAGCAACACACGACGTGAGGTCATGGTGGAACGCGTCATCAAGGAGTCCAGCGGGTCGGTGGAGTTCCCGGTGTTGACGCGGGCCAATTACCACGAGTGGGCGTTGGTGATGCAGGTGAACTTGGAGGCGCTCGGGCTCTGGCGTGCCGTGGAGACGAGCGACGTCGAGCGTCGCGAGGATCGGCTGGCGTTGGCCGCCATCCTGCGCGCGGTGCCGACGGAGATGCGCTCGGGTCTCGCCGTGAAGAAAAGTGCCAAGGAGGCATGGGCGGCTGTGAAGACGATGCGGATGGGCGACAAGCGCGTGCAGGAGGCGAACGCGCAGAAGCTCCTCAAGCAATTCGAGAATGTGGCATTCAACGTTGGTGAGTCCATCGACGAATTCGCCATGCGTCTCGGCTCCCTCGTTGCGGAATTGCGGCTGGGGGAGAACATCGAGGAGGTGCGCGTCGTCAAGAAACTGCTTCGCGTGGTGCCGGCGAAGTACAATCAAGTCGCCGTGTCCATCGAGATGCTCATGGACTTGAATACGATGTCGTTCGAGGAGTTGGTTGGACGACTCCGAGTGGCTGAAGATCGGTGCGGCGCCGAGGCGATTTCGGACGGCGTCGGGCAGTTGCTGCTTACTGAGGAGCAGTGGGAGGCGCGCCGGCGTCAGGGCAACGGGAGGCAGCGAGCGCGCATGGACTTCGTCAAGAACAACGGCCATGCAAAGGGCGGCGGCCGGAGCGACGACGACGACGACACGAGCAGCATGAGCTCGGGGACAAGTAGACGTTCGCGCCGCGCCAGGCAAGGAAGGTGCTACAACTGTGGCGTACGTGGCCACCTCTCCAGGGATTGCCGTGAGCCAAGGAAGGGGAAAGCACTGCTCGCCGAAGGCGACGACGAGCCAGCACTCATGTAGGTCGGGCGCATGGGGGTGTCGTGGTTTAGGGGGTGATTGTTGGAATAAACCACGCCGCGTTGAGTGCGTGTGGCGTGCGTTAACTGCGCGTACGCGTTGAGTGCGTGTGGCGTGCGTTAACTGCGCGTACACGTTGAGTGCGTGTGGCGTACGTTGCGCCGGAAATCATACGATTTGATGCTCTGAATGCAGTACGCGTGTGTGCGTGTGTTGGCTATAAAATGCCATGTAAGCTGTGTGTTTTGCAACACAAGAAAAAAGAAAAAAATTTGGCGTTACGTCGCCGGGGCGTTTTGTCGCCTGTTAAAAATCCTCGTGTTCTAGTATTTGATCTTGGGCCAGTTCCAACAGAAGGGTCATTGTCCTGCTGAAGTCAGCGGATTGGGTGACTCTAGGACCGATGGACTTGAGGGATGGGCTCTGAACTGTGGTCGTGGAGAGGTACACGCCGGTGAGGAGGTCGCTGCCACCTGAGCCCGCAGCTTGTACGAGCACGCAAGGCTCATGGCCACCTAGAGGTCTGTGGGTTGTTGGAGTTTGACATCCGTGCGCAGAAGGTCAGGCAGCCCGGACGTAAAGAGCTGAACTTGTTGACCAGGGGTGTTGTTGCGAATTGGCGGTCCGAAGTGGAGATGGCACAGTCCCCACCTCGCGTTGGAGTTGGATGTACCATTGCTGCGTAGCCCCTGTCATGTGGTATGATGCGAGCCACACCTTGTAGCTCTCCTCGGTACGCTGGCCCCAAAAGAATTGCTTGCAACGAGCGAGCCAAACAAGGGGGTCCTCCTTGCCGCCGAATGTTGGGAAATCCAGCTTGTGATACCATGGAACCGCCGGTTAATGGATGTTGGTGGCATGCTGGGGATGAACATGTGATGTGGATGGGATGTGGTGGGTAATCGGCCGTGTGTAGGAGTGGAACGGCATGGATGAGGGCAGCTCCATGGGAAGCTGATGCTGGAAGGGAGAGATCATCGGGGTAGGCAAGATGCCAGACCCTCCTGCTGCCGATGCGGCAGATGTGGTTGTCGGGCTGCGGTCGGTGACAGTCAGCAATTCCAAGGATTGGAGGCGAGCCGCGAGGGAGGCTTGCGAGCGGCCCTGGTCCGCCAAATGAGATGGACGATCGTTAAGGTTGGGATTATGGTTTATATATATATATATAAACCATAATCCCAACCTTGAACGAGTGTGCATCAAGAACGTAATCCCAATTCCTCAACGGGCATACACCACCAATGTAATCGTGCTCAACATGAAAAAGAAAAGCAATTGTCAGTCCATGTGGGAGAACTCTGACGTCCGAGGACGGCTCACCACCTTCTTAATGATGGAGATCATTCACCGAAAAGATGAGTTTCACTCGGACAAGAATAAATAAAATATCTCATTTTAGTGACAAACAATGTTTTTTTACTGTATCTATAAATATGTTGTAGCTCTGTTATCACAATTCATCTGTAATTAATCTGTAAATTTATGTATCTGTGATATATCTATGTAGTTGTGATCGATATCTGTGTATTTGTATATTTGTGTATCTATGATATATCTGTGCTATCTATGTATTTGTTTATTTTCAGAGGGCATGGCTAGCATTTCTTGAGGCTAACTAGAAAACAAAAAAATATTTAGGAATAGAACGAACATCACAGACAGTTTTGTGGTATAAACCGTCTGTGAAGGCCTACTATCACAGACGGTTATTTTTACCAACCGTCTGTGATATGTTTTCATCATAGATGGTTTTTGGTCGAAACCGTCTGTGATAGTTGGACTTCACATACGGTTCTTTATACATAACATCTGTATTGTGACTTATTATGGATGGCTCACAAACCGTCTGTGATAACCGTCTGTTATTATAGATGCAAAAAATTAAACGGTTCAGAAGCCGTCTATGATGAGGATTTAGTGTTGAAAATATAGGCAATATTTTAATTCCAAGTTTTATTAGGAGACAGAAATAATAAACTAATGATGCAAAACTCACAACTAACAGCAAGCTATTCATCATACTTCAGAAATTACACAAGAAAACAAAACAGTGACAAAGTCGAACGTGCGCACGAACGACTTACTTGTTAGTCTGATGAAGAATAGGAAGCCGCGCAGGCTTGACGCAGTGCAGAACGAAGGTGTCGCAGTGCAGTGAGCGGTCGCGCAGTTGCGCTGCCCAGAAACCTTATTGCCGCCCCCGTGCAGGTCTTCACGACAGCAAAGGTCCGGAGATACCGCTCCTCTTCTTCACGGTGCACGACGGGAAGAAGAGTCGACGAAGTTCTTGCGGCACAATACCACAGCACAAGATCGCAGAGCAGAAAGTAGAGACAGAATGGAGGTGCCAAAATTCTGTCTTTTCCTGGACGTCTCCAGGCCCTTTTAAGGGCGCTGCTGTTACTACTCACTAGTAACTGCTGCGTTTAAACAGAATTATGCACTGGTAACTGCCTCATCAAATCACAAATTAAGCAGTGCAAATTGACTAGTAACTGCCTCATTCAACTGTTTGAATCTCATTCAATCAGGGAGATAGTGGTGCGTGCAGAGTTTAGCAAAAAATAAAGATGGACTTGGTCTGCCACGCGGCACGCCACGACACGGTCGCGCGTCGCAAGTCACAAGTCACGCGATTTTCACGCGAAAATACGCAAGTACGCGCGCGCGTGCGTGCGCGTGTGTGTGACTAGACAGAGCCATCCTCATACCATCTCTTTCCATATTCAAGGAGTGGGGAGGACTCCACCTTATAAATTGGTCTCCCTCCCCCTACCTTAGCAATATGGTACTAACCATGCATGCTTTGGGATTCGTGAAAATGGGCCTCGCTCATTGGGCCATTTTCTAACAATCCCCCACCAATTCCAAAGCAGAATTAGAAGTCAAAGATATTGTGCTAAAGTACTGTTAATATACCAGTCTTTTAGTGTAAGTCCCGTACGGGTTGAACTTGCACCTAGAATGACAAGATTCATCTTCTCACAGCTGATGAATGGACTATGCCTTGAATTCATAGCTTTTTGTGATCAGATTTCACTTGAAATCTCAACTAGTACTAGGCTGCCAAGGAACCACGCCTAAACGGAGCGTTATATGGTCATGCTCCCTTATCTGCTCATGAGCTTTCTAGAGAATGCCCCGTTCTCGTGAACTGCGACCACATAGTTAGGCTCAAGTAGGTGTATTCTTTCTAGGTATCCTGCAGGCTAATACCTTTTCCTTATTTGGACAACAGAATACATTAAGGCTTTATGCCAACCTTCCATACAGTCGAAAGTACATTGTTTATTAGGACATGGGTACAATAAATATGTACTCTCTTGTTACAACATCAATTTGTTTTTCCCATTGCCTAAGTCACGGGATCTCCGATCAAGAAGGTATGGGTTACCATTGTGATGTAACTTAAATGGGCCTCATTCCCATGTCCATAGACGCAACAGAAATCGCTTTCCGTGCTAACCCCTTTGTAAAAGGGTCTGCCAGATTTTTCTCAGTATGAATATAGTTCACAGCAATTACTCCGGAGTTTCTCAGTTTTCTGACAGATTTAAGCCTACGCTTCACATGTCTAGAGGACTTCATATTATCCTTTGCACTTGTGACTTTGGCCAACACTGTTTGATTATCACAGTACATCAGGATTGCAGGTATTGGTTTCTCAACCAATGGCAAGTCCAATAGAAGTTCTCTCAGCCATTCAGCCTCAACTGTGGCTGTATCAAGTGCTACTAGTTCTGCTTCCATAGTTGACCTCGTCAATATGGTCTGTTTGCAAGACCTCCATGAAACTGCAGCACCAGCTAAAGTGAATACATAACCACTTGTAGCTTTGATCTCATCTGCATCAGAGATCCAATTGGAGTCACTGAATCCTTCTAATACAGAAGGGTGTCCAGTATAATGTATTCCAAAAGATGTTGTGCCTCTCAAGTAACGCAACACTCTTTCAAGTGCCTCCCAGTGATCATCTCCTGGGTTAGAAGTAAACCGACTTAATTTGCTCACAGCAAATGAAATGTCAGGTCTTGTGGCACCAGCTAAATACATTAGTGACCCAATAATTTGTGAATATCTTAATTGATCTTTTCCTAACCCCTGGTTCTTTCGAAGCTTAATACTCGCATCATAGGGTGTTGGTGAAACTTTACAGTTTTCAAAACCAAACCGGCTTAATATTTTCTCAGCATAATGGGATTGATTCAAAGTAATCCCATCCTTGCTTTTGATCAATTTAATATTCAGAATAACATCTGCCTCTCCCAAGTCTTTCATATCAAAACACCGAGATAAGAAAGATTTGACCTCGTCAATTAAGGCAGTATTTGTTCCAAATATAAGTATGTCATCTACATACAGACATAAGATAACTCCTTGACCCCCACCATAACGATAATACACACATTTATCAGCTTCATTCACAACAAAGCCAGCGGATGTTAAAGTTTTGTCAAACTTTTCGTGCCATTGTTTTGGTGCTTGTTTTAGACCATACAAAGATTTCAATAATCTGCATACTTTATTTTCCTGTCCAGAAATCACAAAACCATCCGGTTGATCCATATAGATTTCTTCCTCCAACTCTCCATTAAGGAAAGCTGTCTTCACGTCCATTTGATGAACATGTAGACCATAGGAAGATGCTAACGCAAGGAGCACTCTGATGGTAGTTAATCTGGCGACAGGAGAATAGGTATCAAAGAAATCTTCTCCCTCTTTCTGGGTGTAACCCTTGGCCACAAGTCTTGCCTTGTACTTCTCAATTGTTCCATCAGGCCTTAGTTTCTTTTTAAAGATCCACTTACATCCTACAGGTTTACACCCGATAGGACGATCCGTGATCTCCCAAGTCCCATTAGCCATGATAGAGTCCATCTCGCTACGGACTGCCTCTTTCCAATACTCAGCATCAGGAGATGCATAAGCCTCTGAAAGAGTCTTTGGCACATCATCCACGAGGTATACAATAAAGTCGTCACCAAAGGTTTTCTCAACCTTTTGTCTCTTGCTCCTGCGAGGAGCTTCTGCGACTAGATTGTTATCCTCCTCAGGGATATCACATATTGGTTCAGAAATGGTGGGAAGTTCAGAAGTTTGATTATTCTCATTTTCAATATTATCAGTTTGAACATTCTCTGTTCGTGAAGTACTGCCTGCTGTTCTAATAGGAAAGATATTCTCAAAGAATGAAGCATCTCTAGACTCCATTATTGTATTAGCAATAATCTCAGGAGTTTCTGATTTAACTACTAAAAATCTATAGGCCGTGCTATTTTGTGCATATCCTAGAAAAATACAATCGACTGTTTTTGGTCCAAGTTTTCTCTTTTTCTGCAATGGTATATTGACTTTTGCCAAACACCCCCAAGTTCGCAGAAAATTAATATTAGGTTTTCTCCCCTTCCATCCCTCATACGGAGTAATCTCACTCTTTTTAGTGATTACTCTGTTTAGGACGAAAGTTGCTGTTAGAATAGCTTCCCCCCACCATGCCTTAGGCATACCGGCACTCTCTAACATGGCATTAACCAAATCTGTCAGTGTCCGGTTTTTCCTTTCAGCTACCCCGTTTGATTGGGGTGAATATGGTGGAGTAAATTCATGGACTATTCCATGCTCAGAACAGAATTGAGAGAATTCATGAGAGACATACTCTCCTCCACGATCAGACCTCAATCTTTTTATTTTCTTTTCTAGTTGGTTCTCAACCTCGGCCTTATAAGTTTTAAAGTAGTTTAAAGCTTCATCCTTAGTTTTCAGCAAATACACATAGCAGTAGCGTGTTGCATCATCAATAAAAGTTAGAAAATATCTTTTGCCTCCTTTTGTCAATAATCCATTCATTTCACACAAATCTGAATGAATAAGATCTAAAGGTGCCAAGTCCTTTTCATCCTCTAATCCCTTAAAGGGTTTTCGAGGTTGCTTTGCTTGCACACAGGACTGGCACTTTGATCCTTTGACAATTTCACATCTTGGAATTAAATCTAATCTGGACATTCTAGCAATACTATCAAAACCAATATGACAGAAATGAGAATGCCAAATATTTGCCTCACATTTATTTGAACCAGTTGCAATATTCAAATTATAACAAGACTCTAAGATACTTAGGCGGAACAAGCCTCCGCTCTCATAGCCTTTACCAACAAATTTTCCGAACTTAGACATTACAATTTTATTTGACTCAAAAACTAGCTTATAACCATCCCTACATAGGAGAGAACCACTAGCGAGGTTCTTTTTTATTGTAGGCGCATGCTGTACGTTCTTCAAGTGGACAATCTTCCCTGAAGTAAGCTTTAGATCCACCGTGCCAACACCAAGAACAGAAGCATGCGACCCGTTTCCCATTAGGACGGAGGAAGCCCCTTGTAACATCCTGAATTTCAGAGCATTTTTGAAGCTTTTAAAATAAAATTCACCATTTGAATTTTTTCTGAAATTAATTAAAGCTTAAATGGAATTTTATGAATTAAAAGGATTTAATATGAATAATCTGAACATGAACATTTGCCAAAGTTATTTTATTTGAGTTCCTTGTGTCTCAAGGAATTTATTGGAATTTTTCTGGATTTATTTGCTATTTTCTAGAGCTCAAAATGATTTAAATGAATTTATAAAAAAAAAGAAAATCCCCAAAAATCCCCAACCGGCCAGTGGGCCGAAACCCACCAGCCGGCCCAGCCCAGCAGGCCGCACCCGCGCCCCTCCGCCCGCGCCACGCGTCGCGTATCCGCGACCGCGCCCGCGCCCGCCTCCCTCCGCTCAATGCGCGCCACGCGTCGCCCATCTCGGCCATCTGCCCGCGCCCGCACGCGATCCTGGCCGCCTGCTCACCCGCGCCACCGACAGGTGGGGCCCACCTGTCAGGTCGTCCCCGACCCGGACTCGTCTTCCCCGTCTCCGAGCCGGACTCTCGCCGCCGCCGCCGTCCCCGTCGCGGACACCTCGGGGTCCGTGTATAAAAGCCGGCCGCCCCCTCGGCTTCCGCATCCCGAGCCGCCGCTCTCGCCGCCGCCCTTCGCCGGAGCCCGCCGCCAGCGCCGTCGCCCTCGTCGTCTTTTGCGCCGGCCGTCGTCGCCAGGAGCTTCGCCGCCGCCCGTCTGCCGTTCGCCACCGCCGGTGAGCCCCGCCGCCGTCGTCGTCCCCGCCACCTCGGTCGCCGCCGGCCAGTCGCCGCCGTCACCCCGTCGCCGGCCAGCCGCCGCCGCAGACCCCGCCGCCCGCGCCGCCAGCGGACGCGCCCGCGCCGCGCCGCCTCGCGCCCCGTGCACGCGCACGTCAGCGCTGACGCCCGCGCCCCGCGTCCCTTCGCCTTCCCGTGCGCCCGGTCCATGTGAGCCGTGCCGCTGCCATGTGGGTCCCGCCCGTCAGCCCGAGCCGTAGACCCGTGAGCCGATCTGGGCCGACGGCCCGGATGCGTCCACGCGGCCGCACCACAGCCGTCCGATCGCCCCGCCGCCGTGCTCCCGAGCTGCCACGCAAGCCGGGCCACGTCAGCCCTAACGCTTGCGTGTCTGCCCCGTCAGCGCCGTGTCAGCGCCCGCTGCCCGCGTCAGCAGCCGCCGCCCCGCACTGTTTCGTGCGCCGGGTTCACCGTAGACTCAGCCTCCCGTGCGCCCGGTCCACAGCACAGTGCACTTTTCCAATTTCCCCGATTTTCAGAAAATCCAATTTTCCAAGAGCCCGTTCTCCCTCGTCCTAGCTCCGATTGACCCCGTTCTTTTTTCTAAATTCATCTAAAATTGAGCTCTACCTTTTGGTTCAGGTTTGAAAGTTTTTGGAGTTCATTTGAATTTTATTTGAATTTATTTTCTCTTTTCGTCTCGTTTTCTCTCTCGTTAGATCGCGTGTTCGAGGGAGCGGAAGTTGGATTTGAAGACCAAGAGCCCTCATCTGAGCAAGGCCAAGGCAAGTCGTATTCTTTGATCATGTTGAACCCAGATTTCAATCTATTATGTATTATTTTGTTTCAAATTATCATGCATGGCTATTTGTTAATAAACCTTGTATTGGTAGTTATACTCCTAATTGATTAAATCCCTCCATGATAATTTGACTACCATGAATCCATTGACACCTTAGGATTGGGAATTATTTAGTGATAAAATAATAACTGTCACATGGGGTTGTGTCTAATTGCTTAGCCATGCTTAATATTAGTATGTTGGGTCTGTCATCACATGTGGATAATTAATCCTGACTTAATGATTTACTTGAACGTGGTGGTTAGCCACAGTTATAAAATTTGTGTGTCATGACATGGGTAGTGTCATGGGCATTGGTTATACAAACTTGGCTTTCACTTGGGCGAATGATCGTGCAGTAAAGGGGGTGCTGGATGCACATTGGGATGTGGATGCTTCGCCTGGGTAACTGTTAAGGACTTAACTTTGTGCGCCATTGATCTGAGCTTAATCGTGCAAACCACATGTCTAGTATGGGATAGACCTGGCATAATAATTTGTGAAGTCTCCACTTTGGTTTTACTACTGATGTTGTGTGGCGCAAGAGGGGGCAATTATCGACTAGGGGGTTACCCTACTCGACGGCGAATCCTTAGCGAGTGGGATCGGGTGGAGATGGATCATTGTAAAAGCCTTGTTGTGATTTCCTTAAGCTGAGGCTAATCACATCGTGTGGGTACAGTTGTGCAACCTCTGCAGAGTGTAAAACTATTCGAATAGCCGTGTCCTCGGTCATGGACAATGCTCGGTGATTTCACACGAGGGGTAGAGTCTTTATGAAATTTTGGGTTGGTTGGAGATGGGAAGTGAATGGTTAGTTCACTTGTGGTTATACTCAATTCCATTGATTTAATTACTTAGTGTCTGTTGTTAAATTTGCTTTTCAATCTATTTATCATATTTACTCTAAATTGTCGCTTTGTGCAAAACTAACCTTTCAGCCATCCATTGTTAAGCCTTGCATACTATATTGCATTCTTTTGTTATAAACGACTTGCTGAGTACCAAAGTACTCACGGCTTTATGCCCATGTTGCTCAGTTGAGGAGGAGGGACCAGATCAGCAGGAGCTGCTAGAAGGAGGCTATTACGAGGACTTCACGGATTAGGACTTCGCTCCCCAGTCGATTGCCTGTGGCATGTCGAGTGGCTACTACGCTTAATTTTGGATTTCCGCTGCTAGTTTCTTTCAAGCCCTTCAGGCTAATAATTGTAAGCTTGGCCATAAGGTCGTACTCTGTTGGTTATTAATATAATTTGGATTTCCTTTAGAATATCGTGATGTGGATGATATTTGTCTTTGTTTGCGCTGTGTGCACTAGCGTGATCCTGGACTAGTGCAGAATACACAGTAGAGTCCGGATTTGTATATTCGGGTCTCGACAGAGATGGTATCAGAGCCATATCGACTGTAGGACGAAACCCTAGTCAGTTAGTCGTTGTCTCAAAAACTCAAAAACCTATTTTCTAAAGACAAAACAACCAAACCTGAGATTTAGCAAAATTCTTTACTCTCTTACCTTATTCTTAGGGACTCTTGCCTCTCACCTTAAAATTTCTGCGAAAATGAAAGTTTTTAAACTGACTCTTGTCTTGTGCCGTGCTGTAGATGTCGCAAAGCAACTATAGCAGGTCAGGAGGATGGAGGAGAGTTCTTCGAGTGCTGCTAAGAAGTCTTGGTTTCAAAAGAACACCAATTTACAGTTCCATGGATGATGAAGTAAGAGGATACCATTTCACACGGTTGTACTTCACTACCAAGCTTGGAGGACACGTCGTACACCACAGCTTCAAAGGTTCAAATCCGCAAGCAGCTGCACGCAAGGCCGTTGCTCAACTCTGTCGACGGTACAAGATCAGTATGACCAAGTTCATCCAGGAATACAAGAGGAAGTATGAACCTGAGGAGTACACTCCGCGGACGCCAACACCCTCGCCTTCCCCTACGCCGCCCAGCCCGGAGGAAAGGCAACGCATGGCAGATGATCGCCGAGAGTACCTTCGACTCGTCATTCCAGCAGCAGCGCCTACAATGCAGTTCCGCAACCGATGGACGTTCTACAGTGATGCAGAAGAAGAAGAAGAACGCACACCGTACCTCGCCGGACCTGAGTGGGAACCGGAAGAGTAGACCGTAGCATAGGATAGCATCGGTTAGGAAGTGGTTTTTGTTTGCATTGAGTGTGATGTGAGCTGCAGTTTTGCCCTCAAAAGCAATATGTTGCAGTCATACCAAATCTTTTATTGAAGTGATTTATTTGTCCTTTTGTTAGCTTTTCGGCTAAGTGATTGTTTAGTTTAGGATTTACCATTAAGATATCCCCCTTAGACGAACTTACCACTTATCTTTGCTTTTCCCTCTTACCTGGTAAGCCCTGTGAAGCCAGTTCTCAAGCAAGTGATCTTTCCTTTCAGATGGTTGATACCCGGAGCTCCGCAGGACGTGGTCAGATGAGTCAGGATCCTGAGGGCAGTTAGGCAACTCCGGAGCAGCATGCAAACCCAGCTGGACTGGATCCAACCTTGAGTCAGTTCATGGCAGCCCAGACCCAGTTGATGAACACCATGATGCAGAACATGAACGCCATGATGAATCGACAGAATCAAGACATGGCCATGCCTCCACCAGTTCGCCAGCAGTCCAAGTTTGCAGAATTTATGAGGACAAGGCCTCCTACCTATTCACGGTCTTCTGAGCCACTAGAAGCCGATGACTGGATGCGTTCAGTGGAAAAGAAGCTTAACCTTGCCCAGTGTACAGATCGCGAGAAGGTGTTGTATGCAGCCCATCAGCTTGAGGGTGCTGCAGCCGAGTGGTGGGAAAATTATTGTGCCGCTCATGAGGATCCAGAGAGTATCACCTGGGCTGAGTTCGCAGAAGCTTTTCGTCATGCCCATATCCTGGATGGGGTGATCGAAATGAAGAAGGAAGAATTTCGGGAGTTGCAGCAGAAGAACATGTCCGTGAGTGAATATCTTAACAAGTTCACTCAATTGGCCCGTTACGCTCCAGAAGATGTTGCCACAGATGATGCTCGCCAGAAGAGGTTCAAGAAAGGATTGAACCCAGGATTGAAAGTTCAGGTAGTGGGACATGATTATGCCAGTTTCCAAAACATGGTGGACAAAGCAATGCTCATTGAGGAAAGTCGTCGCGAGTTGGAAGAATCTCGCAAGAGAAGAATGATGCAGCAAGGATCACAGATGCACCAAGCCCAGAGAGCCCGCTTCGGTAATTTTCAGCCAGCTCGAGTTCCTCAGCAGTCGGGATTCAAAACTCCTGCACCAGCTCCCCGTCAGTTTTCTTCAGCGCCAAAACCAAATCCAGTGGGAAGCCAACAGCAGAGGATTACCAAGCCCATGTCAGCAGTCACTTGTTTCAAATGCAATGAGACGGGACATTATGCCAACAAATGCCCGCAGAATGCAGCATTGACACCAGTTCGCTTCAACTTGGGAGCCACACCAGACCGTACCCCTGCAGCAGGGTCAGGACGCGGAGCACCTCAAGGATCAAATCAACCCAACAAAGGATCGCAGACCGTGATGCGTGGCCAGGTGAACCACGTCACCATGGAGGAGGCTCAAGCAGCGCCAGATGTGGTGATCGGTAAGTTCCCAGTAAATTCAGTACCTGCCACAGTTTTGTTTGATTCTGGAGCTTCGCATTCGTTTGTTTCTCGGAGTTTTGCTCTAAAGCATAAGTTGGAAGTCGTTGCACTTGGTTCCATTTTATTGGTTCAATCCCCAGGCTCTGAGATGAGTACAAACCTAGGGTGCCCCAAAGTTAGGATAGCCATCCAAGGAGTAGAGTTCTCCGCAGATTTGGTTGTGCTGAATATCCAGTCTTTGGACGTAATTTTGGGTATGGATTGGCTCAAGAAGCACCAAGCAGTGTTGGAGTGTGGAAGCCGAGCAGTCACCTTGGACGGTCCCGATGGAAGCAAAGTAAGATTTGAAGCCAACATGAAGCAGCCAGAAAAAGTGATGGTGTGCCAAAGTAAAGGGATTGCCCTAAGTGAAGTGCCAGTTGCCAGAGAGTATCCGGATGTTTTTCCTGATGACCTCCCTGGGATGCCACCAAAAAGAGAAGTGGAGTTCGCAATTGAGTTAGCACCAGGCACCTCGCCAATTTCCAAGAGACCTTACCGGATGCCCGCCAATGAGTTAGCAGAATTGAAGAAGCAGATACAAGAGTTGTTGGATAAAGGCTATGTTAGGCCTAGTACCTCTCCGTGGGGAGCACCAGTATTGTTCGTCAAGAAAAAGGATGGTAGCCAGCGTATGTGTGTGGATTATCGAGCTCTCAATGAAGTTACCATCAAGAACAAGTATCCGTTGCCCATAATTGATGACCTGTTTGATCAATTAAAGGGAGCTGGAGTGTTCTCCAAGATTGATTTGAGATCGGGGTATCACCAAATGAGGATTCGACCGGAGGACATACCCAAGACAGCCTTCTCAACTCGTTATGGATTGTATGAGTTCACCGTGATGTCCTTTGGCTTAACCAATGCCCCAGCCTACTTTATGTACCTGATGAACAAGGTGTTCATGGATTACTTGGACAAGTTTGTCGTTGTGTTCATTGATGACATTCTGATCTACTCCAAGAATGAGGAGGAGCATGAGGAGCATTTGAGGTTGGTATTGCAAAGATTGCGGGAGCACAAGTTGTATGCTAAGTTCAGCAAGTGTGAATTTTGGATGAAGGAAGTTGCCTTTTTGGGTCATGTGTTGACAGCAGAGGGAGTGTCCGTTGACTCAGGGAAAGTACAAGATGTGCTCACCTGGAAGGCACCCACGTCAGTGACCCAGGTCAGAAGCTTCCTAGGAATGGCAGGTTACTATCGAAGATTCATTGAAGGATTCTCCAGTGTAGCCCGACCCCTTACCCAGCTATTAAAGAAAGAAAAGAAGTTTGAATGGACGCCAGAATGCGAGAAGAGTTTTCGGAAGCTAAAGGAAAGTCTGACAACAGCGCCAGTCCTAATTTTGCCAGATATCAAGAAAGATTTTGAGATTTATTGTGATGCCTCCCGCAAAGGTTTAGGGTGCGTATTGATGCAAGACAAAAGAGTGGTAGCTTATGCATCGCGTCAGTTGAGGCCACATGAGGAGAACTACCCTACGCACGATTTGGAGTTAGCAGCAGTTGTGCATGCCCTGAAAATATGGCGACACTACCTGATGGGTAACAGATGTGAGATCTACACGGATCATAAGAGCTTGAAGTATATCTTCACCCAATCAGACCTTAACCTAAGACAAAGAAGATGGTTGGAGTTGATAAAGGACTATGACATTGGAATCCACTATCACCCAGGAAAAGCCAACGTAGTGGCAGATGCGTTGAGCAGGAAGGTATATTGCAACACAATTATGGTCAAGGAGAGTCAACCAGCATTGCACGAGGAATTCCAAAAGCTCAGTTTGGAGTTGGTTGAAGAAGGGATGTTGGCCGCTTTGGACTTGCAGCCGACCTTGGATAGTCAGATTCGTCAAGCGCAACCGGAGGATGAAAATATCCAGCGGATCAAGGTTGGATTGAAGGAAGGAAAAGCGACAGGTTTTGTGGAGGATGATCAGGGTATCATATGGTACAAGAAGCGATTGTGCGTACCCAATAAGGAAGAGTTAAAGCAATTGTTGCTTAAAGAGGCACACGAGTCATTATATTCAATTCATCCAGGCAGTACCAAGATGTATCAGGACATCAAGGATAAGTACTGGTGGCCAGGTATGAAGCGAGAAATAGCAGAGTATGTAGCACTATGTGATGTTTGCCAGCGAGTGAAAGCAGAGCATCAAAGACCCGCAGGATTGTTGCAACCGTTGAAAATTCCCGAGTGGAAGTGGGAAGATGTGGGCATGGATTTCATCACAGGTCTACCCAAGACCAAGGAAGGTTACGACTCGATATGGGTAATTGTGGATCGATTGACCAAGGTAGCCCATTTCCTTCCAGTCAAAACCACATATTCTGGAGATAAGTTGGCAGAATTGTATATGTCCAGAATTGTGAGTCTCCATGGAGTACCTAAGAGAATAGTGTCAGATCGTGGATCGCAGTTCACCTCTCGATTTTGGAGTAGTTTCCACGAAGCGATGGGTACTCATCTGAATTTCAGCACAGCCTATCACCCACAGACCGATGGTCAGACAGAGCGTGTAAATCAAATCCTAGAGGATATGCTGAGAGCATGTGTTTTGGATCACGGAGCTAAGTGGGACAATTGCCTACCTTTTGCAGAATTTTCCTACAACAACAGTTACCAGGCCAGTTTGCAGATGTCACCGTTTGAGGCTTTGTATGGTCGGAAGTGTAGGACCCCTCTCAATTGGAAGGAGACAGGAGAAAGGCAGATATTTGGGCCAGAGTGTTTGCAAGAAGCTGAAGAAAAAGTGCGCTTGATTCAAGAGAGGCTGAAAGCAGCTCAAGCCAGGCAAAAGAGTTATGCTGATACTCGCCGAAGAGATTTAAGTTTTGAGCCCAATGATTATGTGTATCTCAGGATCACACCTTTCAAAGGAGTTAAGCGTTTTCAGATGAAGGGAAAGTTAGCACCAAGATATGTGGGGCCATTCAAGATTTTGACGCGCAAGGGAGAAGTTGCCTATCAGCTGGAGCTACCTGAGAACTTGAGCGGGATACACGATGTTTTTCATGTGTCTCAATTGAAGAAGTGCTTGCGAGTGCCAGAGGAAGCAGTGCCAATTGAGGCTGTGGATCTCCAGGAGGATCTGTCCTATAAAGAGCATCCCATCAAGATCTTGGAAGTGTCAGAGCGTGTCACCAGAAGAAGGGTCGTTCGTTTTTGCAAAGTTCAGTGGAGCAATCATTCAGAGGAGGAAGCAACCTGGGAAAGTGAGGAGGATCTCAAAGCGGAGTTTCCAAACCTATTCTTTAGAGAGCCAGAATCTCGGGGTCGAGATTCCGTTTAAGGGGGGGAGGTTTGTAACATCCTGAATTTCAGAGCATTTTTGAAGCTTTTAAAATAAAATTCACCATTTGAATTTTTTCTGAAATTAATTAAAGCTTAAATGGAATTTTATGAATTAAAAGGATTTAATATGAATAATCTGAACATGAACATTTGCCAAAGTTATTTTATTTGAGTTCCTTGTGTCTCAAGGAATTTATTGGAATTTTTCTGGATTTTTCTGGATTTATTTGCTATTTTCTAGAGCTCAAAATGATTTAAATGAATTTATAAAAAAAAAATCCCCAAAAATCCCCAACCGGCCAGTGGGCCGAAACCCACCAGCCGGCCCAGCCCAGCAGGCCGCACCCGCGCCCCTCCGCCCGCGCCACGCGTCGCGTATCCGCGACCGCGCCCGCGCCCGCCTCCCTCCGCTCGATGCGCGCCACGCGTCGCCCATCTCGGCCATCTGCCCGCGCCCGCACGCGATCCCGGCCGCCTGCTCACCCGCGCCACCGACAGGTGGGGCCCACCTGTCAGGTCGTCCCCGACCCGGACTCGTCTTCCCCGTCTCCGAGCCGGACTCTCGCCGCCGCCGCCGTCCCCGTCGCGGACACCTCGGGGTCCGTGTATAAAAGCCGGCCGCCCCCTCGGCTTCCGCATCCCGAGCCGCCGCTCTCGCCGCCGCCCTTCGCCGGAGCCCGCCGCCAGCGCCGTCGCCCTCGTCGTCTTTTGCGCCGGCCGTCGTCGCCAGGAGCTTCGCCGCCGCCCGTCTGCCGTTCGCCACCGCCGGTGAGCCCCGCCGCCGTCGTCGTCCCCGCCACCTCGGTCGCCGCCGGCCAGTCGCCGCCGTCACCCCGTCGCCGGCCAGCCGCCGCCGCAGACCCCGCCGCCCGCGCCGCCAGCGGACGCGCCCGCGCCGCGCCGCCTCGCGCCCCGTGCACGCGCACGTCAGCGCTGACGCCCGCGCCCCGCGTCCCTTCGCCTTCCCGTGCGCCCGGTCCATGTGAGCCGTGCCGCTGCCATGTGGGTCCCGCCCGTCAGCCCGAGCCGTAGACCCGTGAGCTGATCTGGGCCGACGGCCCGGATGCGTCCACGCGGCCGCACCACAGCCGTCCGATCGCCCCGCCGCCGTGCTCCCGAGCTGCCACGCAAGCCGGGCCACGTCAGCCCTAACGCTTGCGTGTCTGCCCCGTCAGCGCCGTGTCAGCGCCCGCCGCCCGCGTCAGCAGCCGCCGCCCCGCACTGTTTCGTGCGCCGGGTTCACCGTAGACTCAGCCTCCCGTGCGCCCGGTCCACAGCACAGTGCACTTTTCCAATTTCCCCGATTTTCAGAAAATCCAATTTTCCAAGAGCCCGTTCTCCCTCGTCCTAGCTCCGATTGACCCCGTTCTTTTTTCTAAATTCATCTAAAATCGAGCTCTACCTTTTGGTTCAGGTTTGAAAGTTTTTGGAGTTCATTTGAATTTTATTTGAATTTATTTTCTCTTTTCGTCTCGTTTTCTCTCTCGTTAGATCGCGTGTTCGAGGGAGCGGAAGTTGGATTTGAAGACCAAGAGCCCTCATCTGAGCAAGGCCAAGGCAAGTCGTATTCTTTGATCATGTTGAACCCAGATTTCAATCTATTATGTATTATTTTGTTTCAAATTATCATGCATGGCTATTTGTTAATAAACCTTGTATTGGTAGTTATACTCCTAATTGATTAAATCCCTCCATGATAATTTGACTACCATGAATCCATTGACACCTTAGGATTGGGAATTATTTAGTGATAAAATAATAACTGTCACATGGGGTTGTGTCTAATTGCTTAGCCATGCTTAATATTAGTATGTTGGGTCTGTCATCACATGTGGATAATTAATCCTGACTTAATGATTTACTTGAACGTGGTGGTTAGCCACAGTTATAAAATTTGTGTGTCATGACATGGGTAGTGTCATGGGCATTGGTTATACAAACTTGGCTTTCACTTGGGCGAATGATCGTGCAGTAAAGGGGGTGCTGGATGCACATTGGGATGTGGATGCTTCGCCTGGGTAACTGTTAAGGACTTAACTTTGTGCGCCATTGATCTGAGCTTAATCGTGCAAACCACATGTCTAGTATGGGATAGACCTGGCATAATAATTTGTGAAGTCTCCACTTTGGTTTTACTACTGATGTTGTGTGGCGCAAGAGGGGGCAATTATCGACTAGGGGGTTACCCTACTCGACGGCGAATCCTTAGCGAGTGGGATCGGGTGGAGATGGATCATTGTAAAAGCCTTGTTGTGATTTCCTTAAGCTGAGGCTAATCACATCGTGTGGGTACAGTTGTGCAACCTCTGCAGAGTGTAAAACTATTCGAATAGCCGTGTCCTCGGTCATGGACAATGCTCGGTGATTTCACACGAGGGGTAGAGTCTTTATGAAATTTTGGGTTGGTTGGAGATGGGAAGTGAATGGTTAGTTCACTTGTGGTTATACTCAATTCCATTGATTTAATTACTTAGTGTCTGTTGTTAAATTTGCTTTTCAATCTATTTATCATATTTACTCTAAATTGTCGCTTTGTGCAAAACTAACCTTTCAGCCATCCATTGTTAAGCCTTGCATACTATATTGCATTCTTTTGTTATAAACGACTTGCTGAGTACCAAAGTACTCACGGCTTTATGCCCATGTTGCTCAGTTGAGGAGGAGGGACCAGATCAGCAGGAGCTGCTAGAAGGAGGCTATTACGAGGACTTCACGGATTAGGACTTCGCTCCCCAGTCGATTGCCTGTGGCATGTCGAGTGGCTACTACGCTTAATTTTGGATTTCCGCTGCTAGTTTCTTTCAAGCCCTTCAGGCTAATAATTGTAAGCTTGGCCATAAGGTCGTACTCTGTTGGTTATTAATATAATTTGGATTTCCTTTAGAATATCGTGATGTGGATGATATTTGTCTTTGTTTGCGCTGTGTGCACTAGCGTGATCCTGGACTAGTGCAGAATACACAGTAGAGTCCGGATTTGTATATTCGGGTCTCGACAGAGATGGTATCAGAGCCATATCGACTGTAGGACGAAACCCTAGTCAGTTAGTCGTTGTCTCAAAAACTCAAAAACCTATTTTCTAAAGACAAAACAACCAAACCTGAGATTTAGCAAAATTCTTTACTCTCTTACCTTATTCTTAGGGACTCTTGCCTCTCACCTTAAAATTTCTGCGAAAATGAAAGTTTTTAAACTGACTCTTGTCTTGTGCCGTGCTGTAGATGTCGCAAAGCAACTATAGCAGGTCAGGAGGATGGAGGAGAGTTCTTCGAGTGCTGCTAAGAAGTCTTGGTTTCAAAAGAACACCAATTTACAGTTCCATGGATGATGAAGTAAGAGGATACCATTTCACACGGTTGTACTTCACTACCAAGCTTGGAGGACACGTCGTACACCACAGCTTCAAAGGTTCAAATCCGCAAGCAGCTGCACGCAAACCAGGCAACCCAGGGACCACAAGCAACTCCAATGGGTCTAGACCCGACCTTGAGTCAGTTCATGGCAGCTCAAACTCAACTCATGAATACGATGATGCAGAATTTAACCAATATGATGAATCAACAGCATCAGGCAACCTTTGCACCTCAGCCAAATCGTTCAACATCCAGATTTGCAGAATTCATGAGGACTAGACCGCCAACTTATTCCAATTCATCTGAGCCTTTGGAAGCAGATGATTGGATTCGTTCAGTGGAAAAGAAGCTAAACCTTGCTCAATGTACCAATCGCGAGAAAGTATTGTACGCTACCCACCAGCTAGAGGGAGCCGCCGCAGAATGGTGGGAGAACTACTGTGCCGCTCATGAGGATCAAGACAACATCACTTGGGCTGAATTCGCAGAGGCTTTTCGTCATGCCCATATCCTGGATGGGGTGATCGAAATGAAGAAGGAGGAATTTCGTGAGCTGCAGCAAGGGACAATGTCAGTAAGTGAATATCTTAATAAGTTCACCCAACTAGCTCGCTATGCACCAGAGGACGTCGCCACGGATGATGCCCGTCAGAAGAGGTTCAAGAGAGGATTGAACCCGGGATTGAAAGTTCAAGTAGTGGGAAACGACTATACCAGCTTCCAAAACATGGTGGATAAGGCAATGATCATTGAGGAAAGCCGTCACGAACTAGAGGAGTCCCGCAAAAGAAGGGTGATGCAGCAAGGATCTCAGATGCCCCAGGCTCAAAGGGCTCGTCTCAGCACATATCAGCCAGCCCGTGTCCCTCAGCAGTCAGGATTCAAAACCCCCGCACCAGCCCCTCGTCAGCTCTTTTCTGGGCCTCCGCCAATTAATCAGCAACGGGAGAATGTCAACCCTACAGCATCAGTCACTTGCTACAAGTGCCATGAGCAAGGTCATTTCGCTCGCACGTGCCCGCAGAAGCATCAAGGAATCACGCCAATTCCGTTCAATCTTGGAAGTACCCCTGCCAAGACCCCAGGAGCAAGCCGTGGAACATCGTCAAGTCAAGGAAGCCAAATACCACAAAGCGTTGCAAGGGGGAGCCTCAACCACGTCGTCTCCAATGTCGCACCTGGTAACCTATTCTTTTAGTGAGCCTGAATCTCGGGGTCGAGATTCCGTTTAAGGGGGGAGGTTTGTAACATCCTGATTTTCAGAGCCTTTTTGAAGTTTTTAAAATAAAATTCACCATTTGAATTTTTCTGGAATTAATTAAAGCTTAATGGGAATTTTATTAAATTAAAAGGATTTAATATGATTAATCTGAACATGAACATTTGCCAAAGTTATTTTATTTGAGTTCCTTGTGTCCCAAGGAATTTATTGGTATTTTTATGGATTTTTCTGGATTTATTTGCTATTTTCTAGAGCTCAAATTAATTTATTTGAATTTCTGGAAAAAGAAAAAGAAAAGAAATTCCCAAACCGGCCAGTGGGCCGAAGCCCACCAGCCGGCCCGCTTCCCTCCGCGCGCGCCAGCCCGCCAGCCGGCCCGGCCTGCCCGCACCCCGCAGCCACGCGTCGCCCATCGGCGTCGCGCCCGCTCGCCCGATGCCCGACAGCTGTCGGCCATCGGTGGCCTTTCCGCGCCCGCGCCCCGCATCGCCGCCGCTCGCTCACCCGGTGCCACTGACAGGTTGGGCCCACCTGTCAGGCGTCGTCTCCGAGCGGGACTCTTCCCCGAGTCCGGTTCGAACCCGCCGCCGCCGCCTCCCTTTTCCGCCGCCGTCTCCGCCCCGGACTCCACGCTTGCCGCGGATGCGTCCTCGCCGCCCGGGTATAAAAGGGGACCCTGCCCCCTCGGCTTCCTCATCCCGCAGCCGCCGCCTCCGCCGCCGCTGGTCTCCGTGCGCCGCCGCTTGCGCCGTCGCCTTCGCTGACGGGAGCTTCGCCTCCGCCGTCGCCGTTCTCGCGCCGTCCGTCTCCGCCGCCGTCCGCCGTTCACCACCGCCGGTGAGCCTCCGTCGCCGACCACCGTCGTCCCGCCGCCGACCCAGACCGCCGCCGCCCGCACCCTCGTCGGCCAGCCGCCGCCGTTACCCGCTCCGCGCCGCCAGCGGAACCACGTCCGCGCCCGCGACGCCTCGGTCTGCGCGCCCGCGTGCGTCAGCGCTGACGCCAGGCCGTCGCTTCGCCTCCCCGTGGACGCCGTCCACCATGCACCCCGCCGCCGCCAAGCCGGGCCCACCCGTCAGCCCGAACCATAGACCCGTGAGCCGATCTGGCCACGTCAGCGCCCAGTCAGCCGAGCCACGTCAGCCCTAGGCCGACGTGTCAGCCTAGTCAGCAGCCACATCAGCACCCGAGGCCCCAGGTGCCACGTCAGCCGCCACGTCAGCCCTCCCCGTCCACGTGTCTGCCACGTCAGTCGCCACCTCAGCCTAGCCGCCACGCCAGCAGTCCCGCCTCCGCACTGTTCCGTGCGCCGCGTCCACCGTGGACTCAGCTTCCCGTGCGCCCGGTCCACAGCACAGTGCAATTTCCGATTTTCCCCGATTTTCTTTAGATCCAATTTTCCAAGAGCCCGTTCTCCCTCGTCCTAGCTCCGATTGACCCCGTTCTTTTTTCTAAATTCATCTAAAATTGAGCTCTACCTTTTGGTTCAGGTTTGAAAGTTTTTGGAGTTCATTTGAATTTTATTTGAATTTATTTTCTCTTTTCGTCTCGTTTTCTCTCTCGTTAGATCGCGTGTTCGAGGGAGCGGAAGTTGGATTTGAAGACCAAGAGCCCTCATCTGAGCAAGGCCAAGGCAAGTCGTATTCTTTGATCATGTTGAACCCAGATTTCAATCTATTATGTATTATTTTGTTTCAAATTATCATGCATGGCTATTTGTTAATAAACCTTGTATTGGTAGTTATACTCCTAATTGATTAAATCCCTCCATGATAATTTGACTACCATGAATCCATTGACACCTTAGGATTGGGAATTATTTAGTGATAAAGTAATAACTGTCACATGGGGTTGTGTCTAATTGCTTAGCCATGCTTAATATTAGTATGTTGGGTCTGTCATCACATGTGGATAATTAATCCTGACTTAATGATTTACTTGAACGTGGTGGTTAGCCACAGTTATAAAATTTGTGTGTCATGACATGGGTAGTGTCATGGGCATTGGTTATACAAACTTGGCTTTCACTTGGGCGAATGATCGTGCAGTAAAGGGGGTGCTGGATGCACATTGGGATGTGGATGCTTCGCCTGGGTAACTGTTAAGGACTTAACTTTGTGCGCCATTGATCTGAGCTTAATCGTGCAAACCACATGTCTAGTATGGGATAGACCTGGCATAATAATTTGTGAAGTCTCCACTTTGGTTTTTACTACTGATGTTGTGTGGCGCAAGAGGGGGCAATTATCGACTAGGGGGTTACCCTACTCGACGGCGAATCCTTAGCGAGTGGGATCGGGTGGAGATGGATCATTGTAAAAGCCTTGTTGTGATTTCCTTAAGCTGAGGCTAATCACATCGTGTGGGTACAGTTGTGCAACCTCTGCAGAGTGTAAAACTATTCGAATAGCCGTGTCCTCGGTCATGGACAATGCTCGGTGATTTCACACGAGGGGTAGAGTCTTTATGAAATTTTGGGTTGGTTGGAGATGGGAAGTGAATGGTTAGTTCACTTGTGGTTATACTCAATTCCATTGATTTAATTACTTAGTGTCTGTTGTTAAATTTGCTTTTCAATCTATTTATCATATTTACTCTAAATTGTCGCTTTGTGCAAAACTAACCTTTCAGCCATCCATTGTTAAGCCTTGCATACTATATTGCATTCTTTTGTTATAAACGACTTGCTGAGTACCAAAGTACTCACGGCTTTATGCCCATGTTGCTCAGTTGAGGAGGAGGGACCAGATCAGCAGGAGCTGCTAGAAGGAGGCTATTACGAGGACTTCACGGATTAGGACTTCGCTCCCCAGTCGATTGCCTGTGGCATGTCGAGTGGCTACTACGCTTAATTTTGGATTTCCGCTGCTAGTTTTTGTTAAGCCCTTCGGGCTAGTCAATTGTAAGCTTGGCCATAAGGTCGCACTCTGATGATTATTAATAATATTTGAGTCTTTTATTAGTAAATCGTGATATGTTCGATATTTCATCTTTGTTTATACTGTGTGCACTAGCGTGATCCTGGACTGGTGCAGAATACACAGGAGAGTCCGGATTTGCATATTCGGGTCTCTACAGAGATGGTATCAGAGCTATATCGACTGTAGGAGGAAGCCCTAATTAGAATGGTCGAAATAGTCAAGTTTTCAAATTTTATTTTCTAAATCAAATCAACCAAATGATTCTCTAGTAATTCTTTATTCTTACCTCATTCTTAGGATTCTTACTCCTTGCCTCCTCTGAGAATTTATTTTCGAAACTTAATTTGACTTCTTATCCTATAATGTCTATAGATGTCTCGAGTGTCCCTCGATCAAAGTAAAAGTTGGCAAGGAATTCTTCAAGGTGTGCTGTGAAGTTTGGATCAAGGAAGCACCCAATGCTTTAAGACAAGATTGGAGATTTTCGAGAAGATTAGGAGACGCTAGATTTGAACCCTGTTATAGTTTTACCATCGTGTAGAACGTTTTGCTTCTTATTTGCCGTTGTTTGTGATGTGAGCTGCAGTTTTGCTTTTAGCATTATGATGCAGTCATGTCAAAAATCTTTTTGTGGAGTTTATTGCTTCTTTTGTTAGCCTTTCGGCTAAGTGTCTGTTTAGTTTAGGATTTACCATTAGATATCCCCCTTAGACGAGTTTACCGCTTACCTTTTGCTGTTCCCTCTTACCTACTGAGCCTTGAGAAGCCAGTCCTCAGCAAGTGATCTTTCTTTCAGAGCAGAGCAAAAATGGTTGATACTCGGAGCACCGCAGGACGCAGTCAGATGAACCAAGACCCGGAGAGCAGCAACGCAAACCAGGCAACCCAGGGACCACAAGCAACTCCAATGGGTCTAGACCCGACCTTGAGTCAGTTCATGGCAGCTCAAACTCAACTCATGAATACGATGATGCAGAATTTAACCAATATGATGAATCAACAGCATCAGGCAACCTTTGCACCTCAGCCAAATCGTTCAACATCCAGATTTGCAGAATTCATGAGGACTAGACCGCCAACTTATTCCAATTCATCTGAGCCTTTGGAAGCAGATGATTGGATTCGTTCAGTGGAAAAGAAGCTAAACCTTGCTCAATGTACCAATCGCGAGAAAGTATTGTACGCTACCCACCAGCTAGAGGGAGCCGCCGCAGAATGGTGGGAGAACTACTGTGCCGCTCATGAGGATCAAGACAACATCACTTGGGCTGAATTCGCAGAGGCTTTTCGTCATGCCCATATCCTGGATGGGGTGATCGAAATGAAGAAGGAGGAATTTCGTGAGCTGCAGCAAGGGACAATGTCAGTAAGTGAATATCTTAATAAGTTCACCCAACTAGCTCGCTATGCACCAGAGGACGTCGCCACGGATGATGCCCGTCAGAAGAGGTTCAAGAGAGGATTGAACCCGGGATTGAAAGTTCAAGTAGTGGGAAACGACTATACCAGCTTCCAAAACATGGTGGATAAGGCAATGATCATTGAGGAAAGCCGTCACGAACTAGAGGAGTCCCGCAAAAGAAGGGTGATGCAGCAAGGATCTCAGATGCCCCAGGCTCAAAGGGCTCGTCTCAGCACATATCAGCCAGCCCGTGTCCCTCAGCAGTCAGGATTCAAAACCCCCGCACCAGCCCCTCGTCAGCTCTTTTCTGGGCCTCCGCCAATTAATCAGCAACGGGAGAATGTCAACCCTACAGCATCAGTCACTTGCTACAAGTGCCATGAGCAAGGTCATTTCGCTCGCACGTGCCCGCAGAAGCATCAAGGAATCACGCCAATTCCGTTCAATCTTGGAAGTACCCCTGCCAAGACCCCAGGAGCAAGCCGTGGAACATCGTCAAGTCAAGGAAGCCAAATACCACAAAGCGTTGCAAGGGGGAGCCTCAACCACGTCGTCTCCAATGTCGCACCTGGTAACCTATTCTTTTAGTGAGCCTGAATCTCGGGGTCGAGATTCCGTTTAAGGGGGGAGGTTTGTAACATCCTGATTTTCAGAGCCTTTTTGAAGTTTTTAAAATAAAATTCACCATTTGAATTTTTCTGGAATTAATTAAAGCTTAATGGGAATTTTATTAAATTAAAAGGATTTAATATGAT
Source organism: Dendrocalamus latiflorus (assembly GCA_017311315.1). NCBI lineage: Eukaryota > Viridiplantae > Streptophyta > Magnoliopsida > Poales > Poaceae > Dendrocalamus > Dendrocalamus latiflorus. The sequence goes on along the minus strand of CM029627.1, from coordinate 27,831,464 downwards.
TAATCTGAACATGAACATTTGCCAAAGTTATTTTATTTGAGTTCCTTGTGTCCCAAGGAATTTATTGGTATTTTTATGGATTTTTCTGGATTTATTTGCTATTTTCTAGAGCTCAAATTAATTTATTTGAATTTCTGGAAAAAGAAAAAGAAAAGAAATTCCCAAACCGGCCAGTGGGCCGAAGCCCACCAGCCGGCCCGCTTCCCTCCGCGCGCGCCAGCCCGCCAGCCGGCCCGGCCTGCCCGCACCCCGCAGCCACGCGTCGCCCATCGGCGTCGCGCCCGCTCGCCCGATGCCCGACAGCTGTCGGCCATCGGTGGCCTTTCCGCGCCCGCGCCCCGCATCGCCGCCGCTCGCTCACCCGGTGCCACTGACAGGTTGGGCCCACCTGTCAGGCGTCGTCTCCGAGCGGGACTCTTCCCCGAGTCCGGTTCGAACCCGCCGCCGCCGCCTCCCTTTTCCGCCGCCGTCTCCGCCCCGGACTCCACGCTTGCCGCGGATGCGTCCTCGCCGCCCGGGTATAAAAGGGGACCCTGCCCCCTCGGCTTCCTCATCCCGCAGCCGCCGCCTCCGCCGCCGCTGGTCTCCGTGCGCCGCCGCTTGCGCCGTCGCCTTCGCTGACGGGAGCTTCGCCTCCGCCGTCGCCGTTCTCGCGCCGTCCGTCTCCGCCGCCGTCCGCCGTTCACCACCGCCGGTGAGCCTCCGTCGCCGACCACCGTCGTCCCGCCGCCGACCCAGACCGCCGCCGCCCGCACCCTCGTCGGCCAGCCGCCGCCGTTACCCGCTCCGCGCCGCCAGCGGAACCACGTCCGCGCCCGCGACGCCTCGGTCTGCGCGCCCGCGTGCGTCAGCGCTGACGCCAGGCCGTCGCTTCGCCTCCCCGTGGACGCCGTCCACCATGCACCCCGCCGCCGCCAAGCCGGGCCCACCCGTCAGCCCGAACCATAGACCCGTGAGCCGATCTGGCCACGTCAGCGCCCAGTCAGCCGAGCCACGTCAGCCCTAGGCCGACGTGTCAGCCTAGTCAGCAGCCACATCAGCACCCGAGGCCCCAGGTGCCACGTCAGCCGCCACGTCAGCCCTCCCCGTCCACGTGTCTGCCACGTCAGTCGCCACCTCAGCCTAGCCGCCACGCCAGCAGTCCCGCCTCCGCACTGTTCCGTGCGCCGCGTCCACCGTGGACTCAGCTTCCCGTGCGCCCGGTCCACAGCACAGTGCAATTTCCGATTTTCCCCGATTTTCTTTAGATCCAATTTTCCAAGAGCCCGTTCTCCCTCGTCCTAGCTCCGATTGACCCCGTTCTTTTTTCTAAATTCATCTAAAATTGAGCTCTACCTTTTGGTTCAGGTTTGAAAGTTTTTGGAGTTCATTTGAATTTTATTTGAATTTATTTTCTCTTTTCGTCTCGTTTTCTCTCTCGTTAGATCGCGTGTTCGAGGGAGCGGAAGTTGGATTTGAAGACCAAGAGCCCTCATCTGAGCAAGGCCAAGGCAAGTCGTATTCTTTGATCATGTTGAACCCAGATTTCAATCTATTATGTATTATTTTGTTTCAAATTATCATGCATGGCTATTTGTTAATAAACCTTGTATTGGTAGTTATACTCCTAATTGATTAAATCCCTCCATGATAATTTGACTACCATGAATCCATTGACACCTTAGGATTGGGAATTATTTAGTGATAAAATAATAACTGTCACATGGGGTTGTGTCTAATTGCTTAGCCATGCTTAATATTAGTATGTTGGGTCGGTCATCACATGTGGATAATTAATCCTGACTTAATGATTTACTTGAACGTGGTGGTTAGCCACAGTTATAAAATTTGTGTGTTATGACATGGGTAGTGTCATGGGCATTGGTTATACAAACTTGGCTTTCACTTGGGCGAATGATCGTGCAGTAAAGGGGGTGCTGGATGCACATTGGGATGTGGATGCTTCGCCTGGGTAACTGTTAAGGACTTAACTTTGTGCGCCATTGATCTGAGCTTAATCGTGCAAACCACATGTCTAGTATGGGATAGACCTGGCATAATAATTTGTGAAGTCTCCACTTTGGTTTTACTACTGATGTTGTGTGGCGCAAGAGGGGGCAATTATCGACTAGGGGGTTACCCTACTCGACGGCGAATCCTTAGCGAGTGGGATCGGGTGGAGATGGATCATTGTAAAAGCCTTGTTGTGATTTCCTTAAGCTGAGGCTAATCACATCGTGTGGGTACAGTTGTGCAACCTCTGCAGAGTGTAAAACTATTCGAATAGCCGTGTCCTCGGTCATGGACAATGCTCGGTGATTTCACACGAGGGGTAGAGTCTTTATGAAATTTTGGGTTGGTTGGAGATGGGAAGTGAATGGTTAGTTCACTTGTGGTTATACTCAATTCCATTGATTTAATTACTTAGTGTCTGTTGTTAAATTTGCTTTTCAATCTATTTATCATATTTACTCTAAATTGTCGCTTTGTGCAAAACTAACCTTTCAGCCATCCATTGTTAAGCCTTGCATACTATATTGCATTCTTTTGTTATAAACGACTTGCTGAGTACCAAAGTACTCACGGCTTTATGCCCATGTTGCTCAGTTGAGGAGGAGGGACCAGATCAGCAGGAGCTGCTAGAAGGAGGCTATTACGAGGACTTCACGGATTAGGACTTCGCTCCCCAGTCGATTGCCTGTGGCATGTCGAGTGGCTACTACGCTTAATTTTGGATTTCCGCTGCTAGTTTCTTTCAAGCCCTTCAGGCTAATAATTGTAAGCTTGGCCATAAGGTCGTACTCTGTTGGTTATTAATATAATTTGGATTTCCTTTAGAATATCGTGATGTGGATGATATTTGTCTTTGTTTGCGCTGTGTGCACTAGCGTGATCCTGGACTAGTGCAGAATACACAGTAGAGTCCGGATTTGTATATTCGGGTCTCGACAGAGATGGTATCAGAGCCATATCGACTGTAGGACGAAACCCTAGTCAGTTAGTCGTTGTCTCAAAAATTCAAAAACCTATTTTCTAAAGACAAAACAACCAAACCTGAGATTTAGCAAAATTCTTTACTCTCTTACCTTATTCTTAGGGACTCTTGCCTCTCACCTTAAAATTTCTGCGAAAATGAAAGTTTTTAAACTGACTCTTGTCTTGTGCCGTGCTGTAGATGTCGCAAAGCAACTATAGCAGGTCAGGAGGATGGAGGAGAGTTCTTCGAGTGCTGCTAAGAAGTCTTGGTTTCAAAAGAACACCAATTTACAGTTCCATGGATGATGAAGTAAGAGGATACCATTTCACACGGTTGTACTTCACTACCAAGCTTGGAGGACACGTCGTACACCACAGCTTCAAAGGTTCAAATCCGCAAGCAGCTGCACGCAAGGCCGTTGCTCAACTCTGTCGACGGTACAAGATCAGTATGACCAAGTTCATCCAGGAATACAAGAGGAAGTATGAACCTGAGGAGTACACTCCGCGGACGCCAACACCCTCGCCTTCCCCTACGCCGCCCAGCCCGGAGGAAAGGCAACGCATGGCAGATGATCGCCGAGAGTACCTTCGACTCGTCATTCCAGCAGCAGCGCCTACAATGCAGTTCCGCAACCGATGGACGTTCTACAGTGATGCAGAAGAAGAAGAAGAACGCACACCGTACCTCGCCAGATGTGCTAGGTGCATCTTTTGCTCTTGCTTTTTCTTCCACATCGAGGGCTGCAATGAGATCCTCAACAGAAATCTCTTCCCTCTTATGTTTCAAGCTAGTAGCAAAATCCCTCCAAGAGGCAGGGAGTTTAGCAACAATGCCCGCAGCCACAAACTTTGGAGGCAACACACACCCCAAGTGCGCAATCTCACCGACTAGTAGCTGGAGGTCATGAGCTTGTCCAACTATGGACTTAGCCTCATCCATGCTAAAGTCGAAAAATTGCTCACATATGTAGAGCCAGCGACCTGCCTCTGCCTCCGCATATTTTTGCTCTAGTGCATCCCACAACTCTGTGGCGGACTTGTAGTCCATGTACACATCATAGAGCTGATCTGCCAGAACAGTTAGAATGCAGCCAAGAGCAGTATTGTTCGCAGCCTCAAACTGCATATACTGCTCAATCGTAAATGGATACTGTGGGTGGATAACCCACCACAGCCCCAAAGACATGAGCCAAAACTTGACTCTAGTCTGCCATCTACGAAAGTTCTGACCAGAAAACCTCTCAGGTTTCATCGCATCAGAAGCATTAGCCATTTCTGTATTGCAACAAAATTCACAATAAGGTTTCTGGAATGTTGAAAATATAGGCAATATTTTAATTCCAAGTTTTATTAGGAGACAGAAATAATAAACTAATGATGCAAAACTCACAACTAACAGCAAGCTATTCATCATACTTCAGAAATTACACAAGAAAACAAAACAGTGACAAAGTCGAACGTGCGCACGAACGACTTACTTGTTAGTCTGATGAAGAATAGGAAGCCGCGCAGGCTTGACGCAGTGCAGAACGAAGGTGTCGCAGTGCAGTGAGCGGTCGCGCAGTTGCGCTGCCCAGAAACCTTATTGCCGCCCCCGTGCAGGTCTTCACGACAGCAAAGGTCCGGAGATACCGCTCCTCTTCTTCACGGTGCACGACGGGAAGAAGAGTTGACGAAGTTCTTGCGGCACAATACCACAGCACAAGATCGCAGAGCAGAAAGTAGAGACAGAATGGAGGTGCCAAAATTCTGTCTTTTCCTGGACGTCTCCAGGCCCTTTTAAGGGCGCTGCTGTTACTACTCACTAGTAACTGCTGCGTTTAAACAGAATTATGCACTGGTAACTGCCTCATCAAATCACAAATTAAGCAGTGCAAATTGACTAGTAACTGCCTCATTCAACTGTTTGAATCTCATTCAATCAGGGAGATAGTGGTGCGTGCAGAGTTTAGCAAAAAATAAAGATGGACTTGGTCTGCCACGCGGCACGCCACGACACGGTCGCGCGTCGCAAGTCACAAGTCACGCGATTTTCACGCGAAAATACGCGAGTACGCGCGCGCGTGCGTGCGCGTGTGTGTGACTAGACAGAGCCATCCTCATACCATCTCTTTCCATATTCAAGGAGTGGGGAGGACTCCACCTTATAAATTGGTCTCCCTCCCCCTACCTTAGCAATATGGTACTAACCATGCATGCTTTGGGATTCGTGAAAATGGGCCTCGCTCATTGGGCCATTTTCTAACAATCCCCCACCAATTCCAAAGCAGAATTAGAAGTCAAAGATATTGTGCTAAAGTACTGTTAATATACCAGTCTTTTAGTGTAAGTCCCGTACGGGTTGAACTTGCACCTAGAATGACAAGATTCATCTTCTCACAGCTGATGAATGGACTATGCCTTGAATTCATAGCTTTTTGTGATCAGATTTCACTTGAAATCTCAACTAGTACTAGGCTGCCAAGGAACCACGCCTAAACGGAGCGTTATATGGTCATGCTCCCTTATCTGCTCATGAGCTTTCTAGAGAATGCCCCGTTCTCGTGAACTGCGACCACACAGTTAGGCTCAAGTAGGTGTATTCTTTCTAGGTATCCTGCAGGCTAATACCTTTTCCTTATTTGGACAACAGAATACATTAAGGCTTTATGCCAACCTTCCATACAGTCGAAAGTACATTGTTTATTAGGACATGGGTACAATAAATATGTACTCTCTTGTTACAACATCAATTTGTTTTTCCCATTGCCTAAGTCACGGGATCTCCGATCAAGAAGGTATGGGTTACCATTGTGATGTAACTTAAATGGGCCTCATTCCCATGTCCATAGACGCAACAGAAATCGCTTTCCGTGCTAACCCCTTTGTAAAAGGGTCTGCCAGATTTTTCTCAGTATGAATATAGTTCACAGCAATTACTCCGGAGTTTCTCAGTTTTCTGACAGATTTAAGCCTACGCTTCACATGTCTAGAGGACTTCATATTATCCTTTGCACTTGTGACTTTGGCCAACACTGTTTGATTATCACAGTACATCAGGATTGCAGTATTGGTTTCTCAACCAATGGCAAGTCCAATAGAAGTTCTCTTAGCCATTCAGCCTCAACTGTGGCTGTATCAAGTGCTACTAGTTCTGCTTCCATAGTTGACCTCGTCAATATGGTCTGTTTGCAAGACCTCCATGAAACTGCAGCACCAGCTAAAGTGAATACATAACCACTTGTAGCTTTGATCTCATCTGCATCAGAGATCCAATTGGAGTCACTGAATCCTTCTAATACAGAAGGGTGTCCAGTATAATGTATTCCAAAAGATGTTGTGCCTCTCAAGTAACGCAACACTCTTTCAAGTGCCTCCCAGTGATCATCTCCTGGGTTAGAAGTAAACCGACTTAATTTGCTCACAGCAAATGAAATGTCAGGTCTTGTGGCACCAGCTAAATACATTAGTGACCCAATAATTTGTGAATATCTTAATTGATCTTTTCCTAACCCCTGGTTCTTTCGAAGCTTAATACTCGCATTATAGGGTGTTGGTGAAACTTTACAGTTTTCAAAACCAAACCGGCTTAATATTTTCTCAGCATAATGGGATTGATTCAAAGTAATCCCATCCTTGCTTTTGATCAATTTAATATTCAGAATAACATCTGCCTCTCCCAAGTCTTTCATATCAAAACACCGAGATAAGAAAGATTTGACCTCGTCAATTAAGGCAGTATTTGTTCCAAATATAAGTATGTCATCTACATACAGACATAAGATAACTCCTTGACCCCCACCATAACGATAATACACACATTTATCAGCTTCATTCACAACAAAGCCAGCGGATGTTAAAGTTTTGTCAAACTTTTCGTGCCATTGTTTTGGTGCTTGTTTTAGACCATACAAAGATTTCAATAATCTGCATACTTTATTTTCCTGTCCAGAAATCACAAAACCATCCGGTTGATCCATATAGATTTCTTCCTCCAACTCTCCATTAAGGAAAGCTGTCTTCACGTCCATTTGATGAACATGTAGACCATAGGAAGATGCTAACGCAAGGAGCACTCTGATGGTAGTTAATCTGGCGACAGGAGAATAGGTATCAAAGAAATCTTCTCCCTCTTTCTGGGTGTAACCCTTGGCCACAAGTCTTGCCTTGTACTTCTCAATTGTTCCATCAGGCCTTAGTTTCTTTTTAAAGATCCACTTACATCCTACAGGTTTACACCCGATAGGACGATCCGTGATCTCCCAAGTCCCATTAGCCATGATAGAGTCCATCTCGCTACGGACTGCCTCTTTCCAATACTCAGCATCAGGAGATGCATAAGCCTCTGAAAGAGTCTTTGGCACATCATCCACGAGGTATACAATAAAGTCGTCACCAAAGGTTTTCTCAACCTTTTGTCTCTTGCTCCTGCGAGGAGCTTCTGCGACTAGATTGTTATCCTCCTCAGGGATATCACATATTGGTTCAGAAATGGTGGGAAGTTCAGAAGTTTGATTATTCTCATTTTCAATATTATCAGTTTGAACATTCTCTGTTCGTGAAGTACTGCCTGCTGTTCTAATAGGAAAGATATTCTCAAAGAATGAAGCATCTCTAGACTCCATTATTGTATTAGCAATAATCTCAGGAGTTTCTGATTTAACTACTAAAAATCTATAGGCCGTGCTATTTTGTGCATATCCTAGAAAAATACAATCGACTGTTTTTGGTCCAAGTTTTCTCTTTTTCTGCAATGGTATATTGACTTTTGCCAAACACCCCCAAGTTCGCAGAAAATTAATATTAGGTTTTCTCCCCTTCCATCCCTCATACGGAGTAATCTCACTCTTTTTAGTGATTACTCTGTTTAGGACGAAAGTTGCTGTTAGAATAGCTTCCCCCCACCATGCCTTAGGCATACCGGCACTCTCTAACATGGCATTAACCAAATCTGTCAGTGTCCGGTTTTTCCTTTCAGCTACCCCGTTTGATTGGGGTGAATATGGTGGAGTAAATTCATGGACTATTCCATGCTCAGAACAGAATTGAGAGAATTCATGAGAGACATACTCTCCTCCACGATCAGACCTCAATCTTTTTATTTTCTTTTCTAGTTGGTTCTCAACCTCGGCCTTATAAGTTTTAAAGTAGTTTAAAGCTTCATCCTTAGTTTTCAGCAAATACACATAGCAGTAGCGTGTTGCATCATCAATAAAAGTTAGAAAATATCTTTTGCCTCCTTTTGTCAATAATCCATTCATTTCACACAAATCTGAATGAATAAGATCTAAAGGTGCCAAGTCCTTTTCATCCTCTAATCCCTTAAAGGGTTTTCGAGGTTGCTTTGCTTGCACACAGGACTGGCACTTTGATCCTTTGACAATTTCACATCTTGGAATTAAATCTAATCTGGACATTCTAGCAATACTATCAAAACCAATATGACAGAAACGAGAATGCCAAATATTTGCCTCACATTTATTTGAACCAGTTGCAATATTCAAATTATAACAAGACTCTAAGATACTTAGGCGGAACAAGCCTCCGCTCTCATAGCCTTTACCAACAAATTTTCCGAACTTAGACATTACAATTTTATTTGACTCAAAAACTAGCTTATAACCATCCCTACATAGGAGAGAACCACTAGCGAGGTTCTTTTTTATTGTAGGCGCATGCTGTACGTTCTTCAAGTGGACAATCTTCCCTGAAGTAAGCTTTAGATCCACCGTGCCAACACCAAGAACAGAAGCATGCGACCTGTTTCCCATTAGGACGGAGGAAGCCCCTGCTGCCTGATAAGAGGAAAACAAGGAAATATCAGAACATACGTGAACATTAGCTCCAGTATCAACCCACCAATCAGTGGATTGACAAGCTGAAAAGACAACAGGTGAATTACCATACCCTCCTGAAGTCGAGGCCTCGCCTATGGTCACGTTAACAGCCTTCTTCTTAGGCTGTTCACCATCTCTGATTTTGCGGAAACGACAGTCCTTCACCATATGACCGTCTTTACCGCACACAAAGCAGGTGATGTCCTTCAAATCCTTTTTCTCAGTTTTCTTCTTAAAACTAGTTGTCTTGTTCGGTTTGTTGGATTTGTACTTCTTAGCAACAGTCTTTCTCTGTATGACATTTGCATTGTTCTGGCCAGATGTGCTAGGTGCATCTTTTGCTCTTGCTTTTTCTTCCACATCGAGGGCTGCAATGAGATCCTCAACAGAAATCTCTTCCCTCTTATGTTTCAAGCTAGTAGCAAAATCCCTCCAAGAGGCAGGGAGTTTAGCAACAATGCCCGCAGCCACAAACTTTGGAGGCAACACACACCCCAAGTGCGCAATCTCACCGACTAGTAGCTGGAGGTCATGAGCTTGTCCAACTATGGACTTAGCCTCATCCATGCTAAAGTCGAAAAATTGCTCACATATGTAGAGCCAGCGACCTGCCTCTGCCTCCGCATATTTTTGCTCCTAGTGCATCCCACAACTCTGTGGCGGACTTGTAGTCCATGTACACATCATAGAGCTGATCTGCCAGAACAGTTAGAATGCAGCCAAGAGCAGTATTGTTCGCAGCCTCAAACTGCATATACTGCTCAATCGTAAATGGATACTGTGGGTGGATAACCCACCACAGCCCCAAAGACATGAGCCAAAACTTGACTCTAGTCTGCCATCTACGAAAGTTCTGACCAGAAAACCTCTCAGGTTTCATCGCATCAGAAGCATTAGCCATTTCTGTATTGCAACAAAATTCACAATAAGGTTTCTGGAATGTTGAAAATATAGGCAATATTTTAATTCCAAGTTTTATTAGGAGACAGAAATAATAAACTAATGATGCAAAACTCACAACTAACAGCAAGCTATTCATCATACTTCAGAAATTACACAAGAAAACAAAACAGTGACAAAGTCGAACGTGCGCACGAACGACTTACTTGTTAGTCTGATGAAGAATAGGAAGCCGCGCAGGCTTGACGCAGTGCAGAACGAAGGTGTCGCAGTGCAGTGAGCGGTCGCGCAGTTGCGCTGCCCAGAAACCTTATTGCCGCCCCCGTGCAGGTCTTCACGACAGCAAAGGTCCGGAGATACCGCTCCTCTTCTTCACGGTGCACGACGGGAAGAAGAGTCGACGAAGTTCTTGCGGCACAATACCACAGCACAAGATCGCAGAGCAGAAAGTAGAGACAGAATGGAGGTGCCAAAATTCTGTCTTTTCCTGGACGTCTCCAGGCCCTTTTAAGGGCGCTGCTGTTACTACTCACTAGTAACTGCTGCGTTTAAACAGAATTATGCACTGGTAACTGCCTCATCAAATCACAAATTAAGCAGTGCAAATTGACTAGTAACTGCCTCATTCAACTGTTTGAATCTCATTCAATCAGGGAGATAGTGGTGCGTGCAGAGTTTAGCAAAAAATAAAGATGGACTTGGTCTGCCACGCGGCACGCCACGACACGGTCGCGCGTCGCAAGTCACAAGTCACGCGATTTTCACGCGAAAATACGCGAGTACGCGCGCGCGTGCGTGCGCGTGTGTGTGACTAGACAGAGCCATCCTCATACCATCTCTTTCCATATTCAAGGAGTGGGGAGGACTCCACCTTATAAATTGGTCTCCCTCCCCCTACCTTAGCACTATGGTACTAACCATGCATGCTTTGGGATTCGTGAAAATGGGCCTCGCTCATTGGGCCATTTTCTAACAATCCCCCACCAATTCCAAAGCAGAATTAGAAGTCAAAGATATTGTGCTAAAGTACTGTTAATATACCAGTCTTTTAGTGTAAGTCCCGTACGGGTTGAACTTGCACCTAGAATGACAAGATTCATCTTCTCACAGCTGATGAATGGACTATGCCTTGAATTCATAGCTTTTTGTGATCAGATTTCACTTGAAATCTCAACTAGTACTAGGCTGCCAAGGAACCACGCCTAAACGGAGCGTTATATGGTCATGCTCCCTTATCTGCTCATGAGCTTTCTAGAGAATGCCCCGTTCTCGTGAACTGCGACCACACAGTTAGGCTCAAGTAGGTGTATTCTTTCTAGGTATCCTGCAGGCTAATACCTTTTCCTTATTTGGACAACAGAATACATTAAGGCTTTATGCCAACCTTCCATACAGTCGAAAGTACATTGTTTATTAGGACATGGGTACAATAAATATGTACTCTCTTGTTACAACATCAATTTGTTTTTCCCATTGCCTAAGTCACGGGATCTCCGATCAAGAAGGTATGGGTTACCATTGTGATGTAACTTAAATGGGCCTCATTCCCATGTCCATAGACGCAACAGAAATCGCTTTCCGTGCTAACCCCTTTGTAAAAGGGTCTGCCAGATTTTTCTCAGTATGAATATAGTTCACAGCAATTACTCCGGAGTTTCTCAGTTTTCTGACAGATTTAAGCCTACGCTTCACATGTCTAGAGGACTTCATATTATCCTTTGCACTTGTGACTTTGGCCAACACTGTTTGATTATCACAGTACATCAGGATTGCAGGTATTGGTTTCTCAACCAATGGCAAGTCCAATAGAAGTTCTCTCAGCCATTCAGCCTCAACTGTGGCTGTATCAAGTGCTACTAGTTCTGCTTCCATAGTTGACCTCGTCAATATGGTCTGTTTGCAAGACCTCCATGAAACTGCAGCACCAGCTAAAGTGAATACATAACCACTTGTAGCTTTGATCTCATCTGCATCAGAGATCCAATTGGAGTCACTGAATCCTTCTAATACAGAAGGGTGTCCAGTATAATGTATTCCAAAAGATGTTGTGCCTCTCAAGTAACGCAACACTCTTTCAAGTGCCTCCCAGTGATCATCTCCTGGGTTAGAAGTAAACCGACTTAATTTGCTCACAGCAAATGAAATGTCAGGTCTTGTGGCACCAGCTAAATACATTAGTGACCCAATAATTTGTGAATATCTTAATTGATCTTTTCCTAACCCCTGGTTCTTTCGAAGCTTAATACTCGCATCATAGGGTGTTGGTGAAACTTTACAGTTTTCAAAACCAAACCGGCTTAATATTTTCTCAGCATAATGGGATTGATTCAAAGTAATCCCATCCTTGCTTTTGATCAATTTAATATTCAGAATAACATCTGCCTCTCCCAAGTCTTTCATATCAAAACACCGAGATAAGAAAGATTTGACCTCGTCAATTAAGGCAGTATTTGTTCCAAATATAAGTATGTCATCTACATACAGACATAAGATAACTCCTTGACCCCCACCATAACGATAATACACACATTTATCAGCTTCATTCACAACAAAGCCAGCGGATGTTAAAGTTTTGTCAAACTTTTCGTGCCATTGTTTTGGTGCTTGTTTTAGACCATACAAAGATTTCAATAATCTGCATACTTTATTTTCCTGTCCAGAAATCACAAAACCATCCGGTTGATCCATATAGATTTCTTCCTCCAACTCTCCATTAAGGAAAGCTGTCTTCACGTCCATTTGATGAACATGTAGACCATAGGAAGATGCTAACGCAAGGAGCACTCTGATGGTAGTTAATCTGGCGACAGGAGAATAGGTATCAAAGAAATCTTCTCCCTCTTTCTGGGTGTAACCCTTGGCCACAAGTCTTGCCTTGTACTTCTCAATTGTTCCATCAGGCCTTAGTTTCTTTTTAAAGATAAACTTACATCCTACAGGTTTACACCCGATAGGACGATCCGTGATCTCCCAAGTCCCATTAGCCATGATAGAGTCCATCTCGCTACGGACTGCCTCTTTCCAATACTCAGCATCAGGAGATGCATAAGCCTCTGAAATGAGATCTTAGCAACAGTCTTTCTCTGTATGACATTTGCATTGTTCTGGCCAGATGTGCTAGGTGCATCTTTTGCTCTTGCTTTTTCTTCCACATCGAGGGCTGCAATGAGATCCTCAACAGAAATCTCTTCCCTCTTATGTTTCAAGCTAGTAGCAAAATCCCTCCAAGAGGCAGGGAGTTTAGCAACAATGCCCGCAGCCACAAACTTTGGAGGCAACACACACCCCAAGTGCGCAATCTCACCGACTAGTAGCTGGAGGTCATGAGCTTGTCCAACTATGGACTTAGCCTCATCCATGCTAAAGTCGAAAAATTGCTCACATATGTAGAGCCAGCGACCTGCCTCTGCCTCCGCATATTTTTGCTCCAGTGCATCCCACAACTCTGTGGCGGACTTGTAGTCCATGTACACATCATAGAGCTGATCTGCCAGAACAGTTAGAATGCAGCCAAGAGCAGTATTGTTCGCAGCCTCAAACTGCATATACTGCTCAATCGTAAATGGATACTGTGGGTGGATAACCCACCACAGCCCCAAAGACATGAGCCAAAACTTGACTCTAGTCTGCCATCTACGAAAGTTCTGACCAGAAAACCTCTCAGGTTTCATCGCATCAGAAGCATTAGCCATTTCTGTATTGCAACAAAATTCACAATAAGGTTTCTGGAATGTTGAAAATATAGGCAATATTTTAATTCCAAGTTTTATTAGGAGACAGAAATAATAAACTAATGATGCAAAACTCACAACTAACAGCAACCTATTCATCATACTTCAGAAATTACACAAGAAAACAAAACAGTGACAAAGTCGAACGTGCGCACGAACGACTTACTTGTTAGTCTGATGAAGAATAGGAAGCCGCGCAGGCTTGACGCAGTGCAGAACGAAGGTGTCGCAGTGCAGTGAGCGGTCGCGCAGTTGCGCTGCCCAGAAACCTTATTGCCGCCCCCGTGCAGGTCTTCACGACAGCAAAGGTCCGGAGATACCGCTCCTCTTCTTCACGGTGCACGACGGGAAGAAGAGTCGACGAAGTTCTTGCGGCACAATACCACAGCACAAGATCGCAGAGCAGAAAGTAGAGACAGAATGGAGGTGCCAAAATTCTGTCTTTTCCTGGACGTCTCCAGGCCCTTTTAAGGGCGCTGCTGTTACTACTCACTAGTAACTGCTGCGTTTAAACAGAATTATGCACTGGTAACTGCCTCATCAAATCACAAATTAAGCAGTGCAAATTGACTAGTAACTGCCTCATTCAACTGTTTGAATCTCATTCAATCAGGGAGATAGTGGTGCGTGCAGAGTTTAGCAAAAAATAAAGATGGACTTGGTCTGCCACGCGGCACGCCACGACACGGTCGCGCGTCGCAAGTCACAAGTCACGCGATTTTCACGCGAAAATACGCGAGTACGCGCGCGCGTGCGTGCGCGTGTGTGTGACTAGACAGAGCCATCCTCATACCATCTCTTTCCATATTCAAGGAGTGGGGAGGACTCCACCTTATAAATTGGTCTCCCTCCCCCTACCTTAGCACTATGGTACTAACCATGCATGCTTTGGGATTCGTGAAAATGGGCCTCGCTCATTGGGCCATTTTCTAACAATCCCCCACCAATTCCAAAGCAGAATTAGAAGTCAAAGATATTGTGCTAAAGTACTGTTAATATACCAGTCTTTTAGTGTAAGTCCCGTACGGGTTGAACTTGCACCTAGAATGACAAGATTCATCTTCTCACAGCTGATGAATGGACTATGCCTTGAATTCATAGCTTTTTGTGATCAGATTTCACTTGAAATCTCAACTAGTACTAGGCTGCCAAGGAACCACGCCTAAACGGAGCGTTATATGGTCATGCTCCCTTATCTGCTCATGAGCTTTCTAGAGAATGCCCCGTTCTCGTGAACTGCGACCACACAGTTAGGCTCAAGTAGGTGTATTCTTTCTAGGTATCCTGCAGGCTAATACCTTTTCCTTATTTGGACAACAGAATACATTAAGGCTTTATGCCAACCTTCCATACAGTCGAAAGTACATTGTTTATTAGGACATGGGTACAATAAATATGTACTCTCTTGTTACAACATCAATTTGTTTTTCCCATTGCCTAAGTCACGGGATCTCCGATCAAGAAGGTATGGGTTACCATTGTGATGTAACTTAAATGGGCCTCATTCCCATGTCCATAGACGCAACAGAAATCGCTTTCCGTGCTAACCCCTTTGTAAAAGGGTCTGCCAGATTTTTCTCAGTATGAATATAGTTCACAGCAATTACTCCGGAGTTTCTCAGTTTTCTGACAGATTTAAGCCTACGCTTCACATGTCTAGAGGACTTCATATTATCCTTTGCACTTGTGACTTTGGCCAACACTGTTTGATTATCACAGTACATCAGGATTGCAGGTATTGGTTTCTCAACCAATGGCAAGTCCAATAGAAGTTCTCTCAGCCATTCAGCCTCAACTGTGGCTGTATCAAGTGCTACTAGTTCTGCTTCCATAGTTGACCTCGTCAATATGGTCTGTTTGCAAGACCTCCATGAAACTGCAGCACCAGCTAAAGTGAATACATAACCACTTGTAGCTTTGATCTCATCTGCATCAGAGATCCAATTGGAGTCACTGAATCCTTCTAATACAGAAGGGTGTCCAGTATAATGTATTCCAAAAGATGTTGTGCCTCTCAAGTAACGCAACACTCTTTCAAGTGCCTCCCAGTGATCATCTCCTGGGTTAGAAGTAAACCGACTTAATTTGCTCACAGCAAATGAAATGTCAGGTCTTGTGGCACCAGCTAAATACATTAGTGACCCAATAATTTGTGAATATCTTAATTGATCTTTTCCTAACCCCTGGTTCTTTCGAAGCTTAATACTCGCATCATAGGGTGTTGGTGAAACTTTACAGTTTTCAAAACCAAACCGGCTTAATATTTTCTCAGCATAATGGGATTGATTCAAAGTAATCCCATCCTTGCTTTTGATCAATTTAATATTCAGAATAACATCTGCCTCTCCCAAGTCTTTCATATCAAAACACCGAGATAAGAAAGATTTGACCTCGTCAATTAAGGCAGTATTTGTTCCAAATATAAGTATGTCATCTACATACAGACATAAGATAACTCCTTGACCCCCACCATAACGATAATACACACATTTATCAGCTTCATTCACAACAAAGCCAGCGGATGTTAAAGTTTTGTCAAACTTTTCGTGCCATTGTTTTGGTGCTTGTTTTAGACCATACAAAGATTTCAATAATCTGCATACTTTATTTTCCTGTCCAGAAATCACAAAACCATCCGGTTGATCCATATAGATTTCTTCCTCCAACTCTCCATTAAGGAAAGCTGTCTTCACGTCCATTTGATGAACATGTAGACCATAGGAAGATGCTAACGCAAGGAGCACTCTGATGGTAGTTAATCTGGCGACAGGAGAATAGGTATCAAAGAAATCTTCTCCCTCTTTCTGGGTGTAACCCTTGGCCACAAGTCTTGCCTTGTACTTCTCAATTGTTCCATCAGGCCTTAGTTTCTTTTTAAAGATAAACTTACATCCTACAGGTTTACACCCGATAGGACGATCCGTGATCTCCCAAGTCCCATTAGCCATGATAGAGTCCATCTCGCTACGGACTGCCTCTTTCCAATACTCAGCATCAGGAGATGCATAAGCCTCTGAAATGAGATCTTAGCAACAGTCTTTCTCTGTATGACATTTGCATTGTTCTGGCCAGATGTGCTAGGTGCATCTTTTGCTCTTGCTTTTTCTTCCACATCGAGGGCTGCAATGAGATCCTCAACAGAAATCTCTTCCCTCTTATGTTTCAAGCTAGTAGCAAAATCCCTCCAAGAGGCAGGGAGTTTAGCAACAATGCCCGCAGCCACAAACTTTGGAGGCAACACACACCCCAAGTGCGCAATCTCACCGACTAGTAGCTGGAGGTCATGAGCTTGTCCAACTATGGACTTAGCCTCATCCATGCTAAAGTCGAAAAATTGCTCACATATGTAGAGCCAGCGACCTGCCTCTGCCTCCGCATATTTTTGCTCCAGTGCATCCCACAACTCTGTGGCGGACTTGTAGTCCATGTACACATCATAGAGCTGATCTGCCAGAACAGTTAGAATGCAGCCAAGAGCAGTATTGTTCGCAGCCTCAAACTGCATATACTGCTCAATCGTAAATGGATACTGTGGGTGGATAACCCACCACAGCCCCAAAGACATGAGCCAAAACTTGACTCTAGTCTGCCATCTACGAAAGTTCTGACCAGAAAACCTCTCAGGTTTCATCGCATCAGAAGCATTAGCCATTTCTGTATTGCAACAAAATTCACAATAAGGTTTCTGGAATGTTGAAAATATAGGCAATATTTTAATTCCAAGTTTTATTAGGAGACAGAAATAATAAACTAATGATGCAAAACTCACAACTAACAGCAACCTATTCATCATACTTCAGAAATTACACAAGAAAACAAAACAGTGACAAAGTCGAACGTGCGCACGAACGACTTACTTGTTAGTCTGATGAAGAATAGGAAGCCGCGCAGGCTTGACGCAGTGCAGAACGAAGGTGTCGCAGTGCAGTGAGCGGTCGCGCAGTTGCGCTGCCCAGAAACCTTATTGCCGCCCCCGTGCAGGTCTTCACGACAGCAAAGGTCCGGAGATACCGCTCCTCTTCTTCACGGTGCACGACGGGAAGAAGAGTCGACGAAGTTCTTGCGGCACAATACCACAGCACAAGATCGCAGAGCAGAAAGTAGAGACAGAATGGAGGTGCCAAAATTCTGTCTTTTCCTGGACGTCTCCAGGCCCTTTTAAGGGCGCTGCTGTTACTACTCACTAGTAACTGCTGCGTTTAAACAGAATTATGCACTGGTAACTGCCTCATCAAATCACAAATTAAGCAGTGCAAATTGACTAGTAACTGCCTCATTCAACTGTTTGAATCTCATTCAATCAGGGAGATAGTGGTGCGTGCAGAGTTTAGCAAAAAATAAAGATGGACTTGGTCTGCCACGCGGCACGCCACGACACGGTCGCGCGTCGCAAGTCACAAGTCACGCGATTTTCACGCGAAAATACGCGAGTACGCGCGCGCGTGCGTGCGCGTGTGTGTGACTAGACAGAGCCATCCTCATACCATCTCTTTCCATATTCAAGGAGTGGGGAGGACTCCACCTTATAAATTGGTCTCCCTCCCCCTACCTTAGCAATATGGTACTAACCATGCATGCTTTGGGATTCGTGAAAATGGGCCTCGCTCATTGGGCCATTTTCTAACAATTAGAACCGTCTATGATAACTCCTTATGTGGTAGTGACACTGCTTCTCGGACACGAATATGTTGCGTAGCGTCGGCCAGCCAAAGCTGGTTCAGTTTTGTAACAAACAGAACCCGAGTGAGCATCGTCTGATCAGTCATGACCACAGAAGAAATCACTATTGGTGCCGTTTCATGCATTACTAAGCATGATGTTTACATATAGTTAAGGACTTTTAATCTACAGAATAATACATGACTTTGAATGTTTCAAGTCTTGGTATTGCATGACAGCGAAACATGGAATAGTTCTTTTTTTCAGATGTGAAATAATTCTCCTATGCTTTCACTGTCGCGTGAGGCTAGCGTACACCAGGTTTCTAGCTTCCAACATGATCTCAACATCAGCAGACCAGGTAAGGTAATTGATGCCATCCTTGGCAAGCTCGACAAATCCTCTCTTAGTAATATATATCAGACATATCATATATTATCCATACAATATGGCATAAGTTTACTACAGGTAAAACTTTAAGGCATGGTGTGTGTGTGCATAAGGTAAATGGTTTCGTCATTTCTATGCAATTATACAATATTATGAAATTTTTCTACCAATTTACGAGCTACATTAAAAATAACTAGCACTGGCCTTGGGCCCAAGAATGCTCGGAGCATTGTGCTGGATAACGCCTGGAACTTTGCGCTTGGGAATTGCCGCAGCCAATTAGGTATTTTAGTAATTTTTTAATTATCAGAATCCAACAAACGATTGCCAAATACACACAATGCTAGGAAAGAAACAATAAAAATATGATGGTTCCAAAATATGTACTAAGTCTCAGGTTTTACAAATTTATGGAAGCTTGATCATACACCTAAAAATTGAGTTTCTAGGATTTAATATGAACTTTGCGGAATTTCTAAATAGCTAAAGTTTATTAACTTAAAACCGTATGGTTTAAACCGCAAGATTTCATTAAAGCTACACTGTTCTAGTAAAAAAATCCAGAAATCCGGGGGGTTATCTACAGGAATACCAAACCCATAAATTCACCCTAATTTCCCAAAACTCCAGGATGTTTTCCAAGAAATTTCCTTACCCCGCAACTTCCTCGTGATTATTTGTAAATCTGAGGATTTATTTGTAAGACTGCAATCGGTCCCGAATTCCATTTTTGCCCATATCCGTTTATTCCTTGTATTCGATCCGGTCCGTGTGGTGTTAACAAGCGGATTGAATCCATTCCAGTTTCGCTTTTGGGACCATGGCCAATCCGGATCACATCAAAACTGTGCGCGCTAGGATTTCTAGCCCTGGTGCAGGTTGAATGGCGCAGCGGCGCTATACGCATGCAGGCACATGCGAGTGAGCGGAGCGGGCGGCGCAAGTGCGGCCGCCGGGTGAAACTCCGTGGCGGTACGACGCCGATGGGGACGTAGGTGGCGGTTGGACACCTTTGGGAGCGGAGGCGGCGCGCATGTAGGCGGCGACACATGGATCGACAACGACGACTGCGGGCATCGGCGGAACAGTAGAGAGACAGTGAGCCTTAGGCGGTGGCGCGTATGCCTTATCGACCGCACGCGTACTAGCGGCAGCACATGTCTGGCAACACCGCGGAGCCGATACGCATGGGCTCCATGCCCGACGGTGGTTGCGGTTTCCAAAGCCAGCGAAAAAAAATTGTAAATTGGAACGGGGAAGAATGAACACGTGGTGTTCATATGGCCGATGAACAATCTTGCAACTGGACCACCCTTGATGTGCATATTGTGCATAGGGAAGGGAGCTGCTAACTCAGCGATTACGTCAACCAGAGTTGTACCTTAGGATAGGACTAACCACAAGAGGACATCCATTCTTGCAAACGAAAAGTAAAGTAACTAGATACAAACAACCTATAAAATTAATCTCGCTACTAGAAGAGAGATAGCATCGAATCCGATGGTATAACTATAACATGGTATATAGAACAGTTGATACTGATGACGTGCTGACAAACCAGTGTCGTCAAGCGATTCAATAGCCAATCAATACAACTAGAATAAGATCAATTACAAGAATTAGCATAAACAAATGTAGATGAACAATTGACAAAGCTGTGAGATGAGCAATCCAGCAGTGTCTTATTCCAATTATTTTTTGGGTTACAAATAGGTAGTCTCTTCGTATATTTATAGTCTAACTACCGAAAGAGGTCTGGCCAGAGGGAAACCACCATATTTGGTATGAACACACTGCTTCGCGGACACGAATCCCAACACGAGCAATCATCGTCTGATCAGTCATAATTAAACACTGAAAAATTCACTATTGGTGCCGTTTCATGCATTACTAAGCATGATGCTTACAGATAGTTAAGGGCTTTTAATCTACAGAATGATACATCACTTTGAATGTTTCAAGTCTTGGTACTGCATGACAGCGAAACATGGAATAGTTTTTCAAACGTGGAATAATTCTCCTATGCTCTCACTCTCGCGTGAGGCAAGAGTAGTTGGATTGGGCCCATTAGGCATGGCGTGCAAAAAAAAATTGACACCATTACTTTTCAAGGTACAATTGATTAATTAATTAAAACATATGCCCCGATCGGTTGGGCTTAAGCTTCTGGCTTCCAGCTTGTTATTCACTATTCATAAATTTTGTCTTTTTCTGAACTTTTGGCTTTTTGTTGACCTTTTTTGCCGGTTCTTTTTTTCCCGTATTTGTTTGTATTATACGTAATGGGCTAACATATTTTTGATATTTTTTAATTTTTTAAATTTAATTATGCTAAATAAGACTCTGTCAACTACAGTGCTTTTTTCAGCCAACTACAGTGTTTTCAGCCATAAGCCATGAGCTTTTTAGCCCAACCGATCACCACCTATATCTTCATTGGCTTTGGGAAAAACTGGATTGAAATATATTGTGCCCTATCGAAAATAGGCTGGAGATATGAGCGCGCGGACGTGTATTGGACTTCGCATCACAAGGGGAACAAGCTTAGATAGGCCAAGATTGATTTCTGTATACACAATCTATCTCTACCAATTAATACATATAGAACAAAAGTGTCGTCGGTATCAATCTGGACAGTAAACTTAAAAACATCTCTAATCAGATATAAATACAGCCACGGGTGTGAAGGGACCTCGAAATAGCACAACTACCAACTCCCATTCAAGAGGAGTGTATTAGGGTTACAAGAGTGGTCTCCCATCTCCCATTACAAGAGGTCCTAATTATAGGGTAGAGGAGGAGACCAACGTAGTTACAAATTTGTCCTTAAGGTTTGATTTACTCTTAGGGGAATTTCGATCATTTGCTCTGCACGGGCCCGTCAGGTCTAGGACCCTAGGATCAGTCCGGGGTCGGCCCGGGGTCCTACTAGGCACGGTCTTGTGTACTTCGTCTGGGTTGGTCTGGGGTCACCCTAGGGACGCCCTTGCGTACCTCGCCCAAGGTTAACTCGGGGTCCTCCTAGGGACGGTCTTGCATACTTCGTCTAGGGTTTGGCCTAGGGTCCTCCCAGGGACGGTCTTATGTGCTTCACTTGAGGTTGGCCTAGGGTCTTTCTAGGGACGATCTTGCATACTTCGTTCAGGTTGGCCTGAGGCCCTCCTAGGGTCGACCTTGCATACTCCAGTCGGTGTTGTCTTGTCATTGCCCCGAATCGGATGTGAGCACAAGATAGCATGAGGACCTTCCTCTAACAGTAGCCTCTCGTGGACCTAGACGGTCATCAATCATTCACCCGGTTGACCAGTGGCAGACGCAGAAATTTTAGAATGGGTGTTCGAAGTTGTACAAAACATAAAGATCTACAGTAGCAATAGTTAACATACAATTGTTCGTACTAGAAATAATATATCAAATAATATAAAGAAATTACAAAACAATTGCAAAAGTTCACAAATTAACTCAGCGATGCTTCATGCCCTTTGTTGTTTTGAGTTTGAAGCAAATGATTCCTTAATTGATGCTTTAGGTTTAATGAATAAATTGTATTTCTCTTGAGCTTCATTGTGGGTACTAGTAATTGCTCCAACATGTTTGTCAAACCTATTTTTATGGTTCCAATTTTTAAATCCCCCATTCACAAAACTATCTCCACTAGCACAATTAGTTTTATCCTTGAACATATAACAAACGAAGCAGAAAGCAGCATCTCGTTCCACACTATACTCATGCCAATTATATTGGCCAAACCAACTAGCTAAGAAGCGACGCATACCTCCAATATTTCATTTTTGGAAAATCATGCAGCCGCAGGTGGAGTGGAGACGACGAAAGGCAGAGGCGCGGTCCGGTCGGCGGTTAGCCAGTCGTGTGGCGCAGACCCGGCAGAGTAGATGGCCGAAGGTGCGGTCGCTGGTCGTGCGGCGCAGAGCTAGAGGTGACACAGTCTGCGATGGTGGTGGAGCGGAGGGCCGGAGGGCGGAGGCGTGGTCATTGGTCGTGCGGCGCGCCTGCGCGGAGCCGGACTGCCGGAGCCCAAATCCACCCTGATGCGGATACGCACATGATTAGTACTTTTCAATCAAATGCATTATTTCACTGGAAAGAAGTATTGAGCCGCATTAAATATTGTCAGCTGAATTTGTTTCTTAATGAATTTTCTTCTATTCGTGGGAATGATATACTACCTTATGCCAAATTCTTGTTTATTATTAGGTTTGAATATTATGATGATTCCGGGGCCAAAGCAATGGAGAAGCACAAGGAGGTTAATCATATTTGCTATCAAGAACAAAAAGCTCAAAGCCCATGGGAATGGAAAGGAGAAAGCCAAGCAGCTCGTGCAGCCGATCAAGGAGGAAAGAAGCCCATGCAGTGGGAGAGCAAAAGGGGAGAAGCCCAAGGACTTAAACTACAAGTTTTGGATAAGATTTTCAAGCCAAATTCGAACTTCACACGTGCTCAACCCAATTCAAACTCGGATTCAACTCAGAATTCAATTCGCCTGATAGGCAGTTACTAAAAAGGCCATAACTTTCACAAACGGAGTCCGATTCAGGTGTTCTTGTACTCGTTGGAAAAATAATTTCAAGGGCTACGTAATTGATCTGGTCAGACCTTTAAATTAATCGCAGATAAAAAGTTATGATTGAAACAATATGATAGGTGAAAATTATAGTTTTCTTTTTGTGAGAGTTCGTATCCAAAACCATATAGGGTTGAGTTGTACTTGGTTTGGGGACCATATGGATGTCCCAAGGGGCTATATAAGCCTTGTATTGGCAGCCTTTAGAAGGGGACCAACTTTATGCATAAGATTGAAATATAGCTATTGCTTGTTCTTTCAACACCAGAGTTCATGCGAGGACTTTGAGAGAGAACTAGGCGATCCATTGTTCGTTCTGCAATTCAAGGTCAAGCCATCGTTCCATTGGGAATTGGGGACTTGGCGTTCGTCGTTTGTGGTCTCGCGACGAACAATTATCCGGTGTGTTTTGGGCGTATTCCGAAGAGTTGAGGGTTCGTGCATTGGCGCGAGTGTTCAACTAGCGACATCGTCTACTTCGCATCAACTATCCACGGCTCCTCACTAAGAAGATCGGGACCCCTCCCCGTATCATGTGGTATCAGATTCTAGGTTTACTCGGTGAGAACTTCTTTACCCGTAGTTAGTAGATTGGTTTTTTCTTTCCTATAGTCCAGAAAAAAAATTGCCCCACAAAAAGAGTTAATTCCGTTGTCCAAACCCCATTGTGCCTTTCAATCTGTTAGTTTTGGTTTGCTAAATTAAATTTGTGTCCGTCTTAGCATTGTCTAGTTGCTGGTCATATCTTTGTTCCATTAAAAATCTAAACAAAAAAAATTCCCCACCCCAAACCCTAATTCCAATGCGGCTGATTTTTCCTTTCTCTGCAGCCGCCACCAAAAATGCCATAACTGTTGATTCCGATATTATTTTTGAGTGAGATCACCGCCATTAGATTCAGAACTTCATTGTCCATCTATCTGTAAAATTTAACGTTATTCCAGTAAGGAAGTTAAGAGATACATGTGGTGAAAGTTGACCCAAATTTCTGAATTGAATCTGCAACAGTCGGCACTTGTGAATTTTGTGCGAATTTTTTGGTCAGTTTCGAAAACTTGGCCCCAAAACAAAAGTTGTAGAAAAAGCCGTCAGGAAACTGAGAAAAAATAATCATTAAAAAAAGGCAACTGACAAAAAGTTACGGCCGAAATACCGATGTGCTGTCCAGTAGACAGAAATCCTCAGTTTTCATGTTTTGGGTCAAGCCTTGTGTTCTTCAATTCCAGATTGCATTCGATTGAATTATCTTGTATTTACCACTCCCATACATTGCCATATACTTATTTGAGCCTTCTTCCATCCTTGGTTGATCAGCAACATAGGCTAAGTGTTAGATATAAACTATAATTCAATTCTGTACAATTTTTGAAATTAATTGATTGTTTTCCTTTGCTACAAAATACATAACTGTCCAAGCTCCACCTACACCCGTTGATGTACTCCCTTGCTCTTGGTTACGCTCATACATTACCGGGTTGAGGTCGTTCGCTGTCACAATTGGCGATTTACCGTCCTTGATTCACTTTGGAACGGTAAGCTTGTCTTGTTTTCAGGACAGTGAGTTGCAAGCATAGAGAGAACTTTTGTTTTACTAACCCGGATATAACCTCGTTTCTTGTTTGTGAGTCGTTCCCATGTCAGGTCACGAGGAGGATCCACCTAATCTGGAGGCGCCGGTTACGTGGACCGAGTACACTCGGTTGCGTGAGATGCGACAAAAACAACGTCATAATGGTGACAATGGCGTGCGCGATGAGCTCAGGGAAGTTCAGACTGGATTGAACACCCTCGGAGTGGAGGTCACACAATTGCGTACGACCATCCACAATAACTTTCGGGAGCTGCGTGTCATGTTCGCACACCACAATCTACGTGGGTGTGCACCAGCTGATGACACAAGTGTGCACGGCCCTCCGGTCGTTTTGCACAATAAGACCGAGGAGGACATGAGGGTTTCAAAATCATCTTCCTACACTCCCCGTACAGCACCTACAGGAGGTAATACCACATCTCGTTTCAATTCATTTAAAACTAATCCATCTAGTGGAAGTTTTACTCCTAGTGCACGTGCTGCCCCATTGCTACAAACAACACTTGAGATGCCTCAAAACCCATGTGAGATTGAGAGCCACATAGCCAAAGGGAAAGAGAGTATTAAAAAGAGTGAGTTGTGTGATTCCACCATATGTGAATTTGAGAGCATTCCAATTGAGAGTGTGAGAGAAACACCAAAAGAGAAGAAAGAGGTAGATGATGGACAAAGTAAGGATGATTTTGACACTAACACATTAATGTCTACTTCTAGTGTTGTTTCTCACATTGTGTAGGTTGAAATTGAAGATGAGGAGTTAAACATTCAACAACCAGCATCATTGGAAGTCAAAGATGAGGAGATAACCACGGTTGAAGATGAAGTACTTGCTGCCCCGTTGTTACATCATGATGATTTAATACCTACAACACCTATATCAACTGAGGAGAACAATAAAGATAACAATATTCGCGCTGAAATTAATTGTGAAACGGTGAGTACTTGTGAGAACTCACATGTGCGAATGAAAATTCCATGTTCTGAAATTTCTTTACTCAACTTACATAATGTGGAATTGATTACTCATAAGAAAGTTCTTACCCGAATATCTCCTAGTGATTCTTTGTGCTATATCATGTTTGATTATCCTAGAGAGCTATCTAGTGTGATTGAGAATGTTACTGAAATTTCATGTTTAAAATCACTAGTTAGTACCTATGCATATACCTATAAGTTCAATTTGATTGGAAATTATGGTATAGATGATAATTTTTATGTTTACCGAATATGCATTACATGTGATAAGCTTGCTGAATTGAAATTGCATATTTTGGATAAACAAACTTTTGTGCCATATCATGATCACAATGAGATGAGTTTCAACAATAGTGCTTCATGTTTTAAAAGATTTATTAAGCCTACTTATTCATCCTTTAATGTACAATCATGTACAAATAGTTAAGAGTAGCGCAGTTGAAGCATGGAAGGAACTAAATATTTTCTCCCCCATATTTGAACAACTTAATTTGGTTTACCCCATTAATGACTTGTCCTTGTGCTTAGCAAAGTCGAGGACGACTTTTTCTCATGGGAGGGAGAATGATATGAAAGACAATATTACAATGTATACATCTTATGGTTGTTGTTATATTAACTGGTTTGTGTGGAACAACGAGAATGACACAATAATTGATTCATACATATACATGCATATGAGTTTTTCTTTTTATCTATTACGCCTTCAGATGTTCTTGATATGCTAAGCAAAAGAAGTGTTGATGACAAATATATATACCATGCATATACGTTGTATTCTTTGCTTAGTACAATTTCAGGCTACCAAAAGCCGAGGACGGCTTTTCTTGAAGAAGGGGAGCATGATGCGGATACGCACATGATTAGTACTTTTCAATCAAATACATTATTTCACTGGAAAGAAGTATTAAGCCGCATTAAATATTGTCAGGTGAATTTGTTTCTTAATGAATTTCCTTCTATTCG
Organism: Dendrocalamus latiflorus; assembly: GCA_017311315.1. Taxonomy (NCBI): domain Eukaryota; kingdom Viridiplantae; phylum Streptophyta; class Magnoliopsida; order Poales; family Poaceae; genus Dendrocalamus; species Dendrocalamus latiflorus. Next base: position 27,804,893 of record CM029627.1, on the reverse strand, counting down.
TGGGAACGATATACTACCTTATGCCAAATTCTTGTTTATTATTAGGTTTGAATATTGTGATGATTCCGGGGCCAAAGCAATGGAGAAACACAAGGAGGTTAATCATATTTGCTACCAAGAACAAAAAGCTCAAAACCCATGGGAATGGAAAGGAGAAAGCCAAGCAGCCCGTGCAGCCGATCAAGGAGGAAAGAAGCCCATGCAGTGGGAGAGCAAAACGGGAGAAGCCCAAGGACTTAAACTACAAGTTTTGAATAAGATTTTCAAGCCAAATTTGGACTTCCCACGTGCTCAACCCAATTCAAACTCGGATTCAACTCAGAATTCATTTCGGATTCGGTTCGGGACAGCCTGACAGGCAGTTACTAAAAAGGCCATAACTTTCACAAACATAGTCCGATTCAGGTGTTCTTGTACTCGTTGGAAAGATAATTTCAAGTGCTATGCAATTGATCTGGTCCCACCTTTAAATTCATCATAGATAAAAAGTTATGATTGAAACAATATGACAGGTGAAAATTATAGTTTTCTTTTTGTGAGAGTTCGTATCCAAAACCATATAGGGTTGAGTTGTACTTGGTTTGGGGACCATATGGATGTCCCAATGGGCTATATAAGCCTTGTATTGGCAGCCTTTAGAAGGGACCAACTTTATGCATAAGATTGAAATATAGCTATTGCTTGTTCTTTCAACACCGGAGTTCATGCGAGGACTTTGAGAGAGAACTAGGTGATCCATTGTTCGTTCTGCAATTCAAGGTCAAACCGTCGTTCCATTGGGAATTGGGGACTTGGTGTTCGTCGTTTGTGGTCTCGTGACGAACAATTATCCGGTGTGTTTTGGGCGTATTCCGAAGAGTTGAGGGTTCATGCATTGGCGCGAGTGTTCAACTTGCGACATCGTCTACTTCGCATCAACTATCCACGGTTCCTCACTGAGAAGATCGGGACCCCTCCCCGTATCACACCATCCAGGCGGTATCGCGGACTCACGGTGTCGGCGGAGTGCTGGAGAGACCGGAGGGCCAGAGGGCAGAGGCGAGCTCGCCGGTGGTGCCGGAGGGCGGAGTGGAGTGCCGGAGCCCGGATGGCGGTTGCGCAGCGCCGGTGCGGCACCGGAGGCTGAAGGCGCAGACCGCGTGGTCGACGTGGGGCACGGGCTACTGCTCGCCTGCTCGGGCAGCTCGGCTAGGGTTAGGGATTGGGCAGGATGGGAATCGGATGGACCAGGCCATTAGGGAGATGGGGACGCCATTTCGATCGCGCAAATTAATGGGCTGGGCCACAGGCCACGATGTGTTTCCGGTCATGCCGGTCGGCTGGTTGAATAGTGATGGACTGGAGGCTAGAAATAGTTATTTTGGCTCAATTAAATATGTGTATATGTATCAGGGGTGTGTCTAAATACACTACTACAGAAAAGGTCATCACAGACGGTTCGAAATCGTCATCACAGACGGTTTTGTGAACTGTCTGTATTTATGGGTCAGTGATAATCGACGGTCATCACAGACGGTTTCTGAACCGTCTGTGATTATCAGATATCACAGACGGTTTTGAGTTAAAAACCGTCTGTGATAGCTGATAATCACAGACGGTTTGGAGTTAAAAACCGTCTGTGATAGCTAATAATCACAGACGGTTTTGAGTTAAAAACCGTCTGTGATAGCTGATAATCACAGACGGTTTTGAGTTAAAAACCGTCTGTGATTATCAGCTATCACAGACGGTTTTTAACTCAAAACCGTCTGTGATTATCAGATATCACAGACGGTTTTTAACTCCAAACCGTCTGTGATTATCAGCTATCACAGACGGTTTTTAACTCAAAACCGTCTGTGATATTCCCTTCAACCCCTAAATGTATTTCTGTTTATTGGCTAGCCTCAGGAAATGCTAGCCATGCCCTCTGAAACAAGCAGATAATCACAGACATAAACATATACAATTCACACATCTCATTTCATTTCAGATACATTTCACATCTCAATTCATTTCACAGACATAAAACATCCAATTGACAACGCACTTCATTTCACAAACATAAAGCATCCATTTCGCAAATCAATTCATTGAGTTGAAATAAAATATCCATTAACAAATACACAATTGCAAAAGATCTACACTGTATTTGCACTTAGAATTACAATAAAAAATCATTCTGGGCAGTGGAACTCTCCATCTAATCTTACAACTTTTGACCACAAAAACCAAATGAGCTCTCCTCGAATTTTTGCAAAATCCGGCTGTGTCAATGCAGATGTAGAGATGGACGCAGCCTGTCGATAGGAATATCAACGCGCGCATATATAAAACTGACATGTATGAAATAAATGTGGGAAGATTGACAAACCTTAGAATTAGTGATCTTGGTGGAATCGAGGAGTAGTCTCATATGGTGGCACACGTAGTATCCACACGTGTTGCCCGGCTCCTGCTGGTGGCACTGCAAAAAATATAATGTGTTAAATCAAGTGGCATTACTACTATGTGTTGTATATGATTAATTAATGTGTAGCTAGCGAATACCTGAAACTTGCGATCATGTTTCAAGGCCTTGGCCCCTGTCGTCGAGTCACGTGTTTGTTGAACGTATGTGGCGAACGACCTTCGTTATTCGAAAAAGTTAGATTAGTTATTCGGAAGGAAAGAAAGAGTACAATGTACAATGTACGTACCTATCGAGTATTCGTGCGATAGCTGTGTACTTGGATTTGTTCTTACTTAGAGAATCAAGGTATATAGCCTTGTTCCATTTTGGTATAATTACAATTCAAATCCAATGGAAATTCTCATTGTATGGCATAAGAACAAATTCCTTATCTTGGTGAGCCAGCAGTGCTTTTGTAATATAGTCCTCGACGAAGGATGCATTCTCGATGATGGTATCAATGGCGACCAAGCGTGGGTCCAGGAAACCAATTTGTGATTTCAATGATCTAGCTTCGGTCAGCATGAATCTATATATAACATAGGAAAGCAACAAATTGTGACATATATCGGTATTACGTGAACAGAGACTGTGATTGTACAGACTTACAGCGTCCAGCATCGAACGAGTGAGGCGTCGAGAGCGTTGAGCGTGAAAAGTTCAAATATATCGTCAAAGGTCACCGCGAAGACACAGTCCTGAGCTTCGTGCAAGAAATGTTCCGGCTTGAATTTGACAGTTATACCTGAGCGCCGTTCTGCCTCTGGCTTATTGGACTCTTCCATATACCAAAGGTGGAATCTTTGGCAACCAAGTCCTAGCTTTGGAGCTCTTCCTGGACTACCATCGGCTGAGCTAGCACGAATTTGCGGGCCAATGGCATGGACGGGAAATCGTCATCATCCTTCGTCTTTGATTTGCCCTGGCCACTGCCTCGATTGTGGGTCGACTTTATGCTAGTCGACTGTAATGGTATAGACGGTGCAAGTTGCTCTGGCGAGAATAGCACCCGTGGAGATAGCACCAGTGCAGGTAGCTGTGGTTCGCATTGCCCGTGTGGAGATGGCACCAATGCAAGTTGCTGTGGTTCGCACTGCACTTCTGGTCCTGCCACCGGTGAAGAAGCCTCCAGGGAGATGTCGGTTTTGGGCCACTGGATGAATGTTCCAATGGCCTGTCCTAGATTCACGATCTCGTCGTTGGGGGGCTTCGGTAGCGGGACCACCTCAAAATTGGCATACACACAATCCACATTAACTTTTGTGAAGCCTGGCGCTAAAGCTTGACCGTGCACCATGGCCCCGATACCAGACGAATATGCCTGGCCCCAAGTAGCGTACAAGGGAATGGAGCCATATCTCACTTGGAGCCTGCACGTCGTAGGCTCCTACATAACGATACAAAATTAGCTACTCGAATAGGCCTACCAATGGAGCAAGCATTCGAGAGGTAATAATTATTACCAGGATGTCGTCCACAGGAAATTTGGACTGGGTTTGCGTCGGATTGGACGCGTAGCTACTCGGATGGTTGTGCGGGCTAGCTAGCACAGGAGCGGCGGTGGTGGCCTGCTGACTTTCTGTCTGTTTCCGCACCTCATCTCGGATTACATCAGCCATCTGAGCTAATAGCTCCTCTCTAAGAGATTCCTTGATCTCTTCTCGTAGCTGTGCGTCACGCTCGGCTTTGTTTCTCTTCCTGCGCCGATACATGTCGGAGTCATCTTGGAAACCATGTTTCCAAGGAACGTAAAGCCCAAGGCCTCTCGTACGGCCCGGGTGCTCCTTGTTTCCCAGGGCCACGGAGAGCATATCATTCTCCCTTGTTCCCTGGAATGATCCCAGGGTAGATTGAAAACTCAGCTCTTCCTGCAAGAGCACGACATGTCATTTCAATTCGTACGAAGTTGTGGAGTAATTACAAGCTACGTAGTTCGATCGATATCTTACCAGGCGCTCGGTCACTTGCTGGTCTGAAGGGTTTCGAAAGGTGACGTCCCCTGATTTCGTTGTAGATGACCTTGCTCTAATCCAATTTCGAGCGCGGTCATCCGGGATATTGGAAAACGGCGGGGCGATGTCCTGTGCAGCTGCCAGCTCATCCTCCTTCATCCACTGCGCGATTTTACCCGCATACCCAGCTGTGCCAAGTCTGTGAGGGTGTGTATTTTTTGCCTGGAGGGCCTTGTGCGCCACACTTGTACTTTTGATATCTTCGGTCGTTTTCATCGCCTTGAACTCTTCCCATTGTGGTTCCAGGAATGGGTATTTATGAACAGGCGTTTCGTCCGTCTCCACGTATTTCTTGACAAGCGTGCTCTTGAAGCTCTTCCATGCTTTGCACGCCGCTTTGTAGGTTTGTTGTTGCATAGCGTCCAGGTGTTCTTCTGGGAACTCGAACGATGCCAAAATTTTGGTCCACAGCTCACGTTTCCGAGTGTCAGGCACGTTCTTCCACGAATTGTATGTGATCTCAATTCGTTCTCGTGCAACTACTCCGACCATGGTTCGGAATGCGTTTACTGCTTTTTGAGGAAGGATAGGGACCCCAGATGCATTCACCGCTGTGATGATCTATCGGCCCTCAGGCTTCTTTGATAGCCCTCTTCCTTGGCTTCTTGATGTTGGAGCAGACGCCTCCAGCGATGATGTTGAAGAATGCGCAGGTGACATGTTGCTCATTTTGTGGGTCTATTAAGATAAGATGAGAAAGTAATCATATTGAATTGCAAGACAAGAGAGGAGTAGAGGGGAGGGGGAGAAGGGAGGGGGTGATATGGACATAGAGAGGGGGTGATGTGCCTATCTTACCAATGTACCAATGTATCAAGTCCTTCTTTTTCCCGCAAAATTCAAGTCAATTTTATTACAAAAGTGCAAAAAAAAGACATTCCAGATTCTTCGGTGAGCAGCCGACATAGCCGACTTCTTCGGTGAGCGACTATGCATCTGCTTCTTCCCACTCCTTCTCTTCATCTCTGGTCTCCGGATCACGTACGCCAGTAGCGATGATTCATCTAACTGAATCATCGCTACTGGCGTACGTGATCCAGAGATCAGAGATGAAGAGAAGGAGTGGGAAGAAGCAGATGGATAGTCGTTCACCGAAGAAGTCGGCTATATCGGCTGCTCACCGAAGAATCTGGGAATTTTTTTTTGAACTTCTGTACTAAAATTTCCTTGAATTTTGTAATACTATTACTACAAGGTCTCTAAACAAAGTGCCTATCCTAGCACCTACTTTAGTTGCTAAAACTATAAACCAAATAGCAAAGTCCCTAAACAAAGGTCTATGAAGAAAAAGACACAAACTAGTGTATCCGGTTCATTGAACGGGAACACTATAGTATGTCACTTGCTTCATTTGCTGTTTTTTGTCTAGATACATGGAGCATTTGGGTGGAAAGATCAACTATTTCGTCAGGCGCATGACTGCCAATTCGAAGCATAGCATAGCATCCGAGGCACATCCGAGGCCTGCTGCTGTGTCTTGAGGAATGCCAAGAGCTGGTATTCAGATGGGTTATGAGAATAAGATTCATAATTTATAGTTTGAGGAATGCCACATCTGAAGACCAGCTCTTGGCATTCTTCAAGACACAGCTGCAGGCCTTGGATGTGCCTCGGATGCTATGCTATGCTTCAAATTGGCAGTCATGAGCCTGACGACACAATGTATTTCTTTCCACCCAAATGGTCAATGTATCTTTTGCAATAATCGCAAGATTTCTTTATCCGGATACACTAGAATGTGTTACTTGCTTCATGCCCTTTGATCATATACTCTTCCTTGATTGGTTAATTTGTGCACATTCAAATTGTAGGGTTGCACATGATAAGATGAGGAAGCAAGAAAAGTGATACATGATGCTCAATGTTAGGAAGAGATCAGGAGAGGAGTAGAGGGAAGGGGGAGAAGGGAGGAGAGGAGTAGAGGGAAGGGGGACCCAAATGATTTCAAACTATATACTATGTACTATATACTATATACTATATACTAACACAACAAGCAATGTAATATGTACCAATATAAACTAAGCAATTGCAGTAAACAATGTACCAATGTAGTATGTACCAAATAGCAAACTAATTAAGCTACTGCAGTAAACAATGTACCAATGTAATATGTACCAAATAGCAAACTAATTAAGCTACTGCAGTAAACAATGTACCAATGTAATATGTACCAAGCATCAAGCATCAACCCAAAACACTAACAGTAAGCATGAAGCATCAACCCTAAATATGTACTAAGCAACTAACCATAACAGTATGAAGCATCAAGCATCAACCCTAAACACTAACAGTAAGCATGAAGCTCGGGGAGGGATTTGATGACCTTACGGTTTTGGTGACCTTAGGGACGCAGGAGGAGGAGGCGGCGGCGACGGAGGAGGAGGAGGAGGAGGAGGAGGAGGCGGCGACGACGACGGAGGAGGAGGAGGCAACGGGCTCGGGGTGGCGGCGACGGAGGAGGAGGCGACGGGCTCGGGGAGGTGGCGACGGAGGAGGAGGAGGCTGCGGCGACGTCTTCGTCCGGGGAGGCGGCCGGCGAGGGCTGGGGGAGGCAGCCGGCGAGGGCTCGGGGAGGCGGCGGCGACGACGGGCTCGGGATTTAGATCTAATCGAATAACTGCAGCGCACACGGAAAACCCTAGCGAGAGGGTATATGTAGGGAGATTATCACAGACGGTTCTAAACTTAGAACCGTCTGTGATAACATATCACAGACGGTTTTGAGTTAAAAACCGTCTGTGATAGTTTACTATCACAGACGGTTCTAAACTTAGAACCGTCTGTGATATGTTATCACAGACGGTTCTAAATTTAGAACCGTCTGTGATAAGCCTTTGCCGGCTGTTGCAATTAAGACAACACCAATAACTACACAGCTGCATTCATATCAACTACCAAACAGCTGCATTCATATACAACACCAACCAGCTGCATTCACACAGTGTATTTCTTGATACATTTTGTCATTCTCAAATACATCACACATATACATCACATATACATAAAATGCCAATACATTTTGTCATTCTCAAATACATCACACATATACATTTTCACATATACATCTCAAAATTGACTACATCACACATTTTCACATATACATCTCAAAATTGACTACATCACACATTTTCACATATACATCTCAAAATTGTCACACATTTTCACATATACATTCTTATTGTACTTGCTTATTTCCTTTAAAAATTAGCCCTTCATCATGATCAATGCGTACGTAACTAGTTTCGTCACGTTGTTCATCGTCGACCCTTATGCCATTTCCAAAAGGAGGTAACTCGTCAAATTGATTGTATTCCTCCTTGTCCACTACATTCTCCACTCCGACAATTCTCCTTTTTCCATGAAGAACTACATGGCGTTTCTTATTTGCCGGGTCGGTTACATAGAAAACTTGAACAACTTGATTGGCGAGTACGAATGGTTCGTCTTTGTACCCGACACGTTGGAGGTCCACGGTCGTGACACCGTACTTGTCAACCTTCACCTGTGGGAGATGCACCCAACGGCAGCGAAATAAGGGGATCTTGAAAACCACATAGTCGAGCTCCCAAATCTCTTCTATGAAGCCATAGTACGAGTTTCTCGACCCATCGGTACTGAATGCATCTATGCGGACACCGCTGTTCTGGTTAGTACTCTTGACATCCTGAGACTGCGTATAGAATGTGTACCCATTTATGTCATATCCTTGCCATGTCACAACTGTAAATGTCGGCCCTTTTGCCAACCATGTCAGCGTCTCACTCGGCGAGCTCCTAGCGATTTGCTCCTTCAACCATTGGTTGAACCGACGGTTGTGTTGCCTCATGATCCCAACATCCGGCCGCTCTGGATTCTGTTGCCGAAGCACACCCTTGTGCTGGTCCACATAAGGCGCCACTTCAGTCATGTGTTGCAACACCGTGAAATGGGCTTGAGTATACATGTCCATATCTGGAGTGATTGCTTTCCTTCCGATAGTTCCGAGACCCTTCAGCCTCCCCTCATGACGAGATTGAGGGACACCTATCGGTTGAATCTGAGCCATATAATCGACACAAAACTCAATGACCTCTTCGCTTGCATAACCTTCGACGATGCTGCCCTCCGGCCGAGAACGATTCCGTACGTAGGACTTGAGAATTCCCATGAACCTCTCAAATGGGTACATGCTACGTAGGAATACGGGCCCGCACATTTTTATCTCCCACACAACGTGAACAATGAGATGGACCATGATATCGAAAAACGAAGGAGGGAAATGCATTTCAACGTGACATAGAGTCATCACCACCTCGTCCTGCAGAGCATCTAGTCCTTCGGGATCGATGACCTTCTGAGCAATTGTGTTAAAGAAATAACATAGCCTCATGATTGTCTCTCGGACTTTGATCGGCAAAATATTTCTAATTGCAATAGGGAGCATCTGTGTCATCAGCACATGACAATCATGAGACTTCATGCCATTTAACTTCAAATCTTGCATCGAAACAAGTTTCTTCACGTTGCCGGAGTAACCAGACGGAACTTTGACACCATGCAAGCACTGGCACAGTTCTGTTTTCTCAGCCTTGGACAGAGTGTAACACGCAGGGGGAAGGTACGTTCGTGCATTATCAGTGCATGTCGGTGCTAACTCAGGCCTGATGTGCATATCAGCCAAGTCAAGCCGTGCGTTGACGCCGTCCTTTGTTTTATCACGGATGTTCAGTAAGAGACCAATCAAGCTGTCGCACACATTCTTTTCTACGTGCATGACGTCGATGCAGTGCCGAACATCTAGGTACTCCCAATAAGGTAAGTCCCAAAATATTGATCTCTTCTTCCAGGTGTTCTTCTCATGAGCCCTCAATTTACGTCCCTTTCCGAGGACAACATCTAAATCCTTAACCATATCATAAACCTCGCGTCCCCTTAAATGCCTTGGAGCTGAACCGTCTTCCTTCTCTCTGTCAAATTGTTTCTTCATCTTGCGGTATGGGTGAGCCCTCCGAAGGAACCGGCGGTGACGCATGTAGACGGTTTTGCGTGAGTGTCTCAGCCACACACTCTCGGTACCATCTAAACAGTGAGTACAAGCTTTGGCACCTTTTATACTATGGCCCGATAGGTTACCAAGGGCAGGATAGTCATTTATGGTGCAGAACAATAAGGAGCGCAGAGTGAAGTTCTCTCGTTTGTATGCATCCCATACCTGTACCCCTTCGTTCCACAGTACTTTTAGATCTTCCACCAACGGTGCTAGGAACACATCGATATCATTCCCAGGTTGTTTTGGCCCTTGGATAAGTATTGACAGCAAAATGTACTTTCGCTTCATACACAACCAAGGAGGAAGGTTATAGATGCAGAGAGTCACGGGCCATGTGCTATGTCGGCTGCTCATGCTACTGAATGGATTCATTCCATCTGTACTCAGTCCAAACCTTATATTCCTTGGTTCTGCACCGAACTCTGCAAAACTCATATCGATGTTTCTCCACTGCGCGGAATCAGCAAGGTGTCTTAGCATTCCATCCTTCTTGCGCTCCTCCGAGTGCCAACGCAGCAGTTTTGCCTCCTTTGGATTTGCATAAAACCTTTTCAAACGGGGAATTATAGGAAAATACCATGCCACCTTAGTAGGAGGTCCTTTCTTCACCTCTGTTCCCTCGCCATCATCTGATTGATTGTTACATTTGTATCGGGATGTGTTGCACACCGGACATACATGCATGTTTGCATACTCTTTACGGTAGAGGATACAGTCGTTCGGGCATGCATGTATTCTTTCTACTTCCATTCCCAACGGACAAAGAACCTTCTTGGCTTTATACGTGGTTTTAGGCAACTCATTTCCCTCCGGAAGCATGTCCGCTAAAAGACCTAGCAGCGCCATGAAACTCTTGTCGGACCAACCGTTGCTTGCCTTCAATTTCAACAGTTCAAGCACGCCCGACAACCTCGTGTACTTGCAGCCCGTGTACAAAGGTTTCTCTGAGTCCTCCATCAAGCCACGGAATTTAACATACTCTCTCTCATCATAGTTCTCTTCTACATCGCGAAGCATCTGATCCAGATTATCATCGTGCAACCTATCTGAATCCGAGCCACAATCGACATCAGCCGGCGGCATGTCATTCACTTCACCTGCGATGTCATCCGGGGGCATATCATTCACTTCACCGGCGATGTCATCCGGCGGCATATGATCATTCACTTCGCCATGACTGGTCCAACACGTATAATCCTTTTTGAAACCCCTCCGAATCAAGTGCGCTTCAATTTGCCCTCGGTTCTTAAACATCTTCAAATTCTCGCAGTCAGTGCATGGACAACACATATATTCCACCCCCTTATTCAACATATCCTCCTCGGCGGCTCTTATAAAAGCAGAAACGCCATTAATGTACTCTTCACTCACACGGCTCGCGGCATACATCCAGCTTCGGTCCTACGTTACGTACATATATAACAACTTAGTATTAAAATCTAGAATAACTAATTATAACTACATATATACCAGCCACATTTATTATATTGAGACTTAATTTCCTAGCTCAATTCATATTACAAACACAATAGCTATTATATAACCAACAATTTTGCAAATTAATTAACCATCTTCAATAACCACTCATGGATTACTTACACCTAAATTGTAATGCAATTAAAAATAAATAAATTTCATTACTAACCATATCTACAGCAACCAGGAAAGTCTGAATCTTAATTCAAAGCTCAATCTCTGCCTCTTCCCACCAAATTAACTGGCCTGAAATCGCTCTAGCTTCCTCCCGAGTGAAAAAGTGCGCAGCAGTGGCTAGATCTGGATCGAAATGAAGACGATGTGGTCTGAGCAGCGCAATAAATGCCTTAGTCATTATCACAGACGATTTTTAACTAAAAACCGTCTGTGATAACCAGTTATGACAGATGGTTTTTTATTAAAAACCGTCTGTGATAAATTATCATAGACGGTTTTTTATAAAAAACCGTCTGTGATAAGCTTCATACCAGAACGCTTCGCGCGTGTTTCGATGCCAGAACGCTTCGTGTTTAGATCGTCTAATTAACGTCTCTCGATCGTTATACGAAGCGTCTATATCATTCATGTTTGGGTATACGAACCGTTTGTGCTAAAGGTTAAATATGCGCTCCTAATCCAGGTCTCTAGCTTCTACGTACGTACAATACAATATACAATTAATACAACATGGCTTCTACTACTGTTCTTGTGATCATCTCCTTCCTCTCATCTGTTCATCACGAATTGTTCGGCCGGAACCTTACACAGGCGGCCAGCAATTTGCATCTGGAGCAGCTTCTTCGCACCCGCCCTGCTCTCCTTCCCCGACTTTCTTGCATCCGTCAGCATGACCTGATCCTCCGCCGTCGACGGAGGCGTCTCGCTGCCGCTCAAGAAAGGGAAACAGCCCTCACCCTGGTTCTTCTCCACAATGTGCGCAATGCGGAAGAAGCTCTACATGCATTGCAACGACTGTTGGATAGCCTTGCCGATCAAGCAGAAACGGCAGATTCTGAGGAATCTTTTCATGCTATCCTCTACGACATTATGGATGCTGCTGATCATTTGCCAAGGCTGCACGAGGAAGTGCTGAGGACAAGGGCAATCTTAACGGCGTTCGAGAATTTAGCGGCTGATCCTCCAAGTTCCCAAGTTGAAGAAGAAGCTTACGAAGCCCAAAAGAATACAATCTGGGAAACTCTTTACCTGTGCGACTTTTGTAATAAATTTGGCTCTAATTGAAATTAATAAATTTGCCTTTAATTTGTGATCTCTTGTCTCAGTAGTTCTGTAGTTAAGTTATCAGAAGCAATGTGTACTTATATATTAACCTCTGATCTAGAATATGACAGACAAAGGGACATCACAGCCGGTTCTTGTGAAAAACCGTCTGTGAACATTCCCAGATGGTTCTTAACAACAACCGGCTGTGATAGTCGACACAACACAGACGGTTTTTAATAAAAAACCGTCTGTTATAATCCCAGATTATCACAGACGGTTTTTAATAAAAACCGTCTGTGATATTCCAGTATCACAGACGGTTCAGCAGTTAGAATCGTCTGTGATACTCCTTTTTCCCGCCACAAATACCACAGACGGCCTTCAAATTAAAACCGTCTGTAATAGTTTACATTACAGACGGTTTCACAAAACCGTCTGTGATTTGCCGTCTACTATTAGCCTTTCTGTAGTAGTGATATCACCCGAATGTTTTCTTCCTAACAATCATCCAGATTTGAGACCGTTGGATTAGAGATCCAACGGCCCCTTTTTTTGGAGGAGGGGGAGATTTTTTTTTGGAGGAGGTGAGTGGAGAATTTATGGCCATTGGATCTCTAATCCAATGGTCATAAATCTGGATGATTGTTAAAAATAAAACATCCGGGTGATGTTTATGAATACCCATGTATTATACCTTATATATACTAGATTTTTTGTCTAAAAATTTGGGTCCTTGGATCTAGGCTCCTTCATCCGCCTTGCGGTGTACGAGTGGGTGATGCGTAGTTTGGATGTGAAGCGTCCTTCGACTGAGCTGTTCTGCTTCCTCCACTACGCCTCACTCACGATGGCGTACGCCTTTGAGAACATGTGCTCCTCATATGGGGTGATAACCCTCCATCTCCAGGGAAGCCGACAGAAGTTCAAGTTTCCCACAAGGCTCACAAAGCTAAGTGGGAGTCATGGAGGGACTTGTGGATCTACTATCCCGCTCAAGGATCTGGCCTCGTCAGTATGGGCAAGAAGCTGTTGGTTGATCGCTCGATGCACTTCTCGCCTTCTTTAGGCGCAACAGACAAGGCCCACTGATACCTTCTACAGGGGCTTGCCTTGAGGTTCAGCATGTGCGACCTCATCGAGGAGGACTACATGCTGAGGATTGCCCCCTCGGCCAAGGCTGGAACTTGACCTTCGCAGAGGGCGAGGCACCGGGGAACATTTGGGCCTTCTAAGGCTTTGCCAAGTTGCAATGTAAGCTCCCACCTCCTCATGTGTCATGTTCGCACGGTACACAGTCCTCCTCTAACTCCCTCTTTGGGCATGCAGGCTTTATGCTTCCACAGGCAAAGAGGGTGACAGTGGCCATACTTGGGCATGAGATGAAATCAGAGCATAGTGTTGTGGAGAATCTGATCACGGGGCCTGGCGCAATCGGGCATGCAAGATGCTGAACATGCTTGTACCTGCTCGCCCCCCCTCGACGAGGAAGGTGGGTCTAGGTGGGGTACAAACACCCTCGTGTGGCCTTGGAAGACTCGCCCTCGACTCTCGAGTCAGCAGGGTGCGAGAGCCCCTATATCTCGCCCTAGGCAGCGTCTTTCGACGCTGAGGGTTCTTCTCGTCGCCCTAAAAAGGGAAAAGGACTTGCGATGGATAACACCCCGCCTGGCTCTTCAGGGTCTCCCACCTCCTTCCTAGGTGACACCTCAATCTTGGGCTATAGGGGAGCTCCTAGGAGAGAGACCGGCGAGGGGGCGCCGACGGTGATGCCCGCTGTCACCCTTCATGGTTTTGTCTCATCAAGGGCTCTGCCCATTGATCTATCTTCACTGGAGAGCTCAGGTGGAGGCGACGCAATAGTCGACGCTAACACGGTAGACACTGCATCGACAAGCACGTCAAGGGCCACGACGGGCGGTGTTCTGCTAGCTACGGGGATTGCTGAGGAGGTGATGGCCCCCTCGTTTGGGGCTGAGCGTGTGCTTCCAACCCCCCTGGCGCCAGGTGGGCTTGTCCCTAGGCGCGGGCTAAGTACACTGTTGCTAGCTCAGGGACGCGTCACCACGGAGGACTTCATGCTGTCAAAGCCCATGCTCGACTTCTTAGGTGATGTTGTCTCATGTGTGGCACCTGCCGGCCACGACTCTAAGGACGATCCTTTGACTAAGAGGAAGGCGTTCACTTCAGTGGAGTACGACCTCATGGAGGGGAGGACTAGCTTGACCTCGGAAGGGAGACTCAACCTTAGAGGGGAGAATTAGCTCGATTCCGTCGGGGAGACTCACTTGACATTAAAGGAGAGGACTAGCTCGGCCCTGGAGGGGAGAATTAGCTCAACCCCAGAGGGGCGGGTGACTTTGTCCCAGAGGAAAATTGCCAACTTGACCCTGAGGTGAGATCGCCAACTCGACCTGGGCTATAGCCTAAGAGCACAAAACATTCCACAATAGCATGGCAAGAGCATATATATTTTAGGGCGAGGGATGTCATACTAGGCCCGGTGCAAAAAGATGCAATGAAGGTGACATGACAAGCTTAGTAGCAATATGTAATACTTACATACATTGTCCGCATTCTAGCTATACTTGAGCTTGACTTCATCGAGTGATTGCAATCAAAATGATCCCAGGCGAGTGGCGCGTATAACTTCATACAGTTCTTCCTACTTGGAGCTCAACTAATTTCTGTTGAGGTCCGAGTTGGCCTTCTTCTTGAGAATGAGATCCCCAACCTAGATGGGACATGGTCGGACAGCTTTATTGTACATCTTAGCCATCACTGCTTGATACCAATCAATGTTGAGAGTTGCCTCTTGGCGGATGGCATCAGTCGATTCCAATGAGATTTGGCGAACGGCGTCGCTTAGGGCCATCATGGTATGAAGAGATCCAAGCTTGACCTCCTCCGGCCTGACGGCCTCGTCGCCGTACAGAAGCTTGAATGGGGTGAAGCCCATGTTCTGGCTCAGCGAAGTACGCTTCATACAGATCACGCTTGGGAGCTCATCCACCCAATGGCCCCTCGGGAGGTCGAAGAGACGAGTGCGGAGTCTCGACAAGATCATCCCATTAGCTCTCTCCACAGCCCTATTGGCCTTTGGGCTAGCAACCAATGCGAAACAAAGATTGATTCCTAGGCCCACACAGAATTTGCGAAAGGAAACTTCATCGAATTGAATCCCATTATCGATGGTCACCTCGTTGGCACTTCGAAGTGGCATATGATATTCTTCCATACGAACTTTTGAACTGTCACAGAGGTTATCTTGGCCAGTGGCTCAGTCTCAATCCACATGGATCCTCCATTGCCCTATGCGCTTCTTGGGGCCAGGCGTATCCATCCAGTGCTGAGGCCTTGGTGCACGGTGTAACTCTAGAGTCAAGTTTCATAAAAGTGAATGTGGATGGTGTTCATACCAATTTCAAGGTCGTCTCGCTGCAGATGCCCCCAAGCGATGAGGTCGGGACTCTATGGCAAGCCGTTGGAATATTCATCTAGTGGCCCAAGAGGGACATCTGCCTGGAGGCTCCTGCACTGGTGTCAACTTCACGGGAAAGTCCTGCATCGGTGCGAAGTCTACAGGAGCTATCTGCACTGGTGTCAAGTCTATGGGAGTTATCTGCACTAGTGCAAAGTCCACAGGAGCTATTTGCACCGGAGCTACTTGCACTAGAGTTACCTACACCGACGAGGCAAGGGCGCAGTGAATCACATGCATCTACATCTCGTGCTTGGTCAACTACTGTGAAGTTGATCTCTAACAACCGAGGCCGAAGGGCAAACCAAAGAAGACTGATGATACCCCTTATTTGCCATTGGCTCAAAAATTCATGCTAGGTAAGCCGTTGGTCATCTCGATAGAGCACCTCCAAACCCTTGTATTGGTTTGCCAGAGATTGCATGCATGGTACATAGAACAGGCCAACAAGCCAGAGGGACAACGACGCTCGGGTGTCAATGTCAAGTTCAGGTCATATCATCTTCAGCATGATATTCATGATTATGTCTTCACGGTGATCCTTAAGGACTTGTTCTTTCTCTTCAAATTTGATGCCCTCGCCACCTCACTCATTTGATGTTGGACACTGTAAGTGTGTACAATCATAGTCTACATTCATGTAATACTGATAAATGTCATATATATAACTCATTGCTTTTGTGTATATATATAGATACATGGTGACTGAATCTAGATTAACAAAATCACCAATAGGTTTTCTCGACCTACACTTGGTCGCCATGGATATAATCAAGGAGAATATATCATTCGTCAAGAATTACATGATGATGACATTGATGACTCACCACAACAAGGAATTTGTACTTATACCCTAAAACCAGGGGTAAGTACTGCACTAGTAGCTATACTTGTTGATTTGTACTTTATAAGTAACACGGACTTAGGTTTAATGACCATGACGACATGTTTGCGTAGGTTCCACTGGATTCCAACTGTAATTATATCAAAATGGAACAATGTAATATACCATAATTCCATAAAGAAGGCCAAAACCGACTTCATAGTTGTCCAACAATTAATTAACAGGCAAACACATTTACTCCATAGATAACTTTATTGTAGTCTTTCCTTCCTTCACAATGACTAAGGCTAACTTTTTTGAATCACGTAGATCGTTCGCCTTATATGTTACTACTGTATGAAAATCCAAGGGATGGACCAACATCCTGCGACACGATCTAGATTTTCCGTATTCACTAGTATATATTAATCCTATATAACACTTCGCAGTAATGCCTCTCGAACTAATAAATTCTATTTTTGCAGTGCCACCAACAGCCGCTAGGCAACACATATGGATAATATGTTTCCCACAACGTGGAACTACTCCTCGATTCCGCGAAGACCAATGATCCTTAGGTTTGTCAATCTTGCAATATTTTTTTCATACTTATCGATTAATATGTATGCACGACATTGATCTTTGTACCGACAGGTTGCGACTATCGCTACAACAGTGTTGGAATAGGCCGAGCTCCAAAAAATTCGAGCACAGTGTGCGTACTTCTTGATGTCTTATGTCATAAGGGAAGATGAGGAGTTCCATTATGTAGAGTGAACTTGTTTGGAATAAGATCGAACTTAATGGTACATGTATATTTGTTAATGCATGGTTAATTTATTTTATTTCAGTTAATTGATTTGTGAAATGGATGTTCTTGTTTCTGAAATGAATGTGAATTGCATGTATACATGTATTTATTGTTTTTCTACTTGTTTCAGAGGGTATGACTGGTATTTCCTGAGGCTAGCCAACAAATAGAAATATATTTAAAAATACAAAAGATTATCATATATGGTAATTAACTCAACCATTTGTGATAGTTCACTATCACATGTGGTTTATACTACAAATCGTCTGTGATAGTTTAATAGCACAGACGGTTTGTAGCTGAACGTGTCTGTGATTCATCAAATATCATAGACGGTTACTACTATAAACTGCCTATGTTAGTCAACTATCACAGACAGTTATGAGTTAATAACCATCTGTAATAGTATGTATCACAGATGGTTCGAAAACCATCTATGATGATTTTATATCATTACTGACCTATAAACTCAGATAGCTCATGAAACCGTCTATGATGATGTTTTTGAACCGTCTGTGATGACTTTTTATGCAGTAGTGAATCATATTTCTACTATAGTACAATTTATTTGGAGTGAAACCATAACTTGTAAATTTTGGCTTATAGAGTTCTTAAATAAGAAATAGGGTGGAATCATATAGACTTCAAGTCATAGGGTGCAAGTTATTATGTGCTTGTTTGAGGATTATATATTTTTCTTAGCCAAACAAATCTTTCTGAGATTAACATAAGGCTAATAAATTGCATTTTTTCATGTGCTGCTAGGAAATTTTGTTTCCCCTATTACCTACTAGGCATTTATACACATAAAGAACTAGTAGATAAATAACCTATGTGGTTAATTGAAGCTTAGTTGACTTCAAGAGCACATTTTTAATAATTATTTCTAATAGGCAACACTACTACAGAAATCCACATTACAGACGGTTCAGGAACGTCATCACAGACGGTTTTCTGAACCGTCTGAAATTATGGGTCAGTGATAATCCAAGTTATCACAGACGGTTTTCGAACCGTCTGTGATTATGCGATATCACAGACGGTTTTTCATTAAAAACCGTCTGTGATTATCCGATATCACAGACGGTTTTTTAAAAAAATTGTCTGTGATATCGGATAATCACAGACGGTTTTTAATGAAAAACCGTCTATGATATCGCATAATCACAGACGGTTTTTAATGAAAAACCGTCTGTGATACTCCTCCCCCCCCCCCAGCAGAATCTATTTCTGTTTATAGCTAGCCTCAGGAAATGCTAGCCATGCCCTCTGAAACAAGCAGATAATCACAGACAAAAAACATACAATTCACACATCTCATTTCCTTTCAGATACATTTCACAGACATAAAACATCCCATTGACATCGCACTTCATTTCACAAACATAAAGCATGCATCCATTTCGCAAATCGATTAATTGAATTGAAATGAAATATCTATTAACAAATGCACAGTTACAAAAGATGTGCACTGCATTTGCACTTAGTGATAAGACCAATAAGAAATCATGGTTCGCAGTGGAACCGTCCTCCTGGCGTTATGACTTGAGTCAGCAAAAAGTACGCCAACTCTCCTCGAATCCCTCCAAGAATAGGCTGTTTCAATGCAGTTGACGGGATGGACCCAGCCTGTCGATAGGAATATCAATGTGCGTATATATGTAACGTGTTAAGTATGAAGTAATTATGGGAAGAGTGACAAACCTTGCGATTGGTGAGCCTCGAGGAATCGAGGAGTAGTTCCATATGTTGGCAAACGTAGTATCCACATGTGTTGCCCGGCTCCTGCTGGTGACACTGCAAAAAATGGAATGTGTTAGTTCAAGAGGCATTAGTACCAACGGTTGCATAGGATTAATTAATGTGAAATAGCGAATACCTTAAAATCTCAAACATGTGTCAGCAGGGCTTTGGCCCCGCGCTTCGAGTCACCTCCCTTTTCAATGTAGGTGGCGAACGCCCTACGTAATTCGAAAAAGTTAACCTTAATCATTCGGAAGGAAAGAAAGTACAATGTAGATATGTATGGGGAATATGTGCTTACCTATCGATTACTTGGCTGAGAATTGTGAAGTCCATTTTATTCTTACTTAGGGAATCAAGGTAATATACCTTGTTCCATTTTGGTACAATTACTATTAAAATCCAATGAAAGTTCTGAAGGAAGGGCATAAGTACATAATCCTTCTTGACGCAACCCAGCAGTCCTGCTGCAATGTACCTCTCGACGAGGGGTGTATCCTGGCCGATGGTTTCCTTGGCGACCAATTGTGGGTCCAAGAAACCAACTGATAAGTTGGATGATCTAGCTTTAATCAGCATGTGTCTATATATATACACACGAAAGCAGAAAATTAGATATGGCATTTATCGGTATGACATTAACGGAGACTGTGATTGTACACACTTACAGCGTCCAGCATCGAATGATTGAGACATCAAGAGCGTTGAACGTGAACAGATCGAATAAATCCTCAAAGGCGACCACGAACATACACTCTTGAAAACTGTGGTGTAAATCTTCTTCGGTGAATTTGACAGTGATACTTGAAGTCCGTTCTCCCTCTAGCTTATTGGACTGCTGCATATACCACATGTGCAATTGCATGCAACTATATGGTAGCTTTTGGAGGTATTTTTCCTCGAGCAACGGCTGACCAAGCATGAATTTGCGGGCCAAAGGTAGGTACGGAATATCATCATTGGTCTTCTTTGCTTTGCCCTTGCTGGCCTTGCTGCATCGGCTATAGGCCGACTTAACGGCAGTCGGCAGCAGCGGTGCAAGTTGCTCTGGCGAGAATAGGACCCGTGGAGATAGCACCGGTGCAGTATCCGGTGGTGGAACCGACTGGTCTTGTAATGGAGATGGCACCAGTGCAAGTTGCTCTAGCGAGAGTATGACCAGTGGAGATAGCACCGGTGCAGTATCCGGTGGTGGAACCGACTGGTGTTGTAATGGAGATGGAACCAGTGCATGTTGCTCTGGTCCTGCCACCGGTGAAGAAGACTCCAGGGAGATGTCGCTTTTGGGCCACTGGATGAATGTTCCGATGGCCTGTCCTAGAGTCATGATCTCGTCGCTGGGGGACTTCGGTAGCGGGACCACCTCAAAATTGACATGCACACCATCCACATTAACTTTTAAGAGATGCCTTGATCTCTTCTCGTAGCTGTGCGTCACGCTCGGCTTTGTTTCTCTTCCTGCGCCGATACATGTCGGAGTAATCTTGGAAACCATGTTTCCATGGAACGTAAAGCCCAAGGCCTCTCGTACGGCCCGGGTGCTCCTTGTTTCCCAGGGCCACGGAGAGCATATCATTCTCCCTTGTTCCCTGGAATGATCCCTCGGTAGATCGAAAACTCAGCTCTTCCTGCAAGAGCACGACATGTCATTTCAATTCGTACGAAGTTGTGGAGTAATTACAAGCTACGTAGTTCGATCGATATCTTACCAGGCGCTGGGACACTTGCTGGTCTGCAGGGTTTCGAAAGGAGACGTCCCCCGATGTCGTTGTAGATGACTTTGCTCTAAGCCAATTTCGAGCGCGGTCATCTGGGATATTGGAAAACGGCGGGGCGATGTCCTCTGCAGCTGCCAGCTCATCCTCCAACCTCCACTGCGGGAATTTACCCGCATACCCAGCTGTGCCAAGTCTGTGGGGGTGCGTGTTTTTTGCCTAGAGGGCCTTGTGCGCCACACTTGTACTTTTGAAATCTTCGGTCGTTTTCATCGCCTTGAACTCTTCCCATTGTGGTTCCAGGAATGAGTATTTAGTAAAAGGCGTTTCGTCCGTCTCCACGTATTTCTTGACAAGCGTGCTCTTGAAGTTCTTCCATGTTTTGCACGCCGCTTGGTAGGTTTGTCGTTCCACAGCGTGTAAGTGTTCTTCTGGGAACTCGAACGATGCCAAAATTTCGGTCCACAGCTCACGTTTCCTAGTGTCAGGCACGTTCTTCCACGAATTGTATGTGATCTCAATTCGTTCTCGTGCAACTATTCCGACCATGCTTCGGAATGCGTTTACCGCTTGCTTAGGAAGGATAGGGACCCCAGCTGCGTTTACCGTTGTGATGGTCTGTCGGCTCTGAGGCTTCTTTGATAGCCCTCTTCCTTGGCGTCTTGATGTTGGAGCGGACGCCTCCGGCGATGATGTTGAAGAATGCGCGGGTGACATGTTGCTCATTTTGTGGGTCTATTAAGATAAGATGAGAATGTAATCATATTGAATTGGAAGAGAGGAGTAGAAGGGAGGGGGTGATATGGACATAGAGAGGGGGTGATGTGCCTATCTTAGCACCTACTTTAGTTGCTAATACTATAAACCAAATAATAGAATCAATAACAGTCTCAACATGGATATGTGCTCTCAAATTGTAGGGTTGCACAAGATTAATCTTGGCCGTCCCGCTACTAAATCATATACTCTTCCTTGATTGGTTATGCCAAATAATGAATTCAGTCTTTTGAGCTCTAGATACAAACTCTACAATCTCAAGATCAAGATATATTCAGCATGCATATATTCAGACAGCAGTTAACTTTTAACTTGTCAAGATGAAATCCTAACAGATCAATTTAATAACATGCCATAACTGTAAATCCCACAGGCAATCTCAGTATATGGAAGATTATATATAACAGCTATTAGAGCTCAAAGACCGAATGAACCAATCTCAGTATATGAATTTATCATCATCGAGCAACTGTAAATCCCACAGGCAATCTCAGTATATGGAAGATTAACAAACTTGAATATACATGAATGCAACTAAGCAACTAACCATAACAGTAAGCATAACAAACTTGAATATACAGTAAGCATATACCATAACAGTAAGCATATAACAGTAAGCAACTAACCATATACATAACAGTAAGCAACTAACCATATACATAACAGTAAGCATATAACAGTAAGCCCTAAACCCTAACACTCAGTATGAAGTATCAAGCATCAACCCTAAACCCTAACAGTAAGCATGAAGCTCGGGGAGGGATTTGATGACCTTAGGGTTTTGGTGACGTAGGAGGAGGCGGCGACGACGGAGGAGGAGGAGGAGGCGGCGACGCAGGAGGAGGCGGCGGCGACGGAGGAGGAGGAGGCCCCAGGCTCGGGGAGGCGGCGGCGACGACGGGCTCGGGGAGGCCGCCGGCGACGACGGAGGAGGAGGAGGAGGCGACGACGACGGAGGAGGAGGAGGAGGAGGCGACGACGGGCTCGGGGAGGCGGCGGCGACGACGGGCTCGAGTGAGGCGACCGGGGAGGGCTCGAGTGAGGCGGCCGGCGAGGGCTCGGGGGAGGCAGATCGGGATTTAGATATAGAATAACTGCAGAATACACGGAAAACCCTAGACACGGGTATATATAGCAGATTATTACAGACGGTTCTAAACTTAGAACCGTCTGTGATATGAATATCACAGACGGTTCTAAGTTTAGAACCGTTTGTAATAAGCATACTATCTCAGACGGTTCTACGTTTAGAACCGTCTGAGATAGTAGGCTTATCACAGACGGTTCTAAACTTAGAACAGTGTGCGTACTTCTTGATGTCTTAGATCATAATAGAAGATAGGGAGTTCCATTATGTAGAGTGAACTTGTTTGGAATAAGATTGAACTTAATGGTACATGTATATTTGTTCATGCGTGGTTAATTTATTTTATTTCAGTTAATTGATTTGTGAAATAGATGTTCTTATTTCTGAAATGAATGTGAATAGGATGTATACATATACTTATTGTGTTTCTGCTTGTTTCAGAGGGCATGGCTAGTATTTCCTGAGGCTAGCCAACAAATAGAAATAGATTTAAAAATACAAAAGAATATCATATACGGTTATTAACTCATAACCATCTGTGATAGTTGACTATCACATACGGTTTATACTACAAACCGTCTGTGATAGTTTAATAGCATAGACGGTTTGTAGCTGAAACTGTCTGTGATTCATTAGATATCACAGACGATTTCTACTACAAACTAGCTGTGTTAGTCAACTATCATAGACGGTTATGAGCTAATAACCATCTATAATAGTATGTATTATAGACGGATCGAAAACCATCGGTGATGATCTCATGTCATTACTGACCTATAAACTCAGGCAGCTCATGAAACCATCTATGATAATGTTTTTTGAACCATCTGTAATGACTTTTATGCAGTAGTGAATCATATTTCTACTATAGTACAATTTATTTGGAGTGAAACCATACCTTGTAAATTTTGGCTTATAGAGTTCTTAAATAAGAAATAGGGTGGAATCATACAGACTTCAAGCCTTAGGGTGCAAGTTATTATGTACTTGTTTGAAGATTATATATTTTTCTTAACCAAACAAATCTTTCTAAGATTAACACAAGGCTAATAAATTGCATTTGTTCATGTGCTGCTAGGAAATTTTGTTTCCCCTATTACCTACTAGGCATTAATACACACAAAGAACTAGCGGATAAATAACCTATGTGGTTAATTGAAGCTTAGTGGATACCTAGAGCACATTTTTAATAATTATTTCTAATAGGCAAGGTAATATATCATTTAGAATGTTAGGCGTACAATTCACAATTTTTTATTCCATGCAAGATTATTGATTACTACAGGTAAAAATGCTACTAGCAAGCAGTTACTATAGGTAAGATGTGCTAACGAGCATAGAGCAATATAGGTAAGGTAAGAAATCCTATACAGTAGGTAATTTCTATCATTTTCTATGATTTACCCTACCATTCTGAGAAAATACATTGTTCTAATGCAAAAGTTTTTGGCCTGAAGAAAAAGATAATAACTTGCTTTACTGAGCATAACCAAGTTCTACATGAACTATATCTAAACTAATTATGTAGCTCGTGTAGGCAAGTGACATCTAATTATAGCTAATGGTAACATGGAGATTACTGCATGTCTCTATATACCTCCCCGTGGACTAATACATACTCTGAATGCACCTACTTTCTTTCTCTTTCACTATACTACACGTGGCCTTTTCTGCGGCGAAGAGTATTTTATTTCTTTTGAGTATTTCCACATTCTCTCGAACATGCGTATTTACTATGGTACTAGCAGTGTGATTCTTTGTTAGGAGATCACTCTACTTCTCCACAACTAGCAAGGCAAAGTAGTGTAGTTAGTGTGATGATACCGCTATTGTAAAGTAAATTTTCTAGGGTGGAAGGAGGACATAGTCTTCTCAATTATATCAAGTTTAGTAAACTCTTGCTTACATAACCTAGTTGAAAAACTGTACGGTGCATGATAGGATTATAATTCATTGTGGACTCCTTATCCCAAAAGTGGCAAATTGATTCCGTCCTATTGTGTCTACAAGAGCACAATTGGCTTTGCACGATGGCGCATGTGGACACACTTCCTGCCTAGCGGCGAGCGGCGACACTCCCTGTGCCATGGCTTGATTAAGAGATAAAGTTATATGATTAATATCAACATTCAACATCCATGTAGGGTGGTTACTGCCATCCAGAACGACCAAAATCCCTTTTAGGGTGTGTTCATATTGGCTTCTGCTTGGAGAAGCCAGAAACTAATATGAGCACCTAACTTCTCAAAGTAGCTTTTCCACTCCTCTCACTCCCGTCTCGCTCTGAGGATAAGGTAGGAGCCACGAGCACAACACGCATCCTACTCCTCTCGTTCCCGTCTCGCGCATGCATCTCTCCCTCACTTTTCCCATTGCTCATTTTTCTGCTATTAACAATCACACTTATGCTGGGGCCTCGCGCCTAAGAACGCTCGGGACCTCTTGCCTGACAACATCAGAAGAACCATGTGCCCGGTGCAGAAAATCAATTACCCCAAACAAACAATTGCCATGCTTTCAAGGGGTACGAGGTTTAAGGTTTCACAAATTTATGGAAACTTATGTACCTTAGAAATTCAATTTCTAGGATTAAATTAAATTTTCAGAATTTCTAAATAGTTGAAGTTAACTAACTTAGAGTACATTTTCCTAACCTGCACGAAAATGCTTCGCTCCAAAGAACACGCAAAATAGAACTCATGTTTATTTTGCTCCAAGATTTCTTAGGCCTGAGCCTTCTGTAGGAAATCAGAGGGCTGATCAATTGCTTCTTGCAAATAATTGTATAGGGTCCAGGGTTATATTGGTAGTTTGGTACTTTGGACAATATGGAAGGTACAAAATGCAAGTCTTTAATGGGGTGATGAAGAACATCTTGCAACTGGTCACGGTAGTCAAGAAGTGCCACCAATGGCGAATGGCGGGAGCAGTGTGTGCATTGATAGTTTGTTTCCTTGAGTTGTCCTTAAGGGTTGTGGTAGAAATTATTCCAGGGGAATGACTAGCGAATCTCTTTGTATGTAATATGTGCATGTTTGTTGAAATTTGTCTACAACACTTTAGGTCTCTGCATTGTACATTTTCCTTTTCCGTTAACACGAAAAGATAAGCAGCTCTCCTGAGTGTTCCGAAAAAAGAAATAAGCTAATGAGTTACACACTCATATGGTACAATCATCATACTTTTTAGAACTCCATTTGCCGGCAGGAGAGACTAATAGACTATCCAGGGAGGGAGAGGAGTCTACAAGGAAGACATAAAATACGCAAGAACAATCCATCATGTGCTAAAAAATGTATTTCCCAAGTCTATATGAACATTACAAATGGAGGCTTGAATGTGACATTGAAAGCAACCATTCCTCTAAAAATAATCTTGTTTCTTGTTAATCAAAACGTCCAGAAAACTATAGTAATAAAAGCGTACAAGGTTGTCCCTTCATTTGACCTTTGATAAGGTGTGCCTGAAGAGAAATATAAAATCTTGACTGTAAGTGATGTAAACAAAACTGACATTTGTAGTAAAAACCAAAATCTCTTCTCCGGCCAGGAAACAATGACAGATCAGATGAGAGCTAGTTTCTACAACGAAGGAACAAGTCAAGTGAGGTAAATGATCGCCATATATTTGACGCAAGGCAAACTTAATTGGAGTTAATTGAAACATTTTGCAAACATAACTCGGGCAAAGTGAAACTATTTAAAAATATGTTGTTTTCTAAAACCAGTGTGCCTCCTCGAATTAAGACAAGACTAAATTACTAGACGAAGACACTTGGCATCACTGGTTAGTCAAGATATATTATTGTAGGAGAGTCAAGATGCAGCACTTAATTTCAACATAGCTACAGTATGCCATCTCTCCTTAATTGATCGTATATGATATTTGGAATTTGTAACAAAAGAATATACGTATGAACCAAATTGTTCATAAACTTTGATAATCTCAGTGACAAGTGGATATCTAGAATTTTGTGCAGAATATCAGGCTCACCTGTTTGTGTGTGTTGTACACAACAAACTTCGGTGGTACACACACAGCTCTGTTATTGGACTGATTCATTCACTAGAAGGCGGTTGGAACTAAATCCTAGAGTGACTTTGTTTACCGATAGGGAAACAGGGTGATTCGTAGACAAACAATTTTGACTTTAGGTTTTTAAGTCAGTCAATTATTATTACCCTATTCTTAAGTCGATCAACATGAAAAAATTTGGAAAAGTAGTTGATGACTTGTTAAAATGAAGCATTAAGAGACCCACGTAGTGCAATTAATTAAACATAAGCATGCGAATTAGAGCGTATATATGTCCAATATCCACGTACGTCACCTCAGCATGTCAGTTTCCATAATAATAATAATAATAATAATAATAATAATAATAATAATAATAATAATAATAATAATAATAATAATAATAATAATAATAATAATAATAATAATAATAATAATAATAATAATAATAATAATAATAATAATAATAATCGTTTGTAATAAGGAAAAAAAATTCTCCACTCAAGGGACATACGCATGAAATAGACAACTCAGGAAACACAGCATGGAACCACAGAATGCTTTGTCCAAAGACAGCAAACATGAGATCCTTTATGCAGTTATAAACTAGTTAGAATTTCTCACTGAGACAAAGTTAATGCAACAAGCACCGATTTCAAACAAGGACCGAGTACATAATGACCATTACTGGAATAACAGTTCAAAATGAGCATCACACTAGATCAACGACATTTCCATCTCGAGTAGACTTAACGAAGATACATGTAACTCACATATGAAGAATGCACTAATACAACAATACCTATGTGGTATTTGCGAATTCATCTGGCAAATTCAATGCTCATCGCGGCCTTCCTCTTAATGCTGCAGTAATCGGTGGTATCTCCCCCTGTACTGCACTCCGACGTGTCTGCCGCCGAGCTTCCCGACAACATGAGAGGGCAAACACCTTGTATAGACAGGGGGCGCTGCTGCACAAGGGCCGCCAGTCGCCGGAGTTCCTCTGCCACCCGGCTCATCGCCGGCCTGTTCTCACCAGTGATAACCAAGCATCGACATGCTAGCTTGGCAACTTGATGTACCAACTCCATGTTATCATCTTCAGCTATCTCTCTGTCCACAAGCTCATCAAGGCAGCCCTCCTTCGCAGCCTGCTGAAACACAGATGCGAGGCTCACCTTCTGTTTGGACAGCGGCTTCTTACGTGTTAAGAGCTCCAGAAGAACGACACCGAAGCTGTAGACATCGCTCTTATCGGTGAGCTGGAAGTTCAATAGGTACTCTGGATCTAAGTAGCCCAATGTTCCCTTCACTACCTGAGGGTTTTCATCCATCGGCCTAATCGTTGAGCACCCAAAATCCGAAACCTTCGCCCTGAAATTCTCACCAAGAAGAATGTTGGTAGACTTCACATCTCCATGGAAGATAGGGTGGTCCAGCGAGTGTAGGTATGCAAGTGCTTCAGCAGATTCAGCAGCTATTTTAAGACGGATGTCTAGTGTTCTAATGGATGCCACATTTTGCACATGAATTAGATTGTGTAAGGTTTTATGGGGCACGAATTCATACACTAGAACTGGAACCTCAAACTGCAAGCAGCAACCAAGAATCTTAACAATGTTGTCATGGTTGACTCGAGAAAGTATCAGCAGCTCCTGTCCAAATTCCATCTTCCTGTTCTCATCAACTCCCTTGCATCTCTTGATTGCAACAGGATTATTGTCTGGATCTGGATCATACCCTTTGTAGACAGTACCCTGACCTCCTTCTCCAATGACTGCCCTATTATCGAAGTTGTTTGTTGCCAGCTCAATTTCATCTCGGCCATACAACTTGAATGAAATGTTGCTTTCTATTCTCATCACATCTATTAACAACTGGCCTCCATGCTGATGAAAATATTCATCCCTCTTCCTCATGGTTTCATGGCTTATGATTCGTCTCTTGTACTTGATCCATTCTATCCAAAGAAAAAGAAATAGGCCAAGCAAAGCTGTGGAACAAATTCCTGGGAAAAGGAGGATATAAAAATCTGAAGTCAAAAGGAAGTTGATGAAAAAACTTTGAGGCGGTAGTTTATTACTCTTCGAAATGAATCACGTAGCACAAGCTGCACAACCCACACAGTGCAAGCAATATAGTTTTGTTTGGAAATATTCTATATCAACATAAAAGACGAAATATTACCAATTACCCCAGCTAAAACTGGGAGTATCATGTTTAGCCTTGACTAGAGAATTTTTTGTTTTTGCCACTGAGCCGTGCATTCATCTCGTTTTTGCCATTTTTCATTATTTGAGCCCACACATCAGTGAGACAAACCAAGTGGCAAAAGCAAAAATGGCAAAAATGAGATTTTGTTTTCAGGCGTAGTTTTTTTGAGACGGTAGTTGATTACTCTTCGAAATGAATCACGTAAACAACCCACACAGTTCAAGCAGCATAGTTTTGTTCGGAAATATTATATATCAGCAGAAATGTCGGGACCCCGGATATCCGAACCCGGACCCTCTGTGTATTACCGCACTAGTCCCAGATCAAAGCTAGTGCACACAGTCAAACAGTGATGATTCGTAACCAACAACGCTTTATTACAATAATTGAGAGTACAGACCGAAAGGTCTCTTATTACAACTGAGGTTTCAAGACCTCACACACACACACAAAACACAGCGGAAGCAGAAATAAATCCAGTGAAGACCCATCAATACGCCACAGGCAATTGACTGGCGAAGCGCGACCTAGAACTCCGGGAAGCTTTCATCGAATCCACACGCGAAGTAGTCGTAGTCTGCCTCCTGAGCTTCGTATTCTTCTGAGATTTATTTTTGAGAGCAACGCGTGAGTACATAAAGTACTCCGCAAGTCTTGGGAAAAATGCATAGATGCAAGGCTTAACAAAGGAAGGCCATATGGTTCTTTTGCACAAATCAATATTTGAAATCTCAATTACTACTAATTATTTTCGAAGGCATCAATTTAATGAAGTAAATGTTTTAACAGAACTAACTTTCTAGTGAAGGTTCCAACTACCAACACTAGCTAACCAATTACCATTGGTCAAGTTTTAAACTGCGGGTTCCATCCACCCTCTCTGGCTCCATCCGCCAGGATTCCCTTCCGAGAGTTCTCTCCACCCTCGGAATACAAAACTTTTGATTTTAAAACAAAGCCAGAAATCTACCATGTGAATGCATTCCTTGCCCGCCCTTGACCGTGGGCACGGCTATTCGAATAGTTTTACACTCTGCAGAGGTTGTACAACTTTACCCACAAGAGATAATTTATCCTAAAAGTCAACACGCTTCCTTTGGCATGAGACCCAGATAAAATATCACAAAGCCTTTACCTTACTCTAATCTAGCTAGATACCACCCGCTGAGGTTTCACCGCAGGTAGGCTAACCGCCCGAACCGAAGCCCCCTCTTGCGCCATATGAGTACAGTAAATCCCTGTCCCTCACTGTGAATAACCAGTCCATCCCTGGCATCCACTTTCCACTGGTGGCACCTAAACTAGACTATCGTAAGTTAGTCAGCTAGGTCGTACCCATATAGACTTGTGGTTGTACGGTTAATGCTCAGTTTGGACAAACACAAGCGTCGGTCCTTAATTGACTAGGGTGGAACATACACTTTACAAGATCTCGTGCTTCCTGCACCAATCCAAACTAACCATCCACCCTAATCTAAACCAATTTTCACATTTTAGTTTATTTTAAAAGAACAGTGGCAACTCCAATTACCACTAATTTTCATAAACACAGGGGTATTACAATAATTCATAATTTCCCATTTGCAAGATTTGTGAGGTATTCAATAGCATGGCTAAGCATTGTTCTACCATTCTAATACCAACAATTTAATATATTACTCTCATTAGTGAGTCAAAGGAATTTCTAGGGTTGCAAAGGTATATGGCATTCGAATTCAAATGAGGGCATAACAAGGTTGGATATAACTAATGCCTTAAGATTTGAACTAATATTTTATATAAATAGCAATGCACATAATTTAAAATAATTAAAACATTTCGAAATCATAGGTTCAAGATGATCAAAGGAGACTTGCCTTGCTCGGAGACTTGATGTTGCGAACCGTCAAAATCGAACTCTCCGGATTAGTCATAGTCTACACGCGAGGAACCAAACAAAATAAATTCAAATAAAACCCAATTAAAATCCAAAAATTATAAAATATATATTGACGGATAGGTTATGATTTTAGATGAATTTAGGAGAAAGAATCAATGGATTCGGAGTTCGTATGAGGGAGATCGAATATCTGAAAGTTTTGAACATCACATGAAATGATAACAACATCCGAGAATTACTTTTTGAATAGTGCAGTGTCGATTGGCTACAAGGTGGCTGGCGAATGGGCAAAATAGAATGCTGGCAATGAGACAAAGGTGGTGACACAGGTATGGCGGCGAGGAACGGCGGCAATCACCGGCGGTGAGGGAAACACGACAGTGACGGCGTGGTAGCGACAACGGCAGGTTAGAGACCATGTACGGCGACAACAACATAAGGTGTGGAGAGAAGAATAATTTTCGGGAAAGGGACAAGGAGAAGTAAGGTGAGCACGGCCTAGAACGTGGCGAGGCGAAGCTAGAAAAAATATCGGCTAAGCCGAAAACTCACCGGAGGCGACGCAATCGTCGTTTGAACAACGACGGTACCGAAACACGAAAAACTCAATATCTTCGTGCTCGGTAGAGCGAATCCAAAACCGTCTGAAACGTAGCCACCTGGGATAGTTTGGCATGTTTTGACGCGAACGGATTGTTGAAAGCATTCCCGGACAGGCAGGGATGAGAAGTGCCATTTGCGGCCATGGCAAGGTTCGGAGGCGAAAATTTGTGGAGGCTTTTTGGGGAAAAGGAAGTGAGCACGGCGAATAACGCAGTGAGGAAAGTCTAAGAAAAATTATGGCATGGGCTAAGGCTCAACAGAGACGACGAATTGACGCCAGGAGTCAAAAACGGCCATTTTCGCGGAAAGCTCAATTCCTGACAATTGGCTCCACGAAAAATTAAACAAAATGGTAGAAAAAATTCTTAGAGTCTAGGACACAATATGACGCGACCAAAAATTGAAGCGCTTACCAAAAAGGGGTGTACGCGCGAAGTACAGTTTTAGTGTCTGGGCCTGACAAGGTCGACGAGGACTCGGGGGATCTTCAGGTGATGGCGATGGAAGCACGACGTAGAACGCGTCGAGGCAAACTCAACGGTATGGATGGTTCAGCCAAAGGATATCGAATGGTGGCGGAACACGACGGAGAAGACCTTTTGCGACTGTCGGTTTGACATCGGCATTCCGGACAAACGGAGAGGAGTTAACATGCAAGACTTTCGGCGAAACGAAGCGTAGAACGTGGGGAACGTGATGCTCACCTTGGTTTTGGTTGGACATGCACGGACGGCCAGTGGCGACGCGAGGAACGACGACGCGCTATGGTCCACGGTGGCGACGGTGCTCCGGCGAAGTTCCGGCGAAGGCGAGGTGAGCACCGTGTAGAACGCGACAAGGCAAATCCGGAGATGTGCTCAAAAGTGGCGGGGCTCCACCGGACGAGGCGCAATAAGCCGAAGAACGCCGCTTGGAACACAAAAGAAAAACTCCGATTGCGCCGAAGAGAAGAGGAGTGGAGACTTGATATTTTCAGGGTTGAGTGAGGATGAGGAGGGGCTCACGGTGCTCCTTTTTATAGGGGCGGGGGAGGTCCGAGATGGGAGATCCGTGAGGGAATGTCTTTCGGTGCCATGGCATATTCCCGCGAAATGGGTGCATGAAATTGGGGGCTAAGGCCGGGAATAGAAAGCTCTTGATGAGAGGATTTGAATGCACTTTATTTCACAAAAAACCGTTGAGAAAATCAAAAGTTATTGGAGCTTGAAGAAGACGGCAATGGCGCTGCGCGTGCGTGCGGTCTGGACACGAATCGATACCTTTAAGATGAATAGTAACAGGAGAGAGAAAATAAAAAAATAAATAATAATTTTTTTTTCGAAAATAAAATAAATTCAAACAAATCAGGAAAAATTCCACAAACATCCTTGGAACCCGAAAATACCAAATAAAATAATTTCGGATTTATTTGAAGTATATTTTAATCATTAAAAATAGTTTTACTTTCTAAGCTTTAATTTAATCCAAATAAATTCAAAAATTCCAAAAATTTGAAAATAGGATAGAAATTGATAGATTAGAGTTTTTGATGAATTTAGAAATTTTAATGGGCTCAATCGGAATTAAAATGAAGAAATACAAGCGTTTGAAAGTTTGAGAGGAGAGAAAAAGAATAAGCTGATTTTCTGGAATTATTTTTGAACTGAAATGACATCATCAAGGGAAATGATTTTCAGAGGAATTATATTTCTATGGAAAAAGGTATTTATGATGTTAGGGTGACGTCAGCAGAGATTTTGATTTTCTGGCCGAATTATTTTTCAACAGGAAAAGGGTTTTATTCACTGACAGGTGGGATTTGGCTGTCGGCGAGAGGGAAGAGAAAGGAGGAAGAAGTGGATGGTCGGACGAATGCCACGAGGTGAAAGAGAAATCAGGGCCACCGGATTAAAACAAAGGGGTAAGTGAAGGCGGGTGGCTGAGATTAAACCGGACGAGGATGGATTGAATCAGGGAGCGACACATGATGGCCGAGTAGAGAGGTTGAGGATTAAATTTGATTTAGATTTTGAAATAAAATTTTGATAAATCCAAATAAAGTTCAAATACTTTAAATTAATTAATTTGAAATTATATTTTTCAGAGAGCGAAAATTTGGGATGTGACAAACCTACCCCCCTTAGAAAGAATCTCGTCCCCGAGATTCGGACGGACTAGGAAAAAGAAAGGAGTGGAAAACTCGGCTCTTAGGTCCTCTTCACGCTCCCAAATTGCTTGACTTCGAATGGTTGCTCTACTGTACTTTGTGGAACTTTATGGTCATGCTTCTTGCGCCGCGTTCAGCTTTCTTCATGATTCTATCTTATTGTTCGATGCTCTGAAGTATTCCTTTAACTGAGAAATATGGAAGACAACAACAAATCGGATTGGTACATCTTTAGTCGCCTGCAAGCTCTAGGTTAACTTCAATTGCCCTTATCATATCGATTAATTCAGTATTCCACCAAAAGGGCTTAACTTCCGCAAGTGTTCATCCGAGAAGGACATAATTATTTCAACTCTTCAAAAATTCTTGATTCCAAAATCATATACCACAAATGCACCTTATCGATTTTGACAAGTAATCTCATTAACTTTTACTCTCTGTTCTAATTTGAATCGACGTCAAACCATAGAATTTTTCCAACAAGAATCCAATAACATTGTAGTTTGTGACTTCCACCAATTATTTTATGATCATTATCTAATCCAACAGATCCATGATTCTGATCAAATAATATAAAATTAATTCAACCTTTTAGTAATCATCAATCAATTTTAAGATCATCTAAGCCATAATTTAATATTCATTAATCCACCAACATCATTCTCTTCATAATCATCATTTTGGTTCCACCAAATTTGAATGAACTCAATTAATTCTTATCGGACAATCTCTCAATTAATTCTCATTGGACCATCTATCTCCCATAATTAATTTAAATCCTCCAGGTTATCCATTTGAACATCCTTAATGATCTAGTTAATCCCATTAGTTAAAATCCAATTATCTAGCAATGATCTATTAAATCCACCAAATTCAAATTGTCATATCAAAGCCCACTTTGCAATGATAAAATTAATCCACCAAGATATCTAAGTGTATTATCTTCTGGAATTCCACTAGTATCCACTTATCATCAATAGGTCCACCAAACTATGATAATCAATTAACTCCAAAAATTCATCTACTCTTCATGATTAAACCAAATCACCCAAAATTGATATCATGAATTGTTTATGATAATTCAACTTCTTAATCTTTTAATCTCTCCCTTTACTGGATCAATCTCTTAATACTAATTCTCCAACAATCACAAATAATCCCTCCAACAAAATCTTGTTTTACATCCAACTACTCCTTTCAATCCTAGATAATAAATTCAAGGCAAAGTTTAGACTCTTCCCATGATCTAATTAGCTCTCCCAAGTTCAACTTTGTATTTATTCTCTAGTCAATCCACAAAGATAACACTCTTTAGATTTATTTATAATCAATTGGTATCCACAAATATACCTTTTATCTCAATCCACTCGAACATTAATCCATCTTGTCAATTATAAATCCAAAATATATCACTCTAGCAACAATTCTCCAAATTGCCGAACTTGACATGCACTGATTATGACAGCTTTCCCGACAAGAGTACTTTCCATAAATTTGTTGTCTTCCATATACTCTAGGTCTCCAAGAATTCTCCAAGCTTGGACTACGGTGAAAGAATTGGAGCTTGCACTTTTTGCGGTAACTGGGGTTAGCAAAAGATAAGAGGGAAATAGCAAAGATAAGAGATCAGGGGAACGACTAAACAACATCCCAAACAAACACACAAGAGAGAACAACTAGGAGAAGCTTAGCTTGAAATCAATTTTTTTTAAGGATAGCTGTACTACAAGTATAAAAAGACTTGGTACAATCCACCTAACACACAAGCAAGTAATATATAAGCGTTCTAAAATCGTAGGTCTTTACTTGGGTACTACAACTAAAGAGCTAGTCCTTTCTCTTTCATGATGACGAGCTTCTCCAAATACTTCTTAGACGCAACCTTACTGAGCCGTCTATAGAAATTACAAAGGGAAGGGGTACAATTACCATTCCAAAAAGGAAATAAGCAGATAGATAAGGAAGAATACCATGACGAAGGTAAGAATAGAAAGACAAGAAAAGACAAGAATAGCACAAACTTAAATTTTTATTTTATAAAATAAATTTTGAAGTTTTTCTAATAACGACCATTCTAACTAGGTCACGTCCTACAGTCAAATTGGCTCTGATACCACCTCTGTCGGGACCCCGGATATCCGAACCCGGACCCTCTGTGTATTACCGCACTAGTCCCAGATCAAAGCTAGTGCACACAGTCAAACAGTGATGATTCGTAACCAACAACGCTTTATTACAATAATTGAGAGTACAGACCGAAAGGTCTCTTATTACAACTGAGGTTTCAAGACCTCACACACACACACAAAACACAGCGGAAGCAGAAATAAATCCAGTGAAGACCCATCAATACGCCACAGGCAATTGACTGGCGAAGCGCGACCTAGAACTCCGGGAAGCTTTCATCGAATCCACACGCGAAGTAGTCGTAGTCTGCCTCCTGAGCTTCGTATTCTTCTGAGATTTATTTTTGAGAGCAACGCGTGAGTACATAAAGTACTCCGCAAGTCTTGGGAAAAATGCATAGATGCAAGGCTTAACAAAGGAAGGCCATATGGTTCTTTTGCACAAATCAATATTTGAAATCTCAATTACTACTAATTATTTTCGAAGGCATCAATTTAATGAAGTAAATGTTTTAACAGAACTAACTTTCTAGTGAAGGTTCCAACTACCAACACTAGCTAACCAATTACCATTGGTCAAGTTTTAAACTGCGGGTTCCATCCACCCTCTCTGGCTCCATCCGCCAGGATTCCCTTCCGAGAGTTCTCTCCACCCTCGGAATACAAAACTTTTGATTTTAAAACAAAGCCAGAAATCTACCATGTGAATGCATTCCTTGCCCGCCCTTGACCGTGGGCACGGCTATTCGAATAGTTTTACACTCTGCAGAGGTTGTACAACTTTACCCACAAGAGATAATTTATCCTAAAAGTCAACACGCTTCCTTTGGCATGAGACCCAGATAAAATATCACAAAGCCTTTACCTTACTCTAATCTAGCTAGATACCACCCGCTGAGGTTTCACCGCAGGTAGGCTAACCGCCCGAACCGAAGCCCCCTCTTGCGCCATATGAGTACAGTAAATCCCTGTCCCTCACTGTGAATAACCAGTCCATCCCTGGCATCCACTTTCCACTGGTGGCACCTAAACTAGACTATCGTAAGTTAGTCAGCTAGGTCGTACCCATATAGACTTGTGGTTGTACGGTTAATGCTCAGTTTGGACAAACACAAGCGTCGGTCCTTAATTGACTAGGGTGGAACATACACTTTACAAGATCTCGTGCTTCCTGCACCAATCCAAACTAACCATCCACCCTAATCTAAACCAATTTTCACATTTTAGTTTATTTTAAAAGAACAGTGGCAACTCCAATTACCACTAATTTTCATAAACACAGGGGTATTACAATAATTCATAATTTCCCATTTGCAAGATTTGTGAGGTATTCAATAGCATGGCTAAGCATTGTTCTACCATTCTAATACCAACAATTTAATATATTACTCTCATTAGTGAGTCAAAGGAATTTCTAGGGTTGCAAAGGTATATGGCATTCGAATTCAAATGAGGGCATAACAAGGTTGGATATAACTAATGCCTTAAGATTTGAACTAATATTTTATATAAATAGCAATGCACATAATTTAAAATAATTAAAACATTTCGAAATCATAGGTTCAAGATGATCAAAGGAGACTTGCCTTGCTCGGAGACTTGATGTTGCGAACCGTCAAAATCGAACTCTCCGGATTAGTCATAGTCTACACGCGAGGAACCAAACAAAATAAATTCAAATAAAACCCAATTAAAATCCAAAAATTATAAAATATATATTGACGGATAGGTTATGATTTTAGATGAATTTAGGAGAAAGAATCAATGGATTCGGAGTTCGTATGAGGGAGATCGAATATCTGAAAGTTTTGGACATCACATGAAATGATAACAACATCCGAGAATTACTTTTTGAATAGTGCAGTGTCGATTGGCTACAAGGTGGCTGGCGAATGGGCAAAATAGAATGCTGGCAATGAGACAAAGGTGGTGACACAGGTATGGCGGCGAGGAACGGCGGCAATCACCGGCGGTGAGGGAAACACGACAGTGACGGCGTGGTAGCGACAACGGCAGGTTAGAGACCATGTACGGCGACAACAACATAAGGTGTGGAGAGAAGAATAATTTTCGGGAAAGGGACAAGGAGAAGTAAGGTGAGCACGGCCTAGAACGTGGCGAGGCGAAGCTAGAAAAAATATCGGCTAAGCCGAAAACTCACCGGAGGCGACGCAATCGTCGTTTGAACAACGACGGTACCGAAACACGAAAAACTCAATATCTTCGTGCTCGGTAGAGCGAATCCAAAACCGTCTGAAACGTAGCCACCTGGGATAGTTTGGCATGTTTTGACGCGAACGGATTGTTGAAAGCATTCCCGGACAGGCAGGGATGAGAAGTGCCATTTGCGGCCATGGCAAGGTTCGGAGGCGAAAATTTGTGGAGGCTTTTTGGGGAAAAGGAAGTGAGCACGGCGAATAACGCAGTGAGGCAAGTCTAAGAAAAATTATGGCATGGGCTAAGGCTCAACAGAGACGACGAATTGACGCCAGGAGTCAAAAACGGCCATTTTCGCGGAAAGCTCAATTCCTGACAATTGGCTCCACGAAAAATTAAACAAAATGGTAGAAAAAATTCTTAGAGTCTAGGACACAATATGACGCGACCAAAAATTGAAGCGCTTACCAAAAAGGGGTGTACGCGCGAAGTACAGTTTTAGTGTCTGGGCCTGACAAGGTCGACGAGGACTCGGGGGATCTTCAGGTGATGGCGATGGAAGCACGACGTAGAACGCGTCGAGGCAAACTCAACGGTATGGATGGTTCAGCCAAAGGATATCGAATGGTGGCGGAACACGACGGAGAAGACCTTTTGCGACTGTCGGTTTGACATCGGCATTCCGGACAAACGGAGAGGAGTTAACATGCAAGACTTTCGGCGAAACGAAGCGTAGAACGTGGGGAACGTGATGCTCACCTTGGTTTTGGTTGGACATGCACGGACGGCCAGTGGCGACGCGAGGAACGACGACGCGCTATGGTCCACGGTGGCGACGGTGCTCCGGCGAAGTTCCGGCGAAGGCGAGGTGAGCACCGTGTAGAACGCGACAAGGCAAATCCGGAGATGTGCTCAAAAGTGGCGGGGCTCCACCGGACGAGGCGCAATAAGCCGAAGAACGCCGCTTGGAACACAAAAGAAAAACTCCGATTGCGCCGAAGAGAAGAGGAGTGGAGACTTGATATTTTCAGGGTTGAGTGAGGATGAGGAGGGGCTCACGGTGCTCCTTTTTATAGGGGCGGGGGAGGTCCGAGATGGGAGATCCGTGAGGGAATGTCTTTCGGTGCCATGGCATATTCCCGCGAAATGGGTGCATGAAATTGGGGGCTAAGGCCGGGAATAGAAAGCTCTTGATGAGAGGATTTGAATGCACTTTATTTCACAAAAAACCGTTGAGAAAATCAAAAGTTATTGGAGCTTGAAGAAGACGGCAATGGCGCTGCGCGTGCGTGCGGTCTGGACACGAATCGATACCTTTAAGATGAATAGTAACAGGAGAGAGAAAATAAAAAAATAAATAATAATTTTTTTTTCGAAAATAAAATAAATTCAAACAAATCAGGAAAAATTCCACAAACATCCTTGGAACCCGAAAATACCAAATAAAATAATTTCGGATTTATTTGAAGTATATTTTAATCATTAAAAATAGTTTTACTTTCTAAGCTTTAATTTAATCCAAATAAATTCAAAAATTCCAAAAATTTGAAAATAGGATAGAAATTGATAGATTAGAGTTTTTGATGAATTTAGAAATTTTAATGGGCTCAATCGGAATTAAAATGAAGAAATACAAGCGTTTGAAAGTTTGAGAGGAGAGAAAAAGAATAAGCTGATTTTCTGGAATTATTTTTGAACTGAAATGACATCATCAAGGGAAATGATTTTCAGAGGAATTATATTTCTATGGAAAAAGGTATTTATGATGTTAGGGTGACGTCAGCAGAGATTTTGATTTTTTGGCCGAATTATTTTTCAACAGGAAAAGGGTTTTATTCACTGACAGGTGGGATTTGGCTGTCGGCGAGAGGGAAGAGAAAGGAGGAAGAAGTGGATGGTCGGACGAATGCCACGAGGTGAAAGAGAAATCAGGGCCACCGGATTAAAACAAAGGGGTAAGTGAAGGCGGGTGGCTGAGATTAAACCGGGCGAGGATGGATTGAATCAGGGAGCGACACATGATGGCCGAGTAGAGAGGTTGAGGATTAAATTTGATTTAGATTTTGAAATAAAATTTTGATAAATCCAAATAAAGTTCAAATACTTTAAATTAATTAATTTGAAATTATATTTTTCAGAGAGCGAAAATTTGGGATGTGACAAGAAAAGACTAAATATCACCAATTGCCCCAACTAAAACTGGGAGTATCATGTTTACCCTTAGATAGAGATTTCTTTTGTTTTTGCCACTAAGTCGTGCGTTCATCTCATTTTTTTGCCATTTTGCATTATTTGGGCCCACACATCAGTGAGACAAACCCGTGGCAAAAACAAAAAT
Organism: Dendrocalamus latiflorus; assembly: GCA_017311315.1. Taxonomy (NCBI): domain Eukaryota; kingdom Viridiplantae; phylum Streptophyta; class Magnoliopsida; order Poales; family Poaceae; genus Dendrocalamus; species Dendrocalamus latiflorus. Next base: position 27,764,807 of record CM029627.1, on the reverse strand, counting down.
GGCAAAAATGAGATTTCAGCAGGCTTAGTTCAAAATAAAAAATTATCCCTTACTAAATCGAAAGTATCACTGATACCTCTATACCTCTATACATCTATGCCATATATAGTGCTCAACAATAAGGCCCTTGTGCGATGCATGTGGCTTAAATAGATTACTCCGCCTGTTTTGACATGTCAATTAATGGATATGCAGACAGTATACAATTTGTAGGTGGTAGAGTTGTATCACAAATAAACTCTATTTTTAAATATAAAACTATGCATTTTAGTATCGAAAGAATATTCAAAGATATGACATATTGATTTCGATAGAAAAACAGAAATATGTATTAGGAATGTCTATACAACATTCGACTGTTTTTGAGAACAAAAACAGTCAGATTGATCTGAGACGTTAGATCTCTATCCAACGGATCCACCCATACAAGCCCCCCTCCAAAAAAAATGACCCCTTCCAAAAAAAATGATCTAGGGCGTTGGATCTCCATCTAACAGCTCAAAATCTGACTGTTTTTGTCCTCAAAAATAGTCAATGTTGTATAGACACTCCCATATATATTTAAGTGCAAACCCACGGGTGGTGTTAAAACGCTGCAATATATAGAGTTGGAATATGCCGTACCAATTGCCAGTTGTAGTCCTTGGGTTAGCACTTTCTCACACGGTCCAATAGAGGCATTGCCTCGCGTACCCGAAGGGCAAAAGCAGTCGAACCTGCCAGGCTTATTGTCACAAATTCCGTAGCAGGGGTACTTTTCTGGATAGTTGCACTCATCAATATCTACAATTAGATAACAAGTTTATGTAAACTTATAATATGAGAAATAAAACTGAATCTAACACAATTGGGGATAGACAAAACCATCTGAATCTGAATCAACGCCGGATAGGATCGGCACCTCTGTTTTGAATGGCAGATAGGGTCGGTACCACACAACAAGTCGCAGATAGCATTCTCAAACCATCCTCGCATGAGGTACGACTTCCGACTGAACGACTACCATGGCCGGCGGCCGCTGATATGATGTGAGCTCATCTGTTTCTATCTTTATTTTCTCCCATGGGTATTAACATGGTGAGCTGAAAGAAGCTGAAAGAATTTCCCATGGGTATTAACAATGCAACCGGAGTCTATGCAGATAGCCAAATATGATGTGGTGGTGGCGGCCAGAGTTTAGGATGGAACGGTGGCAGGAGTCGGTGTGGTACCGACGACGAGGATGTACGCGACAGTCAGACTTTGAGATAGAGCTGGCGGTTGGACTCAGGACAGAGGCAGATACCATGCCAGACTCAAGGAAAGAGGCTGCTTCGGCATCAATAAGGAGGCCGATGACGGAGGAGAGGATAGAGGAAGGGGTCAGGAGGTAGGGTGATCAGGGTAAAGGAACAAAACATCATCCAAATAACCCGTAGCAAAGTACAGGTGATCAGGGTTTTCAAAATCAGCCGAACATCAATCGAAAATCGGGAATATCGGACCCTTGGTAAAAATTTCAAATTGGCCAAAAATTTTTCCAATTTTCAGCCGAATGTGGCTGAATTTTTCCGAAAATCAGAAATATCGGATCCCGTGAAAATTTCAAATCCGATTTTGAAAACCCTGCAGGTGATACTTATATACTAGAATGCTAAAGCTATATCGTATTAGCCGACTGCTAAGGAATAAATAGTCACAATAGTATTATTGCTGGCTATGAAGGGTTATTAGAGGCAAATTCACCTTTGCAGCCGTCGGGATCTTTAAGGTATGGATTGCCTTCGAAACCTTGGGAGCACTTGCAGATGTAGCCGGGTCCGTTGGAAGAGTTCAAGCACGCGCTGTTGCTGCTGACGCACGCGTACGACTCTGGCTTCTGCTGCGCTACCTCGCAGGCCTCGCTTCCGATGGCCCAATCCACTAGCAAAGGTGCCTCCCCGCCGTAAGTGTCGTTGAACGCTGATGAATTCATCAAGTAGCTCGTAGAGAACGTGAAGTTGGACACCTCCATGAGTGCTGCATAGCTGCAACGACTCATGCTGTCGTTGAACGCCGCTGTGTTGAAGCGCTCATCGAACCACACACCGTAGTACTGGAGCCCCTTGGGGATGGCCGTCTGGCAGCAGCCTATCCCGGAGCAGGTGCCGGCGGTGAGGCTCGCAAGGTCGCTTTGGCGGCATGTGGCCGCGCACCCGGTCGTTAAGCTGAGCACGTCGCCTTGGGGGCGCCAGTCGCCGATGTAAGCGAGCGTTCGTCCCCCAATGACTGTGAACTTGTTGCCAGTGTCGGAGAATCTGTAGGGCGTCCCCTTAAATTGGAGTCCCCAGTTGTTGTAGTCCATGCGGTGAGACGTGGTGTTGTAGCAGGAAGAGGAGATGATCATCCTCATTCGGACCTGACCTACATGTAGCGAGATGCTGAGCAGCTCCATACGACTATAAAATGGCTTGTGAACGCCGTTTCCGGTGTCGTTGCAGGTGAGCTCGAAGCCGGGACGTGCGCAGCCAGAGCCGACGCCGAATGGGTAAGGGATCTCCACGCCACCGCAATTTCTCTGGCAGTCCGCTGCAACGGCGGGGAGACGTGCCGCAATCACTATGCCGAAGCATAGTAGAGCAGTGCCGAAAGGCATGGACGATGCTTAATCTGCGTCCAAGGAACTGTAGGTCTGTAGCGTTAGATATGTTTAGTTGTGTCAATGTTTCCAGGAACGTATTAGACGAAGGCGATACAGTTCAGCAAGTGATTTTAGTTTACAAATCGTACCTTGACTTGGACTTCTCTAGGTCTTCACCTAGCATGTGCGTCACCTAGCATCAAGCAATTTCTATTTGTCCTAGTCCACTACACTTCCGCTGACATCTATCTCAAGCCTATTTTCAATAGGGCACAATTCAATCCAATTTTTCACACAAGGTCCATGAAGACGTTTAATTAAGGAAGCTGCTACATGACGATTTCAGAGAAAGAATTTTTTATTCACCAAAAAATTCAAAGGGAAATGAAAGGGATGAAAGGAACGAAATATTGTTCTCTCGCTACTAGAAGGGGGATAAAGATGGAATCTAGGGGCATACCATGACATATAGTGCAGTCGATGCTGATGATGTATTGAAAAACAAGTTTCATCGAGCGATTCAATAACCAATCAATACAACTAGAACAAGATCACTTACAAGAATTAGCATAAACAATTGTAGATGAACAATTGACAAAGCCGTGAGATAGAGCAATCCAGCAGCGTCTTATTCCAATGATCTTTTGTGTTACAAATAGATACTCTCTTCCTATATTTATAGTATAACTACCGAAGAGTTCTGGAGGGAAACCACCATATTTGGTATGAACACACTGCTTTGCGGACACGAACCCGTTGTGTAGCGTCGGCCAGCCAAAGCTGGTTCGGTTTTGTAAAAAACAGAACCCGAGCGACCATCGTCTGATCAGTCATAAACACAGAAAAATTCACTGTTGGTTCCGTTTCATGCATTACTAAGCACGATGCTTACGGATAGTTAAGGGCTTTTAATCTACAGAATAATACATTACTTTGAATGTTTCAAGTCTTGGTATTGCATGACAGCGAAACATGGAAAAGTTTTTCAGACGTGGAATAATTCTCCTATGCTGTCACTCTCGCGTGAGGCAATAGTCGTTGGATTGGGCCCATTAGGCATGACGTACTTTTCAAGGTACGATTGGCACCACAAGGGGCACACGCTTAGATAGGCCAAGATTGATTTCTGTATACACAATCTACCTCTACCAATTAATGCGTATAGAACAAGAGATACCGAACATACATAGGTCCTTGTTTTTTAGTTTATAACTTATGATTTATTCTAAACAAATAAATCGAATAGTTTTTATCATCTTTTGGAAACAGTTTATCATAATCATTTCAAAGCGCTTTGTTAGTATATCGGTATTCAGTTTATTCATATAAACACTTATACTAGAACTAAAAATACTCAGCTAGCTACAGCTAAAAAGTACCCACCCATTCTACTGAGAGAGTTCTAGGGCGTCCGTGAACAACCCAGTTCACAGACTCCCCCTCATATCGAACGAAGCTTCCCTGTCCCCGTGCTCCCTGTCCCCTGCGTATTCCCTCGATCTCGACCGTCGCTACTGATCCAACGGCCCACATTATAATTTTTTTATATTTTCACCATTTGCCCATTTTCACCTGAAATTTAAAAATAAAAATAGATTAATCCATCATAAATAATAAAAATATATAGAAAAAAATATTTTTTTCTGTATTTTTTATTATTTATGATGGATTAACCTATTTTTATTTTTAAATTTCAGGTGAAAATGGGTAAATGGTGAAAATATAAAAACTTATGATGTAGATTGTTGGATCAGTAGCGAGCGGTCCAGATCGAGGGAACACGCAAGAGGACAGGGAGCGCGGGGACAGGGAAGCCTTTTTCCCTCATATCCCGCTTCAAATTTTCAGCTATAGCGTCAAGCTTTCATACTGCATACTTCTAAAAAAACTTTCAACTAAGAGGGAAAACCCAAAATCTTCAATTGAGGAAATTTCAAACCGGAAAATCAAAATAATTCGATTTGAAAGCTTTCCAAAGATTTCAAAACACTTTCTATTAGAAAACTTTTAAATCATTCAATAATTTCAAATTTGGACTTTAAATTCACACCTAAACTTTCAAAGTCAGGAAGATTCAAATTGAGATTGAAAACATTCAAATCGGGAAAACATATGCAGGCGGCGCGGATGGCAGCGCAGATGCGCATGGCAGCAACCGGACGGCGGTACGCCGGCTGCCGGTCGGCAGCGATGGTGGGAGTTGGGGGAGGCGCCGGGGGTCGGCAGCGGCGGGAGTAGCAAGCGGCTCACCGCCGTAGTCGGGGAGGCGAGAGAGCGACGGGGCGAATACCCAACACGCGCGTGCAAAGATTTATAAATAGTGTTTTCGTTCTATTTCTGCCCTTGAAGAAAAGATACCCAACACGCGCGTGCGTACACACGAATGATGCTTAGTTTGAACAAGTACGAATCGATATTCGTTGATGCTAGATTGCTAGTTGACGCCTATGTGAAGGTGAAGCCATGCATGATGACCTAGAAGTAGCAAGGACTCAAGGTACCATTTGAAAACTAAAATCACTCGTTGACTAGGTATGCTCTTTTCAGTTTTTAGTTTTTAAGTTTTCTATAATAATTAGATTTCAAATGAATTTTCTTGAAAATTTACAAATCGATTATAGTAGATACTGTAACGACTTCATCTAGATCGATCAAAATCGTGCACGAGTGTATCTCTCTGTACCGTCTCTAGCAAATAGTCAAAATTCAAAAATTTTGCCAAAAGACTTAAACCGTAGCCTAAAAAACAAACCTATATTATTGTTGTTGGAATTTTTGATCTAGGCTAAACGGTTGAGGGAGACGTGGGGTGATGCCCACGTCTCATCCGTTCCTCACGTGCCCTGATCGGGGGTGCCTAACCAACTTTTGGTTACGGTTCCCCGTTGCGCAGCGCAATATAAAAGAGGGCTCCGGCCTCTCACGTCTGGGTTCTGAAGTTCATTCCCGTGAGAACCAAAAGCCCGTACAAACCCTAAAGAGACCCGATCTACTGCGTGTTGCTAGCAACGGGAAGATCGCCGCCACTGCAGGACATCGCCGGCGACTACCCAGACACCGACGCCTCCCCGACCTTCACCGACTCGCCCTCACGCCTGCATCACGCAGGCACGTGGTCTTCGCTCAATGGCTTTCATTGCCGACCGTAAGTCTCCCGATCTATTGAACCTCTAGGTGTTCTAGTGCAAGGCTAGCAGATTAGTATGATGTGCATGATTTTGAGGCCTAACATTTGGTATCAGAGCCTCTGCTAGTTTTTTCCTAGAACCCTAGCCCACTGTTATGCTCAATTAGGTTTCGGTTTTAATTTTTTTTATGGGTCGGCTAAAGAATTTAGAAGGAGGGGAGTTACGAATTTCCTTTTGCAAAACCTGATGAAATCCCCAAATAAAAAAAAGAGAGGAATCGGGACTTACTGGGTGAGCTGCCGCCGTGCGCCGCCGTTTCGTGCGGTCGCCGCCGTCGGCCGCGCCGTCTTCGGGCGCCGCCGCTCCCGGGTGTTGCCGCCGTCGCCGGCTTGCTGCTCCGCCCTGGGGCCATTGCCGCCGTCTCGCGGGCCCCGTGCGCCGCCGCTCTGCTCCGGACGCCACCGCTGCTGCTCCTTTAGGGGCCGACGCTCGCTGTGAGCGTGCCGCAGGGCCGCCGCCCGCTGCCGCCTCCCAGGGAGCCGCCCCTCCCGCCGCTCGCCGCCTTGTGCCCCGCGCGCATGCGCCGCCGCGGGCGCTCTGCTGGGGCGGCCAAGAGCCGCCCCTTGCGCCGCCCGTCGCGCGCCTGCCCGCCGCCGCTCCTTTTTTTTCGGGGCCGCGTGCTGCCGCTCCGCCGCCACGGGTGGCCGCTTGGGGGCCGCGCCCTACTGTGCTCCGCGTGCGAAGCCGCCGCGCGGGAGCCGCCGCTTCCGCCTGGACGCGCCGTCACCTCATCCGCCGTTTTTTTTTCGGGACGAGCCAGCGCCAATGAGCTAGGGTTAGGGTTTTGGGAGCATTTTGTCTCGGCTGCGGCGGGCGTGAGCCGTCCGATCGATCGGACGATCTTCATTTTGTGGGCTGCGCGTTTTTTCTTTTGGGCCGGCTGCAGGATTGTAGGTCCATGCGCAATTTTTTTTCAGGCCGAGTACAATTGGGCCGTGCCCGAATTTTAGCCCGTGCACGCGCGTGTTTTTCTTGGGCTACACTGGTGCTTTTCTTTTGGGCCGCCCGGATGCTATTTAGGCTGTGCGCGCAGTGAATGGGCCGACTGATGTTTTGGGCTGCGCATTTTCTTAGGCCGAATTTTGGATATCATGTCTCTCATGAAAATATTACTGGATAATGTCTTTAAGCTGCTGAAAATATTATGTTATCTTCCGCTGCCTGATGAGAAATTCAATTGAAGAATTATGTTTATTTTTCATGCTATTACTTTTGGACCAACGTTAATTGTAATTGCATGATATCAATTATGTTTATTGTTTAATTTTCACATGCTATTACTCTTTGACCAACGTTAATTGTAATTGCATGTTATGAATTATGTTAAAATTTTTTCGTTTCTGCCCAACGGTGATGCGAAAAATTCTTACGAGCATGTTGTTAACCATACCAACGTAAGGTTAATTTTCATGCAAATTAATTATGCATTTTTCTAATAAAAAATTTTAAAATTTTCAGCTGCTACTGTTTCCGCTCAAATTAATGCGATTGAGCCACTTAACGACAGCAACTTCCAGAAATGGAAGTTTGCACTTATGACGACCTTCCAGCTCATGGATCTGAACTACGCGTTCAGGTTCGATGAGCCTGTCTTTCCTATTGAAGGGGAGGACAAATTTGATGACAAAATGAAGGAGTACAAAACTAATGCTGAGAAGTGGGAGCGGTCTAACCGCATTTCACTTGCTGTAATGAAGAACTCCATCAGTGAAGCCATTAGGGGAGCAATCCCTGAAAAGGCAAAGGTGAAGGAGTACTTGTCCTCCATCGAGGATCACTTTTAGGGGTCCTCTAAGGTTTATGCTACCACACTGATGCACAGGCTCATGAACACTAAGTACAATGGTACTGGAAATGTTCGTGAGCACATTATGACCATAATTAACATTCCTGCCAGACTTAAGACAATGGACATGGAAATTTCTGATAGTTGTGTTGTCCATTACATTATGATGTCTCTTCCTAAGCAATTTGAAGCTTTTAAGGTGAACTATAACACCATTAAGGACAAGTGGACCATGAGTCAGTTGATCGCTAATGTTTCTTAGGAAGAAAAGAGGCTCAAAGTTGAGGGAGCTAATGATTTTGTAAATCAAATCGACTCCTCAAATAAAGCTGGTCCCTCTAGAAATAGAGGTGGCTATAAAGGAAAGGGAAAGAAGGAGCAAGCCTACTCCCCTTATAAGAAGCCACAGCATCCACAGCATCCTAAGGCGCCTAAAAACGCTTCAGGTCTTGGAAGCTCAAATGGACAGAAGAAAAGTGATGAGTGTTACTTTTGTCAGTCTAAGGACCACTTCAAAGATGATTGTCCTGGATGGCTAAAATGGCTCGCCAAGAAAGGTACTTATGAAATTACTTTTGTTGATGAAGCATTTTATGCTGATTTTCCTATAAACTCTTGGTGGATTGATTCTGGTGCCACTGTGCACGTTACGAATTCCTTGTAGGGATTCCATATGTTGAGAAGTCTCAGAGGGGAAAGAAGCCTAAGAGTGGCTAATGGGATGGAAGCCAAAATTTAAGCTATTGGATCAGTTTCTTTAGTTTTGAATAATGGATTTGTAATGAAACTTAATGATATTCTTTATGTTCCCTCGATGAGAAGAAACTTAATTTCTGTTTCATTATTAGATAATGATGGATATTCTTGTAATTTTGGACACGGAGAGTGTCTGATTTATTTTAATAATGATAATGTTGGTCGTGCCATCCGACACGACAAGCTTTATATGTTATCCCTGCAAGATTCTCCTATATCCATGAATGTATGTGATGTGAATAAAAAGCGCAAGCGAATTGATGAGACTTTGTCGAAATTGTGGCACTATCGTTTGGGCCACATTTCGAGGGGGAGAATTGAACGTCTCATCAAAGAAGAAATTCTCCACCCTTTAGACTTTTGTGATTCGGATGATCATTGCCTTGATTGTATGAAAGCACTAGTAGAAATGTGCACATCTATGACGAATTTGTCGTGACGAATGAAAATCGCGTCACTGAACAGTGCCTAACTATGACAAAATTTTGTGTTTCGTCATGGAGCATTGGTGACGGACCTCGGGTACCAACTATTTATGACGAAACTAAAAAACGCGTCATTGAACAACACAGATATCGTCACAGATGACACGCGTGGCTCGCATTACTCATTTCTGACGCTCTGTTTTTGAACTGTAACGAACACGACTTCGTCATTAAACCATTATAAGATAGCTGACGAACATACTTTCGTCATAAGTCTCCGGGCACCCCTTGTCCATGTCTTGTATTACTGTGGGGCCCGGGCCCATCATGCCACGTGTACTGTCCGCAACGATCTGCCACGTGTATTATGGGACTGGACGACTTGCGTGGCAGCCACGTGTAACAGTGGGTCCCGCAACTATTATTTTGCCAAAAAAACGTTCTAGGTCGGGATCGAACCCGGGACCTGTAGAGAGCAAAGAACGGCTTTACCATTGCGTTACATGATCACTTGCGTTGGTGTGTCATTGTAAATATTGTAGTACCGTATACTCCCTGGCTCCCCTCCACGTTGACTCAAATTGGAATCCCCATGTACTAAACCGTAATACCAAAATTCCCAATCCCAGCACTGCAGCCCGACCCTCGTTTGCGCGGCTGCGCCGGCCGCCGCCCTCGCCTCGCGCGGTCGCGCCCCAGTGCCAGCGGCCGCCCTCGCCTCCTCCTCGCGCCCTTGCAGCCTCTGGCGCCGCCCTCGCCTCTCCGGCTCTGCCTCCTCCTCGCGGCCTCCGACGCCGCCCTCAGCTCCTCCGACTCCGCCTCCTCCTCCACCCTCGCCTCCTCCGACTCCGCTTCCTCCTCCGGCTCCACCTCCTCCAGTCCTCCTCCGCCCTCCGGCTCCGCCTCCTCCTCGCGCCTTGCCTCCTCCTCTGGCTCCGCTGCTCCGGCTGCCATTTCTCTCGCCGTCGCCGGGGCCGGTGTGAGCAGGGCCGCAGGGGGCAGGGGCGGAGACGCGGAGTGAGCAGGGCTGCAGCGTGCAGTCTGCAGGATAGCAGGAGCGGACGAGCGGTGATATAGAGGTAGACCAGTGGAGTTTAATGTTTAATGTTTGCTATTGAGTAATGTTTGATGTTTGTGATTTAACAAATGATTAGATGAAAATCCAAATCCAATCGTCCCCAATCCTTGCCCTCAGCGGCTCAACCCTCCCCTCCAGTCGTGCTCCCCTTCACAGCTGTAAATCCAATCGTCCCCAATCGACAGGTCATAGCCTCACAGGTGAAAATCCTCACAGGTCATATTAGATACAAGGGAACAGGGGGAGAGGGAAGGAAAAGAAGTTTGTACACCTCAACAACTTCTTATAGGTCATATACACTACAGATTTGTACACACCCTATTAACAAATTTCAATGCAAATCAACGGTTGTTGTACAAAAAAAGAAATCAACTACCTATAGTAGACTGTGTATTATTTGTTCTAGTGTTAGATTTGTCACTTTCGACTGTTTTATCTGAATTTGCATACTTATGCTACAACAGATGGACAGAAGCTGGGTAAATGGGAGACAATTCACACCTGCGTACATCCATGGAGTTGAACAATTCATGGAGTTTGTTAGACAAAGATACCAGGAGCAAATCCAGATCCTTTGCCCGTGCTGTCGATGTCTTAACCAGACTTTACGGCCTCAAGCAGAAGTGCATGACCACATACATATTTCTGGAATGTCGTCCATACACCAGATGGATTCATCATGGGGAATCTTTAGATGCTGACATTGTAGAACCATTAGATCTGCATGAATGTCATCATGATGATTGGATCACAGTGGATGAGGAAGACGACGAGGACGATAACAGAGTGCCAGATGTTGATTTAGTTGGAGAATTGTACACAGCTGCAGAGCAGGATGGACAAAAGCCAAAGTTTGATAGAGTGCTTGCAGATTTGAAGCGGTTAGTATGTCCTGGATCTAGCCACTCAAGATTCTCCTTCCTTGTGAGGTTGCTCCATATCAAGTCCCACTATCGAATTGGCAATACGGCATTTAATGCATTATTGAAGCTGCTTTCCTCAGCATTCCCTCGGAGCCAATTACCAAAATCTTATGACGAGGCAAAGAAATATATTCGTGAATTGGGCCTTGGGTATGAATCGATCCATGTGTGCAAGAATAACTGTGTGTTGTTTTGGAAGGATTGTGCCAAAATGGAAGTGTGCCCAAAATGCGGTGAGTCTAGATGGGAGGATGGAGATGGCAGCAAGCGGGTTCCTCATAAGGTTTTGAGGCATTTTCCACTAATACCTAGGTTGAAGAGGATCTTTGCTTCAAGCCGAACAGCAGATTAGCATATTTTAATTGTGTTAGGCTGATCATTAGCAGAGTTATGTTTGTGTTTATGTTTGTGTTTGAGTGCAGATCGTGGAGCTACGTAAAGAGAAACCAACAGAGGTCACTGAAGGTTTGCATGCACTGGCATGTGGTCCTGATCTCTGAGTCAAGAGCTGTGCAGCTTGCATTGTCAATGGAGTCAGGTATAGCAGTGTTGACCGTGAGAAAAACCTGCAGACACAGAATAGTGGTGTCATGACCGATGGCACACATGGAGGCAAATCAGTGGAATTTTATGGTGTCCTTAGAGAGGTTATTGAGCTACAGTATAACTCCAATCTACAAGCCCGTAGGACGGTGGTTCTTTTCCGATGTGACTGGTACAATCAAGTTGGCAAGACTGTAGGCATTAGAGATGATGGACATTTCAAATCCATTAACATTCAGTCATTCTGGTCCAAGGATGATCCTTTCATTTTTGCAACACAGTCAAGGAAGATATTTTATTTGCAGGACACCTCCTTGGGCAAAGCTTGGCGGGTTGTGCAAATGTTTGAACATAGGGATATGTATAAGGTGGCTGAAAAAGACCATGAAGTGCACCAAGATGTTTGAACAAAAAATTAACATGTTCATCTTCCACTGAAGTTTCTGCAGGTTAAGTTCCATTGCATTCCTGTCAGCTTTGCCATTTGAGCGGCCTTCACTTCCTTCCTCCTCCTCTTCCTCCTCTGATTGCAATTGTCTGACTTGGATCACCTCTAACTCCTTCAACTGCTCAAAATACTGCCTCTGGAATCTGTAGTACCCACAGTGTTTCACATACTGGAAAAATTTTAAAAAAAATTAACCCGAGCATTGCCAAAATCACCAAAGAACTGACAAAGAAGCTCACCCCATCCCTCGGGCACTTGAAGTAGACACGCCCAAGGTTGTGGTTCTCCTTCTTAGACCGTCGCTCGATCACCCTAGCAAGCTTGCAGTCCGGGCAAGGCACCAATGGAAGGCCGGTCTCTTCACCAACCGGAACCGACACCAGATCCGCGGTCCGGGAGCTCCTGTCTCCATGCATCCTCCTCGACGCCATGCTACCGCCAGAGGATTCGGCCCACTGGGACATGGTGCCACTGCAACCAGGAAGCGGCGACGACCAGGGGAAGGAGAGATGGGGGACGGCGGCGACGACCAGGGGAAGGAGAGATGGGGGACGGCGGCGGCGGAGACCTAGAGGTTGGGGCGAACGAACTGAATGGGGCGACCTATTCACGATGCGGGTAAAAAGAAATACTCCCTCCGTTCAAAATTCAAATGGCTATACTCCTAAAATGTCAGCCAAATTTTTAAGATTTTAACTAGTAATACGCATAAAATATTCGAATTTGTCATGTAGGAAGAAGTATATACATCACTTTATTTTTAATATTTTTTGCTAATATACAAATTAGAACGAGTGTATGAGTGGAGAAGCCTATGCTGACTGATCTCTCTAGTGCATAGTATACCTAGTGATAGGAGTGGTACCAGCCGCATGCTAACAACTCTAAAATTTTGAATATATGAATAAACATAATATCCGTCGAATGATTATTTGTGCAAATCATTCGAATTTGTGGCCTTGTGATTTGCTTGGAGATTTGTGCATCGGATGACATGGTCGTCATATCTGGCGGCACCATCAGGTTAGGGTACTGGGTTCACGAAATTAGGGCTTTGGTTCACCAGATTAGGGTTTAGGTTCACTCGGGTCAACTATAGAAGGAGGTAGGGTTTGATGCTTTCTAAAAAGGGTTTAGGTTCACCAAATTAGGGTTTAGGTTCACCAGATTAGGGTTTAGGTTCACTCAGGCCAACTATAGAAGGAGGTAGGGTTTGATGCTTTCTAAAAAGGGTTTAGGTTCACCAAATTAGGGCTTTGGTTCACCAGATTAGGGTTTAGGTTCACTTGGGCCAACTATAGAAGGAGGTAGGGTTTGATGCTTTCTAAAAAGGGTTTAGGTTCACCAAATTAGGGTTTAGGTTGGCGGGTAGACGGCTTCTCAAATGCTATTTTTGGAATTGGGATTTGCGATCGATACCTGTTGCCCGTTGGTCAGATTAGGTGTCGGCATGCAACCTGATCGAAGAAGCAGGGTAGCTAGGTATAGGACATGTTCTTTTGGGCTGTGGGTGGTGTCTTTTGCCTTCGGCTGATAGAGAAGCCATGAGAGAGAGTATGGAATAAGAGAAACACTATAGTGTTCGCTATAATTAATTTATAAATATACAACAAAAAAGTTAGAACTGATGTATCCACTCATGAATGCGAAGTTTATGAAAAATAAGGATTTTATATGAAAATATGCTAAGACACGGAACTCTATCAAATATAAAACCCAAAATTTCGGGTCCCCGCTCAAAAATTTGACCAGTGCGCCGAGCAATGCCGCCACACCAAATTCTCTCTTTTGCCCTCCGCGTGAAAAAGAGAAACGCCGCACATCGAGTTCAGTCAAGGGCAATTGTGGTATTTTGAACACTGGTTCTGGCCCAATAAAACCGCCCGCATCCTTGCAGCCGTCGCCACCCTCTCGCCTCCCTCTCTGAACCCTAGCCGCCGTCGCCACCCTCTCGCCTCCCTCTCCGAACCCTAGCCGCCCTGGGCTCGGACCCGGAGCCGCCACCCCCTCGACGAGGACACCAGAGCCGCCACCCCCTCGACGAGGACACCGGAGCCGGATCCCCTTCGTCGACACCAGCCCTACCGACGGCGCCAGAACCGCCTCGACGACGGCACCGGCCGGATCCAGATCCCCTTCGCCGACAGCTGCCACACCCGACCCACAACCCCTTCCTCGACGACCGCCGCCGGATCCGGATCCCCTTCGCCCACAGGTTCCACGCCCGAGCCGCAACCTCTTCGTCGACGCCCACTGCACCGGATCTACTACCCCTTCGTCGACGCCCGCCGCTCCGGATCTGCGACCACGATGACAAGAGGCCGAGGCCGACGCAGCGTAGCAAGAGGTACCCCAAAATCCTTTTACCGTGACGATGTGTGCTGTATTCTAGCGGTTGAACCTTGGATAGTGCTAGGGTTACATGTTTCCTAGTTGATTGAAATTTACATGTGCTTAAATTTTTAATATATCTACTACTCTATTTCTAAACATGTGTTTACACATGTAAGAACCGCCACTAAATGGTTATGAACGAGCGCGGGCCGCAAATATCATGGAGAATGTTAGAAGAATGGAAGAACTTGGCGTCAATGGTTTAGCTTCTGGTCTAAAATCATTGTGCACAAAAACTGCATTTGCAAAGGCAAAAAAGTCAGGCAGCAAGGGTAGTGACGCTGAAGGTTCTGATTCATCGGAATATCTCCCTGAAGCTGGAGAGGGAGTTCAGGGAGGTGGTGATACAGATACAGATTTAGAAGAGGAGCCAGTACCCCTCGCAATTGAGGTGCTTCTTCTATCTTGGCTTGTGATGGGAGGGAGGGGGGTTAGATAGCAATGCAATTCTTTGTTGTGTATATACTTGGTTAATTTGTGGGCATGCTTACTGGTTATGTTTTTTTCTCCACTTTCAGCCTCCTATTCCAACTACGCGTAGAAAAGTCTGTGCCAAAAGGACAAAAGGCAGCGCCGATATGGGTCCTGGGGGAAGGCAATCTAAGAGAGTGAATTCAACTCCACCAACAGAGGTGCCTCTTGGAGTTTCTACTCGGTCTAAAAGGCAGCGCACATCTGCACAAGGTGAACACACCTTGCCACCAGCAGTGGAAAACAATGGCGGTGAAGCTGTACGCTTTGATGAATTGACTGGAGACATTGGTGTGGACAGCCATCCTAGCCCTCTAAGGGACTGGACATATCCAGATGACCTTAGCCATGGCGAAGAGCAGACCGGTCAGCAAAATGACCCCACTGATGAAGGTTGGTTACACTTACATGACCATCAATCAATTCTCACTATTTGATATCACTATTTGATTTCTAGCAATCTGAATGTATGAAAACTGTGTAGTACCAATGCAAACACAAGCGAGGAAGCCGAGGTCAGCAACTAGGGGAGTTTTGCTTGACAAAATGACCAGATCGATGGGAAGAAGGATGGCCATCTCTGTTGTCGAGGGGAACAGAAGGCCACATGAACCAGTGCAAGCTGCCAAGTTTGCATCAGAGGCAGGTGTAGTAGTTAGGTCTCAAGTACCGATTTTGACGCATTGGAAACAATACAAGAAAGAGACTGAACATTTTGAGGGATTTGTGGGCAGGCTATCTGTAAGTATAAATCTACACTCTTGTTCTTACATTCAACTCTGCCTTGAGCAAATTAGTAATGGATTTGCATTAACACTTTGGCAGGCGAGGCTGGCCATTGACACCACTGACAAGCCAACAAAGGAAGCATGTGTGAGTGTATTCCAGTCTGGGGTACGGCAGATGCGGTACAGGTTGAAGCAAGCCTACTTCAATGGCGTCCCTGCTGATGAGATCCAAACGACCTCTCCTGTCCCTTACATGACTGATGCACAGTGGTGTGAACTCGTCGAAAAGTGGTCAAGTGGTAAGAACAAGGTATGTGCTGCTCAAGTGGTGCGAACTCATCAAGTTCTTGTCTAGTCTTTCTATTTTCTACTTGTGTTGGAGTCCAAACACAAAGAAAGTTGTAGGCAATCTCTGAGCAGAACAAGCGAAACCGTGTAAAAGTCAGGTACCATCAGGCTACAGGATCTCGCAGCTATGTTGCACAGCTGCACTCATATGTAAGTGATGGTTGTGTTTTATTGTTACTTTTTATATTCAATACCCACTGCCTTTGTATAACAGTTGCACACATGTGCAATTTCCAATCTGAAACAGAAGGAGAAGAACAAGAAGAAGGACGCAGTACTCGGTGAAGAAGTTGATGAAGAACATGATGAACTTCATGAAGAACTTGATGCAGTGGAAGTCTTCAAGGACTTCCATACCAGTACGAAAAAGGGCCTGAGTGACATTGCAAGAGAAGCAATTGTAAGTACCTTCATTTGCTTTCCTTGAAATCTGCTCAAGTCATTGTCATAACAGAAGGAGAAGCAGCAGCAGGCAGTAGCATTAGCAGTAAGCAGTAGCAGCAGCAGCAGGCAGTAGCATTAGCAGTAAGCAGTAGCAGCAAGGAGCAAGCAGTAGCAGTAAGCAGTAACATGAATCATTGAAGTCTATGCATTACTTATTTTGAATTAATCCATGTATCTTTGGTCTCTCTGTTTATGATTGTTTTAATTTCAATTTAAGTCATCTTCCACTATGTGTAACCTAATGTTTAATCCTTGAATTTTGCAGTCTACTATGGAAACTATGCGAGCAGAACCTGTTGCTGATGGGCAGGCACCGTTGCCTAGTGCTGATGTTGTTTCCAAGGTCCTCTCCCAGAGCAGCTGCAACACCCAATTTTTGAAGAATGTTGGTATCCCGACAAGCTCCACCAAAACAGAGACATCTACAGAGAAAGCGCTTCGGGAACAACTTGCTGCTGAACAAGATAGTTCAGCTGCTCTCCACCAACAAGTAGACGAACTGAAGAAGAAGACAGAAAAGACTGAAAGGGAGTTTGAGGAGTTTAAGAAGCAACAGGAAGATAACAATATGCTCCTTAAGCGTATCTTGCTCTTGAACGGCGGCGCTGCTAACTCTCAGTCTTGAACTTCTGTTGTGGCTTCATGCGGTGAACTCGTATGGCTTGATGCGTGAACTCTGCTAGTGGTGTGGTGATTGGTGAACTCCTGTCAATATTTGCTTGTGAACTGAAAAATATGTGCTTGTGAGCTTGAACAATGTAATATGTTGTCATTCTGTGATTTCTGTCCAGTAGACTTGTGACGAACTGGGTTTAATTTTGTGACGAAACGATCGCTGTACATGTGGACCAATAAAGAATGGAAAGCCACGTGGACAAATCAGGAACCGACACGTGCCTTGTGCCACGTCACCTGCCAGCATGGACAACGACACGTGGTGCCTGCTCGTGGCACGCCACATCAGCTGACATCGTGGATTCTGCCACGTGGCACTGCCACGTCAGCTTCCAGCGTGGTTCTGTCCACGTCATCGACCACGTGGCACCGCCACGTGGCACTGCCACGTCAGCTTCCAGCGTGGACGCTGCCACGTGCCACTGTCCACATCAGCTCCCACAAAGGCTCGGCATTCAATTTATGACGAAAACAGTGACGATTTTGGTTTCATCATAGAAGGGAAACGGTTCTACGACAAAAACGTCTTCGTCACGGATGAAAGCACTTCCATGACGAAAAATTCGGTTTCGTCACCGTGCAACAAATGTGACGCTCCGTTTTTGACGAACCGAAATTCGTCACTAATTCGTCACAAAAAGAATATTTATGACGAATCGGGCTTTCATTATGACGAAGTCTGTTAGTCATGTATGTGCACATTCCTACTAGTGAAGGCAAGTATGTAAAGAAAATAAAGAAATGTGCTACTTGAAGCACAGGGATTTTAGAATTAATTCGTACGGACATATGTGGTCCTTTCCCTGTGACATCAGTGGATGGTTATGATTCTTTTATTACGTTCACTGATGATTACTCACGTTATGGCTATATCTATCCTATTAAAGAGAGATCGGAAGCACTTGATAAATTTAAGATATTTAAGGCTGAAGTTGAAAATCAGCACAATCTAAAGATTAAAGTAGTGCGCTCGGATCGTGGGGGAGAGTACTATGGGTGACACGCAACTTATGGGCAGGTTCCTGGTCCCTTTGCCAGGTTCCTACAAGAAAATGGTATAGTTGCCCAGTACTCAATGCCCGGTGATCCCCAGCAAAATGGAGTAGCGGAAAGAAGAAACCGCACACTTATGGACATGGTTCGAAGTATGTTGAGCTACTCCACTTTGCCTGTAAAGTTATGGATGGAAGCATTAAAGACCGCTGCACACATACTCAATCGGGTTCCTAGTAAATCAGTGCCTAAAACACCTTATGAATTGTGGACTGGGAGAAAACCAAGTTTGAACTACCTCCATGTGTGGGGTTGTGCAGCTGAAGCTAAAGTATTTAACCCACAAATTGGGAAATTAGATCCCAAGACTGTGAGTTGCCATTTTATTGGCTACCCTGACATGTCTAAAGGGTACCGATTCTATTGTCCAGATCGTACCACAAAATTTGTAGAAACAAGGCACGCTGTGTTCTTGGAAAATGATGGCATCAGTGGCGACTTGGAGCCTAGGAAAATTGATCATGAGGAGAAGCGGATTTATGTTGCTTCGCCACTAATCCGACAGACTGATTTTCCTATGCCCCAAATGGTTGTGCCCACAGTTGATCCTGTAGTTGCAACTCCTATTGCGTCTCCAGTTAATTTTGTGGCTACTACACCTGTTGAGGGCTCTGAAAGTACAAGTGCGGCACCTAATGATGAGCCTTCACAGCCCTCTGTGACAATTAATGAACAGCCTAATGAGCCTGCTACTGAACCTGTCAGGAGATCAAAACGAGTGAGGAGATCTGCTATCCCAAGTGATTATGAGGTTTACTTGAATGAAGATGATCTTGGGAAGATGGATGATCCTAGCTCTTATAAGGAAGCTATGAACAGTAAGAACTCATCTAAGTGGCTAGATGCCATGAAAGATGAAATTAAGTCTATGGGCGATAATGGTGTGTGGGACTTAGTAGAAATTCCTAATGGAGCCAAAACAGTAGGCTGCAAATGGGTCTACAAAACCAAACGTGACTCCAAAGGGAATATCGAAAGGTTTAAGGCGAGACTTGTAGCAAAAGGGTTTACAAAAAGAGAAGGCATTGATTATAATGAAACCTTTTCTCCTGTCTCATCTAAAGATTCATTTAGAATCATAATGGTGCTCACAGCACATTTTGATTTAGAGTTGCACCAAATGGATGTTAAGACTGCATTCCTGAATGGAGACTTGTATGAGGACATTTACATGACACAACCGGAAGGTTTTGTTGTGGAAGGCGAGGAACATTTGGGATGCAAGCTAAGGAAATCCATATATGGCCTGAAGCAAGCATCTAGGCAATGGTACCTTAAGTTCGATGAAGTCATAAGGAATTTTGGATTTAAGGAGAATGATGTTGATAATTGTACATATGTTAAGTTCAGAGGGAGTAATTACACCTTCTTAATCCTTTATGTGGACGATATATTATTGGCCAGCAGCAGTGTGGACATGCTGCGGGAAACTAAAAGATTTCTCTCGTCCAATTTTGACATGAAGGATCTCGGTGAAGCATCTTATGTTCTTGGTATTGAAATTCACCGAGATAGGTCCAAAGGAACATTGGGTTTATCACAAAAGGCATACATTGACAGAGTACTAAAGAGATACAATATGCATAAATGCTCTGCCTCGCCTGCTCCTATTGTTAAGGGCGATAAGTTTGGAAAATTTCAATGCCCAAAGAACGACTATGAATATGATCAGATGAAGGCTGTACCTTACGCTTCTGCTGTCGGAAGTATTATGTACGCTCAAGTATGTACACGCCCTGATTTAGCTTTTGTTACCGGGATGCTTGGCAGATATCAGCCAAATCCAGGACCGGACCACTGGAAAGCCGTTAAGACAGTCTTGCGCTATATGCAAGGCACTAAAAGTTACATGCTCACATATAGAAAAAGTGATAACCTTGAGGTCGTTGGATTTTCTGATGCTGATTTTGCGGGGTGTAAAGACACTAAGAAGTCCACATCAGGTTATATTTTCACCCTCGCAGGAGCAGCAATTTCATGGAAAAGTGTAAAGCAAACACTTACTGCATCGTCGACAATGCAGGCTGAATTTGTGGCATGTTATGAGGCTACCGGGCAGGCTGTACGGCTTAAGAATTTTATCCCGGGATTGAGAGTGGTAGACAGCATTTCTAGACCACTCATTTTGTACTGCGATAATCAACCCGCTGTTTTCTATTCGAGTAACAACAAGTCGAGTGCGGCTGCCAAGCACATTGACATAAAGTATCATGTTGTGAAAGATAGAGTCCAGGATCAAACAATTAAGGTTGAGCATATTGGAACTAAATTTATGCTTGCGGATCCGCTCACAAAAGGCTTACCACCCAATATTTTTCGTGATCACGTTGTCGGCATGGGTTTATTGGAGAGCCTGTGATCCTGGAATAAGGGACCATATAAAGTAACCAACTCCCATAAAGTATTATGTTATCCGATCGATATAGAATGAAGCACTATAGAATGAAGCACTATAAGAAATTATTAATAAAAAGGTCAAGCCTCGCTCTTCCCCAATGGGCCATGTATGGTCACCTTCCTTTCCCAAAATCAGATAATTCCTGTAGGTACATCTCCACTTTTGATCCCTCGTATTTCTAAAATTTTCCCTCACGGTAAAGCATTCAGACAACTCGTCCTCCTACTCAAACCCAGCTACCGCTGTGCTTACAACACATCAACCTAAATCATCCTTCTATTCTCCAACCATAATAAATGCATAATTTAAAGTAAATCGGTTATTTAAAGTGATTGGATTTATTTGGATCTCTTGAGTTATTTGTTTTTATTTGGATTCAGTCGCTTATCGTATAGTTAGAAACTAGAGTTCCGAAGAATCAATGGATCAAGCAAGACCAAGATCAAAGTGTAGAAAAGACCAGTAGAACAGCCCCCTCAAATGAGACAGCTTTGAGAGAGCACAAGACCGCGGTAAACCGCGCCAGGCGAGTCAATACTTTGATCATGTTGAACCTACATTTTCTGCAAATTACTTTGGTTTAAGTTATCACATTACATGCTGTTATTTTATATGCAAATACATGATAAATTCAATATTCTAGTTATATGCCCATTGTTTGCCTTAAATAATATTACACTCCCTTTGGAATATTTGAATTTGTGAACCTTGTCGCCCTAGCAAAATTATAATAGTAACCTTTCGAAAATAAGTCTTTAAAATATATGCCATGCTTAGTATTGTTTAGATACTCATGGGCGCGAGAGCACCCAAGCATCACTTTTAATCCTGAGAAAAATTGGTTGGGTAGTCATGGTGGTAATGGCTGGTGTATGTTGGATATGGTTATTTTATATTCCCAAAAATCCTAAATTTGCTACCTGGATGGATGGTTTGGGGACTGGTATGTGGTGCAGTGGATGCGCAAAATGTGAAATGTGGTAGAACCATCCGGGTAACCTTAAGGACTAAATCTTGTCATGTCAACCCGTGTAAAACAGTACAACCACAAGTTTTGCAAAGTGCATCTTGGCTAAGTAGATCTATCGACTCCCCGGACTCATCTCACCAGGAGAGGTTAGAAGTGGAATAGCAAGGGCATTAGTAGGCCAAAAGGGACACCAAGGAAAGGGTGAAGTTTTCCAGTCGTACTAGCGCTGAGGGAGGGAAGCCCGAATAACGCTAGTAACCATGGGAAATATCCCGTGCATCGTATGGGACCCACCGCAAGTGGGAACGGCCCATAGGATGAGATGACAAAAGGGACTAGATACTTTGAAAAGTCACTGTGATGGTCTGCTCAACCACACTTCTAAGGAATCGTGTGGGGCAATGAGTTGATTGTCTCTTGTGGTGAAAGTGTACAAACTCTACAGAGTCAAAACTATTCGAATAGCCGTGCCCACGGTCAAGGGCGGACATGGGAACTTAACTAGATATAGTTCTATTTCAAAAACTTTGTGGGTGGTAATGGAAAAAGTGGAGGGCAGTGGAAAGCCCTGATTTGAATTGTCATGGGTGTCGTCCCAGTGGTAAGTTAAGCGGCTATAACACTGAAAGATGCTATATGGTGCGGATGCCATGTAACGGTGGACGGAATCTGGATCGCTATTATTATTGCATTTTCTTGAACATTATGTTTTTGTTCAAAACTGCTAGGTCTCAGGAAATTTTTATGTATCATATTGCAAAAGTAAAATATTTTCTCTTCTTGCAAAGTAAAATATATAGGGAAATAAGTAGAGTCGGGAGTAATGAAGATGGAAGTTTGTGGTGAAAACATAAATATATTGGTGGACTCATGTCAATTATAAAAGAAAACGATAGTGTGGATTTTGGGAGAAATGAGCCCAAATGGATATCTAGACTAGATAGATGATTTATATGATCTTTGGAGTATTAGGAAGTGCAAGGGTATTGGTTGGATTACAACACTGATATTTGATATAAATTCTTGGGAGATGTTGACAATATTGGGATTAATAGGATTTGAACAAGTTCTGGATGGATGAATTGATCTTGGGAGTTTGGAGTATGATAACAATTCCTGGAGTATAAACTTGATCAATGATATTCTTGGTGGATGAATACTAGTGAATCGTAGACCTAATCAATGATATACTTGGTGGATATATACTAGTGAATCGTATACTTGGTCAATGATATTCTTGGTGGAAGTATACTCATGAATTAGTTAGAGATAGATAATGGAAAAATAAGATTGATTATTGAAGAAGTAAGTTATGGTTGTGGATCAATAACGAAAGGATTGGATTGTTAAGAATTTAGAAGGCAAAAGATACTAGTGGAATAAATAAATGATATTAGATAAATGATGTCGCTAGCTGTTTGGAGTTTTAGGCAGTAATTGATCAGTGGATTATATAAGTTATGATACTCGCTATGTGGGGATTTAGGCAGCAATGAAGGTATGATTGGTGGATTGCATAATTGGTGATAATCGTTGTTTGGAGTCTTAGACAGCAATCAATAAAGAAAGTGTATTTTGGTGGATTAAGTCGATTATGGTAGTCGCTAGGTGGAGTGTAGGCAGTAACAATAACACTATGATTAAACAATGACAAAGCTACTAAAAGCGATTTTTGGCAAATAAAATAACCCGAGCCTCTCCTTTGTTAAGCCATGCATACTATTTATTTGCATTCTGTGTATTGGCTCGCGGAGCACGGGGTTGGAGTGCTCACACTCGCTTTTGGGACAAAATTCAGCATCAGGAATCAAATCACCTCGCCTCAGCAACAAGATTGGACAAGCTGGCAGAAAAGATGAAGATGTCAAGGGCTAGGTCGTGCACCTCCAGTTGGCTGCCTGTGGGCATGTCCTGAAGGTCCCACCTGTGTGCTTCGTTCTTCCGCTGCTACAATTTATTGATTTCGGCCTAATCGGCCCATGAGTAAGTTTACTATTATATTTACGCTTCCGCATGATATGTACCTTGATATTCAGAACTGTAATCTTTGAGCACTATCTACTGATCCAGGGAATAGTGCGGTGGAATCACAGAAGATTCCGGATTGTAAAATCTGGGTCTGACATACCCCCTGGTGCTAGGTGGGAACGTCCCTAGGCGCGGGCCTGAGTATGCCGTTGCTAGCTTAGGGGCGCGTCACCACGAAGGACTTATTGGGTGATGCTGCCACATGTGCAGTGCCCGCCGACCTCGACTCTACCCATGAGGACGATCCTTTGACTAAGTGGAAAGCGTTCACTTTGGTGGAGTACGACCTCATGGAGGGGAGGACTAGCTCGACCTCGGAGGGGAGACTCGACCCCAGAGGGGAGACTCACTTCAAACCGGAGGAGAGGACTAGCTCGACCCCGGAGGGGAGAATTAGCTCAACCCCGGAGAGGCTGGTGACTTTGTCCCACAGAAAAATTGCCAACTTGACCCTGAGGGGAGATCGCCAACTCGACCTGGCCTGCAGCCTAAGAGCACAAAACATTCCACAATAGCATGGCAAGAGCATATATATTTCAGGGCGAGGGACGTCATGCTAGGCCCTATGCAAAAAGATGCAATGAAGGTGACATGACAAGGTTAGTAGCTATATGTAATACTTACATAGGTTGTCCGCATTCCAGCTATACTTGACCTTGACTTCGTTGAGTGATTGAAGTCAAAATGATCCTGGGTGAGTGGCATGTATAACTTCGTACGATCCTTCCTACTTGGATCCTCCATTGCCCTATGCACTGCTTGGGGCCAAGCGTATCCATCCAGTGTTGAGGCCCTGGTGCACGGTGTAACTCTAGTGTCAGGTTTCATACAAGTGAATGTGGATGGTGTTCATGCCAATTTCAAGGTCGTCTCGCTGCAGATGCTCCCAAGCGATGAGATCGTGACTCTAGGGCATGCCATTGGAACATTCATCCAGTGGCACAAGGGGGACATATGCCTGGAGGCTCCTGCACTGGTGTCAAATTCATGGGAAAACCCTACATCGGTGCCAAGTCTACGAGAGCTATCTGCACCGGTGTCAAGTCTATGGGAGCTATCTGCACTAGTGCAAAGTCCACGGGAGCTATCTGCACCAGAGCTATTTGCACCAAAGTTACCTGCACCGATGCGGCAAGGGCGCGGTGAATCACATGCATCTACATCTCGTGCCTGGTCAACTACTATGAAGTTGACCTCTAACAACCGAGGCAGAAGGGCAAACCAAAGAAGACTGATGATATCCCCTATATATCGTTGGCCTAGAAAATCATGCTAGGTGAGCCGTTGGTCATCCCGATAGAGTACCACCAAACCCTTGTACTGGTTTGCCAGAGATTGCATGCATGGTACATAGAACAGGCCAACAAGCCAGAGGGATAACGATGCTCGGGTGTCAATGTCAAGTTTAGGTCGTATCATCTTCAACATGACATTCATGACTGTGTCATCACGATGACCCTCGAGGATTTGTTCTTTTTCTTCAAATTTGATGCCCTCACTGC
Source organism: Dendrocalamus latiflorus (assembly GCA_017311315.1). NCBI lineage: Eukaryota > Viridiplantae > Streptophyta > Magnoliopsida > Poales > Poaceae > Dendrocalamus > Dendrocalamus latiflorus. The sequence goes on along the minus strand of CM029627.1, from coordinate 27,740,050 downwards.
CTCACTCATTCAATGTTGGACACTATAAGTGTGTACAATCATGGTCTACATTCATGTGATACCAATAAATGTCATATATATAACTCATTACTTTTGTGTATATATATAGATACATGGTGACTGAAGCTAGATTAACGAAATCACCGGTAGGTTTTCTCGAACCGCACTTGGTCTCCATGGATATCATTAAGGAGAATGTATCATTCATTGAGAATTACATGATGATGACATTGGTGGCTCACCACAACAAGGAATTTATACTTATACCCTACAACTAGGGGTAAGTGCTGAACTAGTGGCTATACTTGTTGATTTATACTTTATAAGTAACACGAATTTAGGTTTAATGACCATGACGACATGTCTATGTAGGTTCACTTGATTCCAACTGTAATTATATCAAAATGGAATAAGGTAATATACCTTAATTCCGTAAAGAAGGCCAAAATCGACTTCACAGTTGTCCAACAATTAATCGACTGGTAAACACATTTCCTCCATAGATAACTCTGTTGTAGTCTTTTCTTCCTTCTTAACGACTAAGGCTAACTTTTTTGAATCACGTAGATCGTTCGCCTCGTACGTTGCTACTGTACGGAAATCTAAGGGATGGATCAACATCCTGTGACACGATCTAGATTTTTCGGTATTCACTAGTACATATTAATCCTATATAACACTTCGTAGTAATGCCTCTCGAACTAACAAATTCTATTTTTGCAGTGCCACCAACAGCCACTGGGCAACACCTGTGGATACTATGTTTCCCACAATATGGAACTACTCGGTTCTGTGAAGATCCGTGATCCACAGGTTTGTCAATCTTGCAATAATTCTTTCATACTTATCAATTTATATGTATGCACGACATTGATCTTTCTACCGACAGGTTGCGACTATCTCTACAACAGTGTTGGAACAGTCTGAGCTCCAAAACATTCGAGAACAGTGTGCGTACTTCTTGATGTCTTAGGTCATAATAGAAGATAGGGAGTTCCGTTATGTAGAGTGAACTTGTTTGGAATAAGATTGAACTTAATGGTACATGTATATTTGTTCATGCGTGGTTAATTTATTTTATTTCAGTTAATTGATTTGTGAAATAGATGTTCTTATTTCTGAAATGAATGTGAATAGGATGTATACATATACTTATTGTGTTTCTGCTTGTTTCAGAGGGCATGGCTAGTATTTCCTGAGGCTAGCCAACAAATAGAAATAGATTTAAAAATACAAAAGAATATCATATACGGTTATTAACTCATAACCATCTGTGATAGTTGACTATCACATACGGTTTATACTACAAACCGTCTGTGATAGTTTAATAGCATAGACGGTTTGTAGCTGAAACTGTCTGTGATTCATTAGATATCACAGACGATTTCTACTACAAACTAGCTGTGTTAGTCAACTATCATAGACGGTTATGAGCTAATAACCATCTATAATAGTATGTATTATAGACGGATCGAAAACCATCGGTGATGATCTCATGTCATTACTGACCTATAAACTCAGGCAGCTCATGAAACCATCTATGATAATGTTTTTTGAACCATCTGTAATGACTTTTATGCAGTAGTGAATCATATTTCTACTATAGTACAATTTATTTGGAGTGAAACCATACCTTTTAAATTTTGGCTTATAGAGTTCTTAAATAAGAAATAGGGTGGAATCATACAGACTTCAAGCCTTAGGGTGCAAGTTATTATGTACTTGTTTGAAGATTATATATTTTTCTTAACCAAACAAATCTTTCTAAGATTAACACAAGGCTAATAAATTGCATTTGTTCATGTGCTGCTAGGAAATTTTGTTTCCCCTATTACCTACTAGGCATTAATACACACAAAGAACTAGCGGATAAATAACCTATGTGGTTAATTGAAGCTTAGTGGATACCTAGAGCACATTTTTAATAATTATTTCTAATAGGCAAGGTAATATATCATTTAGAATGTTAGGCGTACAATTCACAATTTTTTATTCCATGCAAGATTATTGATTACTACAGGTAAAAATGCTACTAGCAAGCAGTTACTATAGGTAAGATGTGCTAACGAGCATAGAGCAATATAGGTAAGGTAAGAAATCCTATACAGTAGGTAATTTCTATCATTTTCTATGATTTACCCTATCATTCTGAGAAAATACATTGTTCTAATGCAAAAGTTTTTGGCCTGAAGAAAAAGATAATAACTTGCTTTACTGAGCATAACCAAGTTCTACATGAACTATATCTAAACTAATTATGTAGCTCGTGTAGGCAAGTGACATCTAATTATAGCTAATGGTAACATGGAGATTACTGCATGTCTCTATATACCTCCCCGTGGACTAATACATACTCTGAATGCACCTACTTTCTTTCTCTTTCACTATACTACACGTGGCCTTTTCTGCGGCGAAGAGTATTTTATTTCTTTTGAGTATTTCCACATTCTCTCGAACATGCGTATTTACTATGGTACTAGCAGTGTGATTCGTTGTTAGGAGATCACTCTACTTCTCCACAACTAGCAAGGCAAAGTAGTGTAGTTAGTGTGATGATACCGCTATTGTAAAGTAAATTTTCTAGGGTGGAAGGAGGACATAGTCTTCTCAATTATATCAAGTTTAGTAAACTCTTGCTTACATAACCTAGTTGAAAAACTGTACGGTGCATGATAGGATTATAATTCATTGTGGACTCCTTATCCCAAAAGTGGCAAATTGATTCCGTCCTATTGTGTCTACAAGAGCACAATTGGCTTTGCACGATGGCGCATGTGGACACACTTCCTGCCTAGCGGCGAGCGGCGACACTCCCTGTGCCATGGCTTGATTAAGAGATAAAGTTATATGATTAATATCAACATTCAACATCCATGTAGGGTGGTTACTGCCATCCAGAACGACCAAAATCCCTTTTAGGGTGTGTTCATATTGGCTTCTGCTTGGAGAAGCCAGAAACTAATATGAGCACCTAACTTCTCAAAGTAGCTTTTCCACTCCTCTCACTCCCGTCTCGCTCTGAGGATAAGGTAGGAGCCACGAGCACAACACGCATCCTACTCCTCTCGTTCCCGTCTCACGCATGCATCTCTCCCTCACTTTTCCCATTGCTCATTTTTCTGCTATTAACAATCACACTTATGCTGGGGCCTCGCGCCTAAGAACGCTCGGGACCTCTTGCCTGACAACATCAGAAGAACCATGTGCCCGGTGCAGAAAATCAATTACCCCAAACAAACAATTGCCATGCTTTCAAGGGGTACGAGGTTTAAGGTTTCACAAATTTATGGAAACTTATGTACCTTAGAAATTCAATTTCTAGGATTAAATTAAATTTTCAGAATTTCTAAATAGTTGAAGTTAACTAACTTAGAGTACATTTTCCTAACCTGCACGAAAATGCTTCGCTCCAAAGAACACGCAAAATAGAACTCATGTTTATTTTGCTCCAAGATTTCTTAGGCCTGAGCCTTCTGTAGGAAATCAGAGGGCTGATCAATTGCTTCTTGCAAATAATTGTATAGGGTCCAGGGTTATATTGGTAGTTTGGTACTTTGGACAATATGGAAGGTACAAAATGCAAGTCTTTAATGGGGTGATGAAGAACATCTTGCAACTGGTCACGGTAGTCAAGAAGTGCCACCAATGGCGAATGGCGGGAGCAGTGTGTGCATTGATAGTTTGTTTCCTTGAGTTGTCCTTAAGGGTTGTGGTAGAAATTATTCCAGGGGAATGACTAGCGAATCTCTTTGTATGTAATATGTGCATGTTTGTTGAAATTTGTCTACAACACTTTAGGTCTCTGCATTGTACATTTTCCTTTTCCGTTAACACGAAAAGATAAGCAGCTCTCCTGAGTGTTCCGAAAAAAGAAATAAGCTAATGAGTTACTCACTCATATGGTACAATCATCATACTTTTTAGAACTCCATTTGCCGGCAGGAGAGACTAATAGACTATCCAGGGAGGGAGAGGAGTCTACAAGGAAGACATAAAATACGCAAGAACAATCCATCATGTGCTAAAAAATGTATTTCCCAAGTCTATATGAACATTACAAATGGAGGCTTGAATGTGACATTGAAAGCAACCATTCCTCTAAAAATAATCTTGTTTCTTGTTAATCAAAACGTCCAGAAAACTATAGTAATAAAAGCGTACAAGGTTGTCCCTTCATTTGACCTTTGATAAGGTGTGCCTGAAGAGAAATATAAAATCTTGACTGTAAGTGATGTAAACAAAACTGACATTTGTAGTAAAAACCAAAATCTCTTCTCCGGCCAGGAAACAATGACAGATCAGATGAGAGCTAGTTTCTACAACGAAGGAACAAGTCAAGTGAGGTAAATGATCGCCATATATTTGACGCAAGGCAAACTTAATTGGAGTTAATTGAAACATTTTGCAAACATAACTCGGGCAAAGTGAAACTATTTAAAAATATGTGGTTTTCTAAAACCAGTGTGCCTCCTCGAATTAAGACAAGACTAAATTACTAGACGAAGACACTTGGCATCACTGGTTAGTCAAGATATATTATTGTAGGAGAGTCAAGATGCAGCACTTAATTTCAACATAGCCACAGTATGCCATCTCTCCTTAATTGATCGTATATGATATTTGGAATTTGTAACAAAAGAATATACGTATGAACCAAATTGTTCATAAACTTTGATAATCTCAGTGACAAGTGGATATCTAGAATTTTGTGCAGAATATCAGGCTCACCTGTTTGTGTGTGTTGTACACAACAAACTTCGGTGGTACACACACAGCTCTGTTATTGGACTGATTCATTCACTAGAAGGCGGTTGGAACTAAATCCTAGAGTGACTTTGTTTACCGATAGGGAAACAGGGTGATTCGTAGACAAACAATTTTGACTTTAGGTTTTTAAGTCAGTCAATTATTATTACCCTATTCTTAAGTCGATCAACATGAAAAAAATTTGGAAAAGTAGTTGATGACTTGTGAAAATGAAGCATTAAGAGACCCACGTAGTGCAATTAATTAAACATAACACTACTACAGAAATCCACATTACAGACGGTTCAGAAACGTCATCACAGACGGTTTTCTGAACCGTCTGAAATTATGGGTCAGTGATAATCCAAGTTATCACAGACGGTTTTTGAACCGTCTGTGATTATGCGATATCACAGACGGTTTTTCATTAAAAACCGTCTGTGATTATCCGATATCACAGACGGTTTTTAAAAATTTGGACTCGAGAGGTAATAATTATTACCAGGATGTCGTCCACAGGAAATTTGGACTGGGTTTGCGTCGGATTGGACGCGCAGCTACTCGGATGGTTGTGCGGGCTAGCTAGCACAGGAGCGGCGGTGGCGGCCTGCTGACTTTCTGTCTGTTTCCGCACCTCATCTCTGATTATATCAGCCATCGAACCCAGTAGCTCCTCTTTAAGAGATGCCTTGATCTCTTCTCGTAGCTGTGCGTCACACTCGGCTTTGTTTCTCTTCCTGCGCCGATACATGTCGGAGTCATCTTGGAAACCATGTTTCCAAGGAACGTAAAGCCCAAGGCCTTTCGTACGGCCCGGGTGCTCCTTGTTTCCCAGGGCCACGGAGAGCATATCATTCTCCCTTGTTCCCTGGAATGATCCCAGGGTAGATTGAAAACTCAGCTCTTCCTGCAAGAGCACGATATGTCATTTCAATTCGTACGAAGTTGTGGAGTAATTACAAGCTACGTAGTTCGATCGATATCTTACCAGGCGCTCGGTCACTTGCTGGTCTGAAGGGTTTCGAAAGGTGATGTCCCCTGATGTCGTTGTAGATGACCTTGCTCTAATCTAATTTCGAGCGCGGTCGTCCGGGATATTGGAAAACGGCGGGGCGATGTCCTGTGCAGCTGCCAGCTCATCCTCCTTCATCCACTGCGCGATTTTACCCGCATACCCAGTTGTGCCAAGTCTGTGAGGGTGTGTATTTTTTGCCTGGAGGGCCTTGTACACCACACTTGTACTTTTGAAATCTTCGGTCGTTTTCATCGCCTTGAACTCTTCCCATTGTGGTTCCAGGAATGGGTATTTATGAACAGGCGTTTCGTCCGTCTCCACGTATTTCTTGACAAGCGTGCTCTTGAAGTTATTCCATGCTTTGCACGTCGCTTTGTAGGTTTGTTGTTGCACAGCGTCCAGGTGTTCTTCTGGGAACTCGAACGATGCCAAAATTTCGGTCCACAGCTCACGTTTCCGAGTGTCAGGCACGTTCTTCCACGAATTGTATGTGATCTCAATTCGTTCTCGTGCAACTACTCCGACCATGGTTCGGAATGCGTTTACTGCTTTTTGAGGAAGGATAGGGACCCCAGATGCATTCACCGCTGTGATGATCTGTCGGCCCTCAGGCTTCTTTGATAGCCCTCTTCCTTGGCGTCTTGATGTTGGAGCGGACGCCTCCGGCGATGATGTTGAAGAATGCGCGGGTGATATGTTGCTCATTTTGTGGGTCTATTAAGATAAGATGAGAAAGTAATCATATTGAATTGCAAGACAAGAGAGGAGTAGAGGGGAGGGGGAGAAGGGAGGGGGTGATATGGACATAGAGAGGGGGTGATGTGCCTATCTTACCAATGTACCAATGTATCAAGTCCTTCTTTTTCCCGCAAAATTCAAGTCAATTTTATTACAAAAGGGCAAAAAAAGACATTCCAGATTCTTCGGTGAGCAGCCGACATAGCCGACTTCTTCGGTGAGCGACTATGCATCTGCTTCTTCCCACTCCTTCTCTTCATCTCTGGTCTCCGGATCACGTACGCCAGTAGCGATGATTCATCTAACTGAATCATCGCTACTGGCGTACGTGATCCAGAGATCAGAGATGAAGAGAAGGAGTGGGAAGAAGCAGATGGATAGTCGCTCACCGAAGAAGTCGGCTATATCGGCTGCTCACCGAAGAATTTGGGAATTTGTTTTTTTTGAACTTCTGTACTAAAATTTCCTTGAATTTTGTAATACTATTACTACAAGGTCTCTAAACAAAGTGCCTATCCTAGCACCTACTTTAGTTGCTAAAACTATAAACCATATAGCAAAGTCCCTAAACAAAGGTCTATGAAGCAAATGACACAAACTAGTGTATCCGGTTCATTGAACGGGAACACTATAGTATGTCACTTGCTTCATTTGCTGTTTTTTGTCTAGATACATGGAGCATTTGGGTGGAAAGATCAACTGTTTCGTCAGGCGCATGACTGCCAATTCGAAGCATAGCATAGCATCCGAGGCACATCCGAGGTCTGCTGCTGTGTCTTGAGGAATGCCAAGAGCTGGTATTCAGATGGGTTATGAGAATAAGATTCATAATTTATAGTTTGAGGAATGCCACATCTGAAGACCAGCTCTTGGCATTCTTCAAGACACAGCTGCAGGCCTTGGATGTGCCTCGGATGCTACGCTATGCTTCAAATTGGCAGTCATGAGCCTGACGACACAATGTATTTCTTTCCACCCAAATGGTCAATGTATCTTTTGCAATAATCGCAAGATTTCTTTATCCGGATACACTAGAATGTGTTACTTGCTTCATGCCCTTTGATCATATACTCTTCCTTGATTGGTTAATTTGTGCTCTCAAATTGTAGGGTTGCACATGATAAGATGAGGAAGCAAGAAAAGTGATACATGATGCTCAATGTTAGGAAGAGATCAGGAGAGGAGTAGAGGGAAGGGGGAGAAGGGAGGAGAGGAGTAGAGGGAAGGGGGACCCAAATGATTTCAAACTATATACTATGTACTATATACTATATACTATATACTAACACAACAAGCAATGTAATATGTACCAATGTAAACTAAGCAACTGCAGTAAACAATGTACCAATGTAGTATGTACCAAATAGCAAACTAATTAAGCTACTGCAGTAAACAATGTACCAATGTAATATGTACCAAATAGCAAACTAATTAAGCTACTGCAGTAAACAATGTACCAATGTAATATGTACCAAGCATCAAGCATCAACCCTAAACACTAACAGTAAGCATGAAGCATCAACCCTAAATATGTACTAAGCAACTAACCATAACAGTATGAAGCATCAAGCATCAACCCTAAACACTAACAGTAAGCATGAAGCATCAACCCTAAATATGTACTAAGCAACTAACCATAACAATATGAAGCATCAAGCATCGACCCTAAACACTAACAGTAAGCATGAAGCATCAACCCTAAATATGTACTAAGCAACTAACCATAACAGTATGAAGCATCAAGCATCAACCCTAAACACTAACAGTAAGCATGAAGCTCGGGGAGGGATTTGATGACCTTACGGTTTTGGTGACCTTAGGGACGCAGGAGGAGGAGGTGGCGGCGACGGAGGAGGAGGAGGAGGAGGCGGCGATGACGACGGAGGAGGAGGAGGCGGCGACGCAGGAGGAGGCGGCGGCGACGGAGGAGGAGGAGGCGACTGGCTCGGGGAGGCGGCGACGGAGGAGGAGGAGGCTGCGGCGACGTCTTCGTCCGGGGAGGCGGCCGGCGAGGGCTGGGGGAGGCAGCCGGCGAGGGCTCGGGGAGGCGGCGGCGACGACGGGCTCGGGATTTAGATCTAATCGAATAACTGCAGCGCACACGGGAAACCCTAGCGAGAGGGTATATGTAGGAAGATTATCACAGACGGTTCTAAACTTAGAACCGTCTGTGATAACATATCACAGACGGTTTTGAGTTAAAAACCGTCTGTGATAGTTTACTATCACAGACGGTTCTAAACTTAGAACCGTATGTGATATGTTATCACAGACGGTTCTAAATTTAGAACCGTCTGTGATAAGCCTTTGCCGGCTGTTGCAATTAAGACAACACCAATAACTACACAGCTGCATTCATATCAACTACCAAACAGCTGCATTCATATACAACACCAACCAGCTGCATTCGCACAGTGTATTTCTTGATACATTTTGTCATTCTCAAATACATCACACATATTCATTTTCACATATACATCTCAAAATTGACTACATCAGACATTTTCACATATACATCTCAAAATTGACTACATCACATATTTTCACATATACATCTCAAAATTGTCACACATTTTCACATATACATTCTTATTGTACTTGCTTATTTCCTTTAAAAATTAGCCCTTCATCATGATCAATGCGTACGTAACTAGTTTCGTCATGTTGTTCATCGTCGACCCTTATGCCATTTCCAAAAGGAGGTAACTCGTCAAATTGATTGTATTCCTCCTCGTCCACTACATTCTCCACTCCGACAATTCTCTTTTTTCCATGAAGAACTACATGGCGTTTCTTATTTGCCGGGTCGGTTACATAGAAAACTTGAACAACTTGATTGGCGAGTACGAATGGTTCATCTTTGTACCCGACACATTGGAGGTCCACGGTCGTGACACCGTACTTGTCAACCTTCACCTGTGGGAGATGCACCCAACGGCAGCGAAATAAGGGGATCTTGAAAACCACATAGTCGAGCTCCCAAATCTCTTCTATGAAGCCATAGTACGAGTTTCTCGACCCATCGGTACTGAATGCATCTATGCAGACACCGCTGTTCTGGTTAGTGCTCTTGACATCCTGAGACTGCGTATAGAATGTGTACCCATTTATGTCATATCCTTGCCATGTCACAACTGTAAATGTCGGCCCTTTTGCCAACCATGTCAGCGTCTCACTCGGCGAGCTCCTAGCGATTTGCTCCTTCAACCATTGGTTGAACCGATGGTTGTGTTGCCTCATGATCCAAACATCCGACCGCCCCGGATTCTGTTGCCGAAGCACACCCTTGTGCTGGTCCACATAAGGCGCCACTTCAGTCATGTGTTGCAACACCGTGAAATGGGCTTGAGTATACATGTCCATATCTGGAGTGATTGCTTTCCTTCCGATAGTTCCGAGACCCTTCAGCCTCCCGTCATGACGAGATTGAGGGACACCTATCGGCTGAATCTGAGCCATATAATCGACACAAAACTCAATGACCTCTTCGCTTGCATAACCTTCGACGATGCTACCCTCCGGCCGAGAACGATTCCGTACGTAGGACTTGAGAATTCCCATGAACCTCTCAAATGGGTACATGCTACGTAGGAATACGGGCCCGCACATTTTTATCTCCCACACAACGTGAACAATGAGATGGACCATGATATCGAAAAACGAAGGAGGGAAATACATTTCAACGTGACATAGAGTCATCACCACCTCGTCCTGCAGAGCATCTAGTCCTTCGGGATTGATGACCTTCTGAGCAATTGTGTTAAAGAAATAACATAGCCTCATGATTGTCTCTCGGACTTTAATCGGCAAAATATTTCTAATTGCAATAGGGAGCATCTGTGTCATCAGCACATGACAATCATGAGACTTCATGCCATTTAACTTCAAATCTTGCATCGAAACAAGTTTCTTCACGTTGCCGGAGTAACCAGACGGAACATTGACACCATGCAAGCACTGGCACAGTTCTGTTTTCTCAGCCTTGGACAGAGTGTAACACGCAGGGGAAGGTACGTTCGTGCATTATCAGTGCATGTCGGTGCTAACTCAGGCCTGATGTGCATATCAGCCAAGTCAAGCCGTGCGTTGACGCCGTCCTCTGTTTTATCACGGATGTTCAGTAAGAGACCAATCAAGTTGTCGCACACATTCTTTTCAACGTGCATGACATCGATGCAGTGCCGAACATCTAGGTACTCCCAATAAGGTAAGTCCCAAAATATTGATCTCTTCTTCCAGGTGTTCTTCTCATGAGCCCTCAATTTACGTCCCTTTCCGAGGACAACATCTAAATCCTTAACCATATCATAAACCTCGCGTCCCCTTAAATGCCTTGGAGCTGAACCGTCTTCCTTCTCTCCGTCAAATTGTTTCTTCATCTTGCGGTATGGGTGAGCCCTCCGAAGGAACCGGCGGTGACGCATGTAGACGGTTTTGCGTGAGTGTCTCAGCCACACACTCTCGGTACCATCTAAACAGTGAGTACAAGCTTTGGCACCTTTTATACTATGGCCCGATAGGTTACCAAGGGCAGGATAATCATTTATGGTGCAGAACAATAAGGAGCGCAGAGTGAAGTTCTCTCGTTTGTATGCATCCCATACCTGTACCCCTTCGTTCCACAGTACTTTTAGATCTTCCACCAACGGTGCTAGGAACACATCGATATCATTCCCAGGTTGTTTTGGCCCTTGGATAAGTATCGACAGCAAAATGTACTTTCGCTTCATACACAACCAAGGAGGAAGGTTATAGATGCAGAGAGTCACGGGCCATGTGCTATGTCGGCTGCTCATGCTACTGAATGGATACATTCCATCTGTACTCAGTCCAAACCTTATATTCCTTGGTTCTGCACCGAACTCTGCAAAACTCCTATCGATGTTTCTCCACTACGCGGAATCAGCAAGGTGTCTTAGCATTCCATCCTTCTTGCGCTCCTCCGAGTGCCAACGCAGCAGTTTTGCCTCCTTTGGATTTGCATAAAACCTTTTCAAACGGGGAATTATAGGAAAATACCATGCCACCTTAGCAGGAGGTCCTTTCTTCGCCTCTGTTCCCTCGCCATCATCTGATTGATTGTTACGTTTGTATCGGGATGTGTTGCACACCGGACATACATGCATGTTTGCATACTCTTTACGGTAGAGGATACAGTCGTTCGGGCATGCATGTATTCTTTCTACTTCCATTCCCAACGGACAAAGAACCTTCTTGGCTTTATACGTGGTTTTAGGCAACTCATTTCCCTCCGGAAGCATGTCCGCTAAAAGACCTAGCAGCGCCGTGAAACTCTTTAGGACCAACCGTTGCTTGCCTTCAATTTCAACAGTTCAAGCACGCCCGACAACCTCATGTACTTGCAGCCCGTGTACAAAGGTTTCTCTGAGTCCTCCATCAAGCCACGGAATTTAACATACTCTCTCTCATCATAGTTCTCTTCTACATCGCGAAGCATCTGATCCAGATTATCATCGTGCAACCTATCCGAATCCGAGCCACAATCGACATCAGCCGGCGGCATGTCATTCACTTCACCTGCGATGTCATCCGGGGGCATATCATTCACTTCACCGGCGATGTCATCCGGCGGCGTATGATCATTCACTTCGCCATGACTGGTCCAACACGTATAATCCTTTTTGAAACCCCTCCGAATCAAGTGCGCTTCAATTTGCCCTCGGTTCTTAAACATCTTCAAATTCTCGCAGTCAGTGCATGGACAGCACATATATTCCAGCCCCTTATTCAACATATCCTCCTCGGCGGCTCTTATAAAAGCAGAAACGCCATTAATGTACTCTTCACTCACACGGCTCGCGGCATACATCCAACTTCGGTCCTACGTTACGTACATATATAACAACTTAGTATTAAAATCTAGAATAACTAATTATAACTACATATATACCGGCCACATTTATTATATTGAGACTTAATTTCCTAGCTCAATTCATATTACAAACACAATAGCTATTATATAACCAACAATTTTGCAAATTAATTAACCATCTTCAATAACCACTCATGGATTACTTACACCTAAATTGTTGGTTAATCTCTGCATCTTCAATAATCTCTGCAATTAAAAATAAATAAATTTCATTACTAACCATATCTACAGCAACCAGGAAAGTCTGAATCTTAATTCAAAGCTCAATCTCTGCCTCTTCCCACCAAATTAACTGGCCTGAAATCGCTCTAGCTTCCTCCCGAGTGAAAAAGTGCGCAGCAGTGGCTAGATCTGGATCGAAATGAAGACGATGCGGTCTGAGCAGCGCAATAAATGCCTTAGTCATTATCACAGACGGTTTTTAACTAAAAACCGTCTGTGATAAGCTTCATACCAGAACGCTTCGCGCGTGTTTCGATGCCAGAACGCTTCGTGTTTCGATCGTCTAATTAACGTTTCTCGATCATTATACGAAGCGTCTATATCATTCATGTTTGGGTATACGAACCGTTTGTGCTAAAGGTTAAATATGCGCTCCTAATCTAGGTCTCTAGCTAGCTTCTACGTACGTACAATACAATATACAATTAATACAACATGACTTCTACTACTGTTCTTGTGATCATCTCCTTCCTCTCATCTATTCATCACGAATTGTTCGGCCGGAACCTTACACAGGCGGCCAGCAATTTGCATCTGGAGCAGCTTCTCCGCACCCGCCCTACTCTCCTTCCCCGACTTTCTTGCATCTGTCAGCTTGACCTGATCCTCCGCCGTCGACGGAGGCGTCTCGCTGCCGCTCAAGAAAGGGAAACAGCCCTCACCCTGGTTCTTCTCCACAATGTGCGCAATGCGGAAGAAGCTCTACACGCATTGCAGAGACTGATGGATAGCCTTGCCGATCAAGCAGAAACGGCAGATTCTGAGGAATCTTTTCATGCTATCCTGTACGACATTATGGATGCTGCTGATCATTTGCCCAGGCTGCACGAGGAAGTGCTGAGGACAAGGGCAATCTTAACGGCGTTCGAGAATTTAGCAGCTGATCCTCCAAGTCCCCAAGTTGAAGAAGAAGCTTACGAAGCCCAAAAGAATACAATCTGGGAAACTCTTTACCTGTGCGACTTTTGTAATAAATTTGTCTCTAATTGAAATTAATAAATTTGCCTTTAATTTGTGACCTCTTGTCTCAGTAGTTCTGTAGTTAAGTTATTAGAAGCAATGTGTATTTATATATTAACCTCTGATCTAGAATATGACAGACAAAGGGACATCACAGTCGGTTCTTGTGAAAAATCATCTGTGAACATTCCCAGACGGTTCTTAACAACAACCGGCTGTGATAGTCGACACAACACAGACGGTTTTTAATAAAAACCGTCTGTGATAATCCCAGATTATCACAGACGGTTTTTAATAAAAACCGTCTGTGATATTCCAGTATCACAGACGGTTCAGCAGTAAGAACCGTCTTTGATACTCCTTTTTCCCGCCACAAATACCACAGACGGCCTTCAAATTAAAACCGTCTGTAATAGTTTACATTACAGACGGTTTCACAAAACCGTCTGTGATTTGCCGTCTACTATTAGCCTTTCTGTAGTAGTATAAGCATGCGAATTAGAGCGTATATATGTCCAATATCCACGTACGTCACCTCAGCATGACAGTTTCCATAATAATAAAAATAATAATAATAATAATAATAATAATAATCATTTGTAATAAGGAAGAAAAAAATTCTCCACTCAAGGGACATACACATGAAATAGACAACTCAGGAAACACAGCATGGAACCACATAATGCTTTGTCCAAAGACAGCAAACATGAGATCCTTTATGCAGTTATAAACTAGTTAGAATTTCTCACTGAGACAAAGTTAATGCAACAAGCACCGATTTCAAACAAGGACCGAGTACATAACGACCATTACTGGAATAACAGTTCAAAATGAGCATCACACTAGATCAACGACATTTCCATCTCGAGTAGACTTAACGAAGATACATGTAACTCACATCTGAAGAATGCACTAATACAAGAATACCTATGTGGTATTTGCAAATTCATCTAGCAAATTCAATGCTCATCGCGGCCTTCCTCTTAATGCTGCAGTAATCGGTGGTATCTCCCCCTGTACTGCACTCCGACGTGTCTGCCGCCGAGCTTCCCAACAACATGAGAGGGCAAACACCTTGTACAGACGGGGGGCGCTGCTGCACAAGGGCCGCCAGTCGCCGGAGTTCCTCTGCCACCCGGCTCATCGCCGGCCTGTTCTCACCAGTGATAACCAAGCATCGACATGCTAGCTTGGCAACTTGATGTACCAACTCCATGTTATCATCTTCAGCTATCTCTCTGTCCACAAGCTCATCAAGGCAGCCCTCCTTCGCAGCCTGTTGAAACACAGATGCGAGGCTCACCTTCTGTTTGGACAGCGGCTTCTTACGTGTTAAGAGCTCCAGAAGAACGACACCGAAGCTGTAGACATCGCTCTTATCGGTGAGCTGGAAGTTCAATAGGTACTCTGGATCTAAGTAGCCCAATGTCCCCTTCACTACCTGAGGGTTTTCATCCATCGGCCTAATCGTTGAGCACCCAAAATCTGAAACCTTCGCCCTGAAATTCTCACCAAGAAGAATGTTGGTAGACTTCACATCTCCATGGAAGATAGGGTGGTCCAGCGAGTGTAGGTATGCAAGTGCTTCAGCAGATTCAGCAGCTATTTTAAGACGGATGTCTAGTGTTCTAATGGATGCCACATTTTGCACATGGATTAGATTGTGTAAGGTTTTATTGGGCACGAATTCATACACTAGAACTGGAACCTCAAACTGCAAGCAGCAACCAAGAATCTTAACAATGTTGTCATGGTTGACTCGAGAAAGTATCAGCAGCTCCTGTCCAAATTCCATCTTCCTGTTCTCATCAACTCCCTTGCATCTCTTGATTGCAACAGGATTATTGTCTGGATCTGGATCATACCCTTTGTAGATAGTACCCTGACCTCCTTCTCCGATGACTGCCCTATTATCGAAGTTGTTTGTTGCCAGCTCAATTTCATCTCGGCCATACAACTTGAATGAAATGTTGCTTTCTATTCTCATCACATCTATTAACAACTGGCCTCCATGCTGATGAAAATATTCATCCCTCTTCCTCATGGTTTCATGGCTTATGATTCGTCTCTTGTACTTGATCCATTCTATCCAAAGAAAAAGAAATAGGCCAAGCAAAGCTGTGGAACAAATTCCTGGGAAAAGGAGGATATAAAAATCTGAAGTCAAAAGGAAGTTGATGAAAAAACTTTGAGGCGGTAGTTTATTACTCTTCGAAATGAATCACGTAGCACAAGCTGCACAACCCACACAGTGCAAGCAATATAGTTTTGTTTGGAAATATTCTATATCAACATAAAAGACGAAATATTACCAATTACCCCAGCTAAAACTGGGAGTATCATGTTTAGCCTTGACTAGAGAATTTTTTGTTTTTGCCACTGAGTCGTGCATTCATCTCGTTTTTGCCATTTTTCATTATTTGAGCCCACACATCAGTGAGACAAACCAAGTGGCAAAAGCAAAAATGGCAAAAATGAGATTTTTTTCAGGTGTAGTGCAAAAATGGCAAAAATGAGATTTTGTTTTCAGGCGTAGTTTTTTTGAGACGGTAGTTGATTACTCTTCAAAATGAATCACGTAAACAACCCACACAGTGCAAGCAGCATAGTTTTGTTCGGAAATATTATATATCAGCAGCATAGTATCGAAAGAATATTCAAAGATATGACATATTGATTTCGATAGAAAAACAGAAATATATATTAGGAATGTCTATACAACATTCGATTGTTTTTGAGAACAAAAACAGTCAGATTGATCTGAGACGTTAGATCTCTATCCAACGGATCCACCCATACAAGCCCCCCTCCAAAAAAATGACCCCTTCCAAAACAAATGATCTAGGGCGTTGGATCTCCATCTAACGGCTCAAAATCTGACTATTTTTGTCCTCAAAAATAGTCGAATGTTTTATAGACACTCCCATATATATTTAAGTGCAAACCCACGGGTGGTGTTAAAACGCTGCAATATATAGAGTTGGAATATGCCGTACCAATTGCCAGTTGTAGTCCTTGGGTTAGCACTTTCTCACACGGTCCAATAGAGGCATTGCCTCGCGTACCCGAAGGGCAAAAGCAGTCGAACCTGCCAGGCTTATTGTCACAAATTCCGTAGCAGGGGTACTTTTCTGGATAGTTGCACTCATCAATATCTACAATTAGATAACAAGTTTATGTAAACTTATAATATGAGAAATAAAACTGAATCTAACACAATTGGGGATAGACAAAACCATCTGAATCTGAATCAACGCCGGATAGGATCGGCACCTCTGTTTTGAATGGCAGATAGGGTCGGTACCACACAACAAGTCGCAGATAGCATTCTCAAACCATCCTCGCATGAGGTACGACTTCCGACTGAACGACTACCATGGCCGGCGGCCGCTGATATGATGTGAGCTCATCTGTTTCTATCTTTATTTTCTCCCATGGGTATTAACATGGTGAGCTGAAAGAAGCTACCATGCATATCCGCTTTAGTTTGGATATTAGAATTTCACATATTAATCAAGATCGTTTATTTGGTCGGCTCAGATTGTAACCACACAAAGAAAATACATTTAGGGTCTGTTTGGTTCTCTGAATTGAATTGGATCAACGGAATTAAAGCTGTTTATGAGGTTTCAAAAAAAAAAGAATTGAAGCTGTTTATGCTTCCAATTACGATGTTCGGATAGAATAGATATAATTTTTAAAGTAAAATTGAATCAAATCCAAATGTTGTTTGTTCGATATTGAGGTGGTGGTGAAAAACAGAAGTTCATCGGATCCTGTCAATAACTGTGCAAGTACAATGGCAACCGGAGTCTATGCAGATAGCCAAATATGATGTGGTGGTGGCGGCCAGAGTTTAGGATGGAACGGTGGCAGGAGTCGGTGTGGTACCGACGACGAGGATGTACGCGACAGTCAGACTTTGAGATAGTGCTGGCGGTTGGACTCAGGACAGAGGCAGATACCATGCCAGACTCAAGGAAAGAGGCTGCTTCGGCATCAATAAGGAGGCCGATGACGGAGGAGAGGATAGAGGAAGGGGTCAGGAGGTAGGGTGATCAGGGTAAAGGAACAAAACATCATCCAAATAACCCGTAGCAAAGCACAGGTGATCAGGGTTTTCAAAATCAGCCGAACATCAATCGAAAATCGGGAATATCGGACCCTTGGTAAAAATTTCAAATTGGCCAAAATTTTTTCCAATTTTCAGCCGAATGTGGCTGAATTTTTCCGAAAATCAGAAATATCGGATCTCGTGAAAATTTCAAATCCGATTTTGAAAACCCTGCAGGTGATACTTATAGGGCCTGTTTGGTTGCCTGCATGCGGGGTGGCTTGCACCCGCGCATGCAGGGAGATGGTGTTTGGTTGGCTGCGGAGAGGAGAGAGCCTGCACGAGTGGATACAAAAAAACAACTGGAGCCAGGTTGAGGAGGAACGCGGCTGAGGAGCTTCACTCCTCAGCCTGGCCACACACATGCAGTCTGCATCAGCTCATCCGCCAACCAAACAGGCCGATAGTATACTAGAATGCTAAAGCTACATCGTATTAGCCGACTGCTAAGGAATAAATAGTCACAATAGTATTATTGCTGGCTATGAAGGGTTATTAGAGGCAAATTCACCTTTGCAGCCGTCGGGATCTTTAAGGTATGGATTGCCTTCGAAACCTTGGGAGCACTTGCAGATGTAGCCGGGTCCGTTGGAAGAGTTCAAGCACGCGCTGTTGCTGCTGACGCACGCGTACGACTCTGGCTTCTGCTGCGCTACCTCGCAGGCCTCGCTTCCGATGGCCCAATCCACTAGCAAAGGTGCCTCCCCGCCGTAAGTGTCGTTGAACGCTGATGAATTCATCAAGTAGCTCGTAGAGAACGTGAAGTTGGACACCTCCATGAGTGCTGCATAGCTGCAACGACTCATGCTGTCGTTGAACGCCGCTGTGTTGAAGCGCTCATCGAACCACACACCGTAGTACTGGAGCCCCTTGGGGATGGCCGTCTGGCAGCAGCCTATCCCGGAGCAGGTGCCGTCGGTGAGGCTCGCAAGGTCGCTTTGGCGGCATGTGGCCGCGCACCCGGTCGTTAAGCTGAGCACGTCGCCTTGGGGGCGCCAGTCGCCGATGTAAGCGAGCGTTCGTCCCCCAATGACTGTGAACTTGTTGCCAGTGTCGGAGAATCTGTAGGGCGTCCCCTTAAATTGGAGTCCCCAGTTGTTGTAGTCCATGCGGTGAGACGTGGTGTTGTAGCAGGAAGAGGAGATGATCATCCTCATTCGGACCTGACCTACATGTAGCGAGATGCTGAGCAGCTCCATACGACTATAAAATGGCTTGTGCACGCCGTTTCCGGTGTCGTTGCAGGTGAGCTCGAAGCCGGGACGTGCGCAGCCAGAGCCGACGCCGAATGGGTAAGGGATCTCCACGCCACCGCAATTTCTCTGGCAGTCCGCTGCAACGGCGGGGAGACGTGCCGCAATCACTATGCCGAAGCATAGTAGAGCAGTGCCGAAAGGCATGGACGATGCTTAATCTGCGTCCAAGGAACTGTAGCGTTAGATATGTTTAGTTGTGTCAATGTTTCCAGGAACGTATTAGACGAAGGCGATACAGTTCAGCAAGTGATTTTAGTTTACAAATCGTACCTTGACTTGGACTTCTCTAGGTCTTCACCTAGCATGTGCGTCACCTAGCATCAAGCAATTTCTATTTGTCCTAGTCCACTACACTTCCGCTGACATCTATCTGAAGCCTATTTTCAATAGGGCACAATTCAATCCAATTTTTCACACAAGGTCCATTAAGACGTTTAATTAAGGAAGCTGCTACATGACGATTTCAGAGAAAGAATTTTTTATTCACCAAAAAATTCAAAGGGAAATGAAAGGGATGAAAGGAACGAAATATTGTTCTCTCGCTACTAGAAGGGGGATAAAGATGGAATCTAGGGGCATACCATGACATATAGTGCAGTCGATGCTGATGATGTATTGAAAAACAAGTTTCATCGAGCGATTCAATAACCAATCAATACAACTAGAACAAGATCACTTACAAGAATTAGCATAAACAATTGTAGATGAACAATTGACAAAGCCGTGAGATAGAGCAATCCAGCAGCGTCTTATTCCAATGATCTTTTGTGTTACAAATAGATACTCTCTTCCTATATTTATAGTATAACTACCGAAGAGTTCTGGAGGGAAACCACCATATTTGGTATGAACACACTGCTTTGCGGACACGAACCCGTTGTGTAGCGTCGGCCAGCCAAAGCTGGTTCGGTTTTGTAAAAAACAGAACCCGAGCGACCATCGTCTGATCAGTCATAAACACAGAAAAATTCACTGTTGGTTCCGTTTCATGCATTACTAAGCACGATGCTTACGGATAGTTAAGGGCTTTTAATCTACAGAATAATACATTACTTTGAATGTTTCAAGTCTTGGTATTGCATGACAGCGAAACATGGAAAAGTTTTTCAGACGTGGAATAATTCTCCTATGCTGTCACTCTCGCGTGAGGCAATAGTCGTTGGATTGGGCCCATTAGGCATGACGTACTTTTCAAGGTACGATTGGCACCACAAGGGGCACACGCTTAGATAGGCCAAGATTGATTTCTGTATACACAATCTACCTCTACCAATTAATGCGTATAGAACAAGAGATACCGAACATACATAGGTCCTTGTTTTTTAGTTTATAACTTATGATTTATTCTAAACAAATAAATCGAATAGTTTTTATCATCTTTTGGAAACAGTTTATCATAATCATTTCAAAGCGCTTTGTTAGTATATCGGTATTCAGTTTATTCATATAAACACTTATACTAGAACTAAAAATACTCAGCTAGCTACAGCTAAAAAGTACCCACCCATTCTACTGAGAGAGTTCTAGGGCGTCCGTGAACAACCCAGTTCACAGACTCCCCCTCATATCGAACGAAGCTTCCCTGTCCCCGCGCTCCCTGTCCCCTGCGTATTCCCTCGATCTCGACCGTCGCTACTGATCCAACGGCCCACATTATAATTTTTTTATATTTTCACCATTTGCCCATTTTCACCTGAAATTTAAAAATAAAAATAGGTTAATCCATCATAAATAATAAAAATATATAAAAAATATTTTTTCTGTATTTTTTATTATTTATGATGGATTAACCTATTTTTATTTTTAAATTTCAGGTGAAAATGGGTAAATGGTGAAAATATAAAAACTTATGATGTAGACTGTTGGATCAGTAGCGAGCGGTCCAGATCGAGGGAACACGCAAGAGGACAGGGAGCGCGGGGACAGGGATGCCTTTTTCCCTCATATCCCGCTTCAAATTTTCAGCTATAGCGTCAAGCTTTCATACTGCATACTTCTAAAAAAACTTTCAACTAAGAGGGAAAACCCAAAATCTTCAACTGAGGAAATTTCAAACCGGAAAATCAAAATAATTCGATTTGAAAGCTTTCCAAAGATTTCAAAACACTTTCTATTAGAAAACTTTTAAATCATTCAATAATTTCAAATTTGGACTTTAAATTCACACCTAAACTTTCAAATTCGGGACATTTCAAATCGGAAACTTTCAAAATCAGGAAGATTCAAATTGAGATTGAAAACATTCAAATCGGGAAAACATATGCAGGCGGCGCGGATGGCAGCGCAGATGCGCATGGCAGCAACCGGACGGCGGTGCGCCGGCTGCCGGTCGGCAGCGATGGTGGGAGTTGGGGGAGGCGCCGGGGGTCGGCAGCGGCGGGAGTAGCAAGCGGCTCACCGCCGTAGTCGGGGAGGCGAGAGAGCGACGGGGCGAATACCCAACACGCGCGTGCAAAGATTTATAAATAGTGTTTTCGTTCTATTTCTGCCCTTGAAGAAAAGATACCCAACACGCGCGTGCGTACACACGAATGATGCTTAGTTTGAACAAGTACGAATGGATATTCGTTGATGCTAGATTGCTAGTTGACGCCTATGTGAAGGTGAAGCCATGCATGATGACCTAGAAGTAGCAAGGACTCAAGGTACCATTTGAAAACTAAAATCACTCGTTGACTAGGTATGCTCTTTTCAGTTTTTAGTTTTTAAGTTTTCTATAATAATTAGATTTCAAATGAATTGTCTTGAAAATTTACAAATCGATTATAGTAGATACTGTAACGACTTCATCTAGATCGATCAAAATCGTGCACGAGTGTATCTCTCTGTACCGTCTCTAGCAAATAGTCAAAATTCAAAAATTTTGCCAAAAGACTTAAACCGTAGCCTAAAAAACAAACCTATATCATTGTTGTTGGAATTTTTGATCTAGGCTAAACGGTTGAGGGAGACGTGGGGTGATGCCCACGTCTCATCCGTTCCTCACGTGCCCTGATCGGGGGTGCCTAACCAACTTTTGGTTACGGTTCCCCGTTGCGCAGCGCAATATAAAAGAGGGCTCCGGCCTCTCACGTCTGGGTTCTGAAGTTCATTCCCGTGAGAACCAAAAGCCCGTACAAACCCTAAAGAGACCCGATCTACTGCGTGTTGCTAGCAACGGGAAGATCGCCGCCACTGCAGGACATCGCCGGCGACTACCCAGACACCGACGCCTCCCCGACCTTCACCGACTCGCCCTCACGCCTGCATCACGCAGGCACGTGGTCTTCGCTCAATGGCTTTCATTGCCGACCGTAAGTCTGCTGATCTATTGAACCTCTAAGTGTTCTAGTGCAAGGCTAGCAGATTAGTATGATGTGCATGATTTTGAGGCCTAACATTTGGTATCAGAGCCTCTCCTAGTTTTTTCCTAGAACCCTAGCCCACTGTTATGCTCAATTAGGTTTCGGTTTTAATTTTTTTTATGGGTCGGCTAAAGAATTTAGAAGGAGGGGAGTTACGAATTTCCTTTTGCAAAACCTGATGAAATCCCCAAATAAAAAAAGAGAGGAATCGGGACTTACTGGGTGAGCTGCCGCCGTGCGCCGCCGTTTCGTGCGGTCGCCGCCGTCGGCCGCGCCGTCTTCGGGCGCCGCCGCTCCCGGGTGTTGCCGCCGTCGCCGGCTTGCTGCTCCGCCCTGGGGCCATTGCCGCCGTCTCGCGGGCCCCGTGCGCCGCCGCCGCTGCTGCTCCTTTAGGGGCCGACGCTCGCCGTGAGCGTGCCGCAGGGCCGCCGCCCGCTGCCGCCTCCCAGGGAGCCGCCCCTCCCGCCGCTCGCCGCCTTGTGCCCCGCGCGCATGCGCCGCCGCGGGCGCTCTGCTGGGGCCGCCAAGAGCCGCCCCTTGCGCCGCCCGTCGCGCGCCTGCCCGCCGCCGCTCCTTTTTTTCGGGGCCGCGTGCTGCCGCTCCGCCGCCACGGGTGGCCGCTTGGGGGCCGCGCCCTACCGTGCGCCGCGTGCGAAGCCACCGCGCGGGAGCCGCCGCTTCCGCCTGGACGCGCCGTCACCTCATCCGCCGTTTTTTTTTCGGGACGAGCCAGCGCCAATGAGCTAGGGTTAGGGTTTTGGGAGCATTTTGTCTCGGCTGCGGCGGGCGTGAGCCGTCCGATCGATCGGACGATCTCCATTTTGTGGGCTGCGCGTTTTTTCTTTTGGGCCGGCTGCAGGATTGTAGGTCTATGCGCAATTTTTTTTCAGGCCGAGCACAATTGGGCCGTGCCCGAATTTTAGCCCGTGCGCGTGCGTGTTTTTCTTGGGCTGCACTGGTGCTTTTCTTTTGGGCCGCCCGGATGCTATTTAGGCTGTGCGCGCAGTGAATGGGCCGACTGAAGTTTTGGGCTGCGCATTTTCTTTGGCCGAATTTTGGATATCATGTCTCTCATGAAAATATTACTGGATAATGTCTTTAAGCTGCTGAAAATATTATGTTATCTTCCGCTGCCTGATGAGAAATTCAATTGAAGAATTATGTTTATTTTTCATGCTATTATTTTTGGACCAACGTTAATTGTAATTGCATGATATCAATTATGTTTATTGTTTAATTTTCACATGCTATTACTCTTTGACCAACGTTAATTGTAATTGCATGTTATGAATTATGTTAAAAAATTTTCGTTTCTGCCCAACGGTGATGCGAAAAATTCTTACGAGCATGATGTTAACCATACCAACGTAAGGTTAATTTTCATGCAAATTAATTATGCATTTTTCTAATAAAAATTTTAAAATTTTCAGCTGCTACTGTTTCCGCTCAAATTAATGCGATTGAGCCACTTAACGACAGCAACTTCCAGAAATGGAAGTTTGCACTTATGACGACCTTCCAGCTCATGGATCTGAACTACGCGTTCAGGTTCGATGAGCCTGTCCTTCCTATTGAAGGGGAGGACAAATTTGATGACAAAATGAAGGAGTACAAAACTAATGCTGAGAAGTGGGAGCGGTCTAACCGCATTTCACTTGCTGTAATGAAGAACTCCATCAGTGAAGCCATTAGGGGAGCAATCCCTGAAAAGGCAAAGGTGAAGGAGTACTTGTCCTCCATCGAGGATCACTTTAAGGGGTCCTCTAAGGTTTATGCTACCACACTGATGCACAGGCTCATGAACACTAAGTACAATGGTACTGGAAATGTTCGTGAGCACATTATGACCATAATTAACATTGCTGCCAGACTTAAGACAATGGACATGGAAATTTCTGATAGTTTTGTTGTCCATTACATTATGATGTCTCTTCCTAAGCAATTTGAAGCTTTTAAGGTGAACTATAACACCATTAAGGACAAGTGGACCATGAGTCAGTTGATCGCTAATGTTTCTCAGGAAGAAGAGAGGCTCAAAGTTGAGGGAGCTAATGATTTTGTAAATCAAATCGACTCCTCAAATAAAGCTGGTCCCTCTAGAAATAGAGGTGGCTATAATGGAAAGGGAAAGAAGGAGCAAGCCTACTCCCCTTATAAGAAGCCACAGCATCCACAGCATCCTAAGGCGCCTAAAAACGCTTCAGGTCTTGGAAGCTCAAATGGACAGAAGAAAAGTGATGAGTGTTACTTTTGTCAGTCTAAGGACCACTTCAAAGATGATTGTCCTGGATGGCTAAAATGGCTCGCCAAGAAAGGTACTTATGAAATTACTTTTGTTGATGAAGCATTTTATGCTGATTTTCCTATAAACTCTTGGTGGATTGATTCTGGTGCCACTGTGCACGTTACGAATTCCTTGTAGGGATTCCATATGTTGAGAAGTCCCAAAGGGGAAAGAAGCCTAAGAGTGGCTAATGGGATGGAAGCCAAAATTTAAGCTATTGGATCAGTTTCTTTAGTTTTGAATAATGGATTTGTAATGAAACTTAATGATATTCTTTATGTTCCCTCGATGAGAAGAAACTTAATTTCTGTTTCATTATTAGATAATGATGGATATTCTTGTAATTTTGGACACGGAGAGTGTCTGATTTATTTTAATAATGATAATGTTGGTCGTGCCATCCGACACGACAAGCTTTATATGTTATCCCTGCAAGATTCTCCTATATCCATGAATGTATGTGATGTGAATAAAAAGCGCAAGCGAATTGATGAGACTTCGTCGAAATTGTGGCACTATCGTTTGGGCCACATTTCGAGGGGGAGAATTGAACATCTCATCAAAGAAGAAATTCTCCACCCTTTAGACTTTAGTGATTTGGATGATCATTGCCTTGATTGTATGAAAGCACTAGTAGAAATGTGCACATCTATGACGAATTTGTCGTGACGAATGAAAATCGCGTCACTGAACAGTGCCTAACTATGACGAAATTTTGTGTTTCGTCATGGAGCATTGGTGACGGACCTCGGGTACCAACTATTTATGACGAAACTAAAAAACGCGTCATTGAACAACACAGATATCGTCACAGATGACACGCGTGGCTTGCATTACTCATTTCTGATGCTCTGTTTTTGAACTGTAACGAACACAACTTCGTCATTAAACCATTATAAGATAGCTGACGAACATACTTTCGTCATAAGTCTCCGAGCACCCCTTGTCCATGTCTTGTATTACTGTGGGGCCCGGGCCCATCATGCCACGTGTACTGTCCGCAACGATCTGCCACGTGTATTATGGGACTGGACGACTTGCGTGGCAGCCACGTGTAACAGTGGGTCCCGCAACTAATATTTTGCCAAAAAAACGTTCTAGGTCGGGATCGAACCCGAGACCTGTAGAGAGCAAAGAACGGCTTTACCATTGCGCTACATGATCACTTACATTGGTGTGTCATTGTAAATATTGTAGTACCGTATACTCCCTGGCTCCCCTCCACGTTGACTCAAATTGGAATCCCCGTGTACTAAACCGTAATACCAAAATTCCCAATCCCAGCACTGCAGCCCGACCCTCGTTTGCGCGGCTGCGCCGGCCGCCGCCCTCGCCTCGCGCGGTCGCGCCCCAGTGCCAGCGGCCGCCCTCGCCTCCTCCTCGCGCCCTTGCAGCCTCTGGCGCCGCCCTCGCCTCTCCGGCTCCGCCTCCTCCTCCACCCTCGCCTCCTCCGACTCCGCTTCCTCCTCCGGCTCCACCTCCTCCAGTCCTCCTGCGCCCTCCGGCTCCGCCTCCTCCTCGCGCCTCGCCTCCTCCTCTGGCTCCGCTGCTCCGGCTGCCATTTCTCTCGCTGTCGCCGGGGCCGGTGTGAGCAGGGCTGCAGGGGGCAGGGGCGGAGATGCGGAGTGAGCAGGGCTGCAGCGTGCAGTCTGCAGGATAGCAGGAGCGGACGAGCGGTGATATAGAGGTAGACCAGTGGAGTTTAATGTTTAATGTTTGCTATTGAGTAATGTTTGATGTTTGTGATTTAACAAATGATTAGATGAAAATCCAAATCCAATCGTCCCCAATCCTTGCCCTCAGCGGCTCAACCCTCCCCTCCAGTCGTGCTCCCCTTCACAGCTCTAAATCCAATCGTCCCCAATCGACAGGTCATAGCCTCACAGGTGAAAATCCTCACAGGTCATATTAGATACAAGGGAATAGGGGGAGAGGGAAGGAAAAGAAGTTTGTACACCTCAACAACTTCTTATAGGTCATATACACTACAGATTTGTACACACCATATTAACAAATTTCAATGCAAATCAACGGTTGCTGTACAAAAAAAGAAATCAACTACCTATAGTAGACTGTGTATTATTTGTTCTAGTGTTAGATTTGTCACTTTCGACTGTTTTATCTGAATTTGCATACTTATGCTACAACAGATGGACAGAAGCTGGGTAAATGGGAGACAATTCACACCTGCGTACATCCATGGAGTTGAACAATTCATGGAGTTTGTTAGACAAAGATACCCGGAGCAAATCCAGATCCTTTGCCCGTGCTGTCGATGTCTTAACCAGACTTTACGGCCTCAAGCAGAAGTGCATGACCACATACATATTTCTGGAATGTCGTCCACATACACCAGATGGATTCATCATGGGGAATCTTTAGATGCTGACATTGTAGAACCATCAGATCTGCATGAATGTCATCATGATGATTGGATCACAGTGGATGAGGAAGACGACGAGGACGATAACAGAGTGCCAGATGTTGATTTAGTTGGAGAATTGTACACAGCTGCAGAGCAGGATGGACAAAAGCCAAAGTTTGATAGAGTGCTTGCAGATTTGAAGCGGTTAGTATGTCCTGGATCTAGCCACTCAAGATTCTCCTTCCTTGTGAGGTTGCTCCATATCAAGTCCCACTATCGAATTGGCAATACGGCATTTAATGCATTATTGAAGCTGCTTTCCTCAGCATTCCCTCGGAGCCAATTACCAAAATCTTATGACGAGGCAAAGAAATATATTCGTGAATTGGGCCTTGGGTATGAATCGATCCATGTGTGCAAGAATAACTGTGTGTTGTTTTGGAAGGATTGTGCCAAAATGGAAGTGTGCCCAAAATGCGGTGAGTCTAGATGGGAGGATGGAGATGGCAGCAAGCGGGTTCCTCATAAGGTTTTGAGGCATTTTCCACTAATACCTAGGTTGAAGAGGATCTTTGCTTCAAGCCGAACAGCAGATTAGCATATTTTAATTCTGTTAGGCTGATCATTAGCAGAGTTATGTTTGTGTTTGAGTGCAGATCGTGGAGCTACGTAAAGAGAAACCAACAGAGGTCACTGAAGGTTTGCATGCACTGGCATGTGGTCCTGATCTCCGAGTCAAGAGCTGTGCAGCTTGCATTGTCAATGGAGTCAGGTATAGTAGTGTTGACCGTGAGAAAAACCTGCAGACACAGAATAGTGGTGTCATGACCGATGGCACACATGGAGGCAAATCAGTGGAATTTTATGGTGTCCTTAGAGAGGTTATTGAGCTGCAGTATAACTCCAATCTACAAGCCCGTAGGACGGTGGTTCTTTTCCGATGTGACTGGTACAATCAAGTTGGCAAGACTGTAGGCATTAGAGATGATGGACATTTCAAATCCATTAACATTCAGTCATTCTGGTCCAAGGATGACCCTTTCATTTTTGCAACACAGTCAAGGAAGATATTTTATTTGCAGGACACCTCCTTGGGCAAAGCTTGGCGGGTTGTGCAAATGTTTGAACATAGGGATATGTATAAGGTGGCTGAAAAGACCATGAAGTGCACCAAGATGTTTGAACAAAAAATTAACATGTTCATCTTCCACTGAAGTTTCTGCAGGTTAAGTTCCATTGCATTCCTGTCAGCTTTGCCATTTGAGCGGCCTTCACTTCCTTCCTCCTCCTCTTCCTCCTCTGATTGCAATTGTCTGACTTGGATCACCTCTAACTCCTTCAACTGCTCAAAATACTGCCTCTGGAATCTGTAGTACCCACAGTGTTTCACATACTGGAAAATTTTTAAAAAAATTAACCCGAGCATTGCCAAAATCACCAAAGAACTGACAAAGAAGCTCACCCCATCCCTCGGGCACTTGAAGTAGACACGCCCAAGGTTGTGGTTCTCCTTCTTAGACCGTCGCTCGATCACCCTAGCAAGCTTGCAGTCCGGGCAAGGCACCAATGGAAGGCCGGTCTCTTCACCAACCGGAACCGACACCAGATCCGCGGTCCGGGAGCTCCTGTCTCCATGCATCCTCCTCGACGCCATGCTACCGCCAGAGGATTCGGCCCACTGGGACATGGCGCCACTGCAACCAGGAAGCGGCGACGACCAGGGGAAGGAGAGATGGGGGACGGCGGCGGCGGAGACCTAGAGGTTGGGGCGAACGAACTGAATGGGGCGACCTATTCACGATGCGGGTAAAAAGAAATACTCGCTCCGTTCAAAATTCAAATGGCTATACTCCTAAAATGTCAGCCAAATTTTTAAGATTTTAACTAGTAATACGCATAAAAATATTCGAATTTGTCATGTAGGAAGAAGTATATACATCACTATATTTTTAATATTTTTTGCTAATATATAAATTAGAACGAGTGTATGAGTGGAGAAGCCTATGCTGACTGATCTCTCTAGTGCATAGTATACCTAGTGATAGGAGTGGTACCAGCCGCATGCTAACAACTCTAAAATTTTGAATATATGAATAAACATAATATCCGTCGAATGATTATTTGTGCAAATCATTCGAATTTGTGGCCTTGTGATTTGCTTGGAGATTTGTGCATCGGATGACATGGTCGTCATATCTGGCGGCACCATCAGGTTAGGGTACTGGGTTCACGAAATTAGGGCTTTGGTTCACCAGATTAGGGTTTAGGTTCACTCGGGCCAACTATAGAAGGAGGTAGGGTTTGATGCTTTCTAAAAAGGGTTTAGGTTCACCAAATTAGGGTTTAGGTTCACCAGATTAGGGTTTAGGTTCACTCGGGCCAACTATAGAAGGAGGTAGGGTTTGATCCTTTCTAAAAAGGGTTTAGGTTCACCAAATTAGGGCTTTGGTTCACCAGATTAGGGTTTAGGTTCACTTGGGCCAACTATAGAAGGAGGTAGGGTTTGATGCTTTCTAAAAAGGGTTTAGGTTCACCAAATTAGGGTTTAGGTTGGCGGGTAGACGGCTTCTCAAATGCTATTTTTGGAATTGGGATTTGCGATCGATACCTGTTGCCCGTTGGTCAGATTAGGTGTCGGCATGCAACCTGATCGAAGAAGCAGGGTAGCTAGGTATAGGACATGTTCTTTTGGGCTGTGGGTGGTGTCTTTTGCCTTCGGCTGATAGAGAAGCCATGAGAGAGAGTATGGAATAAGAGAAACACTATAGTGTTCGCTATAATTAATTTATAAATATACAACAAAAAAGTTAGAATTGATGTATCCACTCATGAATGCGAAGTTTATGAAAAATAAGGATTTTATATGAAAATATGCTAAGACACGGAACTCTATCAAATATAAAACCCAAAATTTCGGGTCCCCGCTCAAAAATTTGACCAGTGCGCCGAGCAATGCCGCCACACCAAATTCTCTCTTTTGCCCTCCGCGTGAAAAAGTGAAACGCCGCACATCGAGTTCAGTCAAGGGCAATTGTGGTATTTTGAACACTGGTTCTGGCCCAATAAAACCGCCCGCATCCTTGCAGCCGTCGCCACCCTCTCGCCTCCCTCTCTGAACCCTAGCCGCCGTCGCCACCCTCTCGCCTCCCTCTCCGAACCCTAGCCGCCCTAGGCTC
Organism: Dendrocalamus latiflorus; assembly: GCA_017311315.1. Taxonomy (NCBI): domain Eukaryota; kingdom Viridiplantae; phylum Streptophyta; class Magnoliopsida; order Poales; family Poaceae; genus Dendrocalamus; species Dendrocalamus latiflorus. The sequence goes on along the minus strand of CM029627.1, from coordinate 27,709,937 downwards.
GGACCCGGAGCCGCCACCCCCTCGACGAGGACACCAGAGCCGCCACCCCCTCGACGAGGACACCGGAGCCGGATCCCCTTCGTCGACACCAGCCCTGCCGACGGCGCCAGAACCGCCTCGACGACGGCACCGGCCGGATCCAGATCCCCTTCGCCGACAGCTACCACACCCGACCCGCAACCCCTTCCTCGACGACCGCCGCCGGATCCAGATCCCCTTCGCCCACAGGTTCCACGTCCGAGCCGCAACCTCTTCGTCGACGCCCACTACACCGGATCTACTACCCCTTCGTCGACGCCCGCCGCTCCGGATCTGCGACCACGATGACAAGAGGCCGAGGCCGACGCAGCGTAGCAAGAGGTACCCCAAAATCCTTTTACCGTGACGATGTGTGCTGTATTCTAGCGGTTGAACCTTGGATAGTGCTAGGGTTACATGTTTCCTAGTTGATTGAAATTTACATGTGCTTAAATTTTTAATATATCTACTACTCTATTTCTAAACATGTGTTTACACATGTAAGAACCGCCACTAAATGGTTATGAACGAGCGCGGGCCGCAAATATCATGGAGAATGTTAGAAGAATGGAAGAACTTGGCGTCAATGGTTTAGCTTCTGGTCTAAAATCATTGTGCACAAAAACTGCATTTGCAAAGGCAAAAAAGTCAGGCAGCAAGGGTAGTGACGCTGAAGGTTCTGATTCATCGGAATATCTCCCTGAAGCTGGAGAGGGAGTTCAGGGAGGTGGTGATACAGATACAGATTTAGAAGAGGAGCCAGTACCCCTCGCAATTGAGGTGCTTCTTCTATCTTGGCTTGTGATGGGAGGGAGGGGGGTTAGATAGCAATGCAATTCTTTGTTGTGTATATACTTGGTTAATTTGTGGGCATGCTTACTGGTTATGTTTTTTTCTCCACTTTCAGCCTCCTATTCCAACTACGCGTAGAAAAGTCTGTGCCAAAAGGACAAAAGGCAGCGCCGATATGGGTCCTGGGGGAAGGCAATCTAAGAGAGTGAATTCAACTCCACCAACAGAGGTGCCTCTTGGAGTTTCTACTCGGTCTAAAAGGCAGCGCACATCTGCACAAGGTGAACACACCTTGCCACCAGCAGTGGAAAACAATGGCGGTGAAGCTGTACGCTTTGATGAATTGACTGGAGACATTGGTGTGGACAGCCATCCTAGCCCTCTAAGGGACTGGACATATCCAGATGACCTTAGCCATGGCGAAGAGCAGACCGGTCAGCAAAATGACCCCACTGATGAAGGTTGGTTATACTTACATGACCATCAATCAATTCTCACTATTTGATATCACTATTTGATTTCTAACAATCTGAATGTATGAAAACTGTGTAGTACCAATGCAAACACAAGCGAGGAAGCCGAGGTCAGCAACTAGGGGAGTTTTGCTTGACAAAATGACCAGATCGATGGGAAGAAGGATGGCCATCTCTGTTGTCGAGGGGAACAGAAGGCCACATGAACCAGTGCAAGCTGCCAAGTTTGCATCAGAGGCAGGTGTAGTAGTTAGGTCTCAAGTACCGATTTTGACGCATTGGAAACAATACAAGAAAGAGACTGAACATTTTGAGGGATTTGTGGGCAGGCTATCTGTAAGTATAAATCTACACTCTTGTTCTTACATTCAACTCTGCCTTGAGCAACTTAGTAATGGATTTGCATTAACACTTTGGCAGGCGAGGCTGGCCATTGACACCACTGACAAGCCAACAAAGGAAGCATGTGTGAGTGTATTCCAGTCTGGGGTACGGCAGATGCGGTACAGGTTGAAGCAAGCCTACTTCAATGGCGTCCCTGCTGATGAGATCCAAACGACCTCTCCTGTCCCTTACATGACTGATGCACAGTGGTGTGAACTCGTCGAAAAGTGGTCAAGTGGTAAGAACAAGGTATGTGCTGCTCAAGTGGTGCGAACTCATCAAGTTCTTGTCTAGTCTTTCTATTTTCTACTTGTGTTGGAGTCCAAACACAAAGAAAGTTGTAGGCAATCTCTGAGCAGAACAAGCGAAACCGTGTAAAAGTCAGGTACCATCAGGCTACAGGATCTCGCAGCTATGTTGCACAGCTGCACTCATATGTAAGTGATGGTTGTGTTTTATTGTTACTTTTTATATTCAATACCCACTGCCTTTGTATAACAGTTGCACACATGTGCAATTTCCAATCTGAAACAGAAGGAGAAGAACAAGAAGAAGGACGCAGTACTCGGTGATGAAGTTGATGAAGAACATGATGAACTTCATGAAGAACTTGATGCAGTGGAAGTCTTCAAGGACTTCCATACCAGTACGAAAAAGGGCCTGAGTGACACTGCAAGAGAAGCAATTGTAAGTACCTTCATTTGCTTTCCTTGAAATCTGCTCAAGTCATTGTCATAACAGAAGGAGAAGCAGCAGCAGGCAGTAGCATTAGCAGTAAGCAGTAGCAGCAGCAGCAGGCAGAAAATTTGTAGAAACAAGGCACGCTGTGTTCTTGGAAAATGATGGCATCAGTGGCGACTTGGAGGCTAGGAAAATTGATCATGAGGAGAAGCGGATTTATGTTGCTTCACCACTAATCCGACAGACTGATTTTCCTATGCCCCAAATGGTTGTGCCCACAGTTGATCCTGTAGTTGCAACTCCTATTGCGTCTCCAGTTAATTTTGTGGCTACTACACCTGTTGAGGGCTCTGAAAGTACAAGTGCGACACCTAATGATGAGCCTTCACAGCCCTCTGTGACAATTAATGAACAGCCTAATGAGCCTGCTACTGAACCTGTCAGGAGATCAAAACGAGTGAGGAGATCTGCTATCCCAAGTGATTATGAGGTTTACTTGAATGAAGATGATCTTGGGAAGATGGATGATCCTAGCTCTTATAAGGAAGCTATGAACAGTAAGAACTCATCTAAGTGGCTAGATGCCATGAAAGATGAAATTAAGTCTATGGGCGATAATGGTGTGTGGGACTTAGTAGAAATTCCTAATGGAGCCAAAACAGTAGGCTGCAAATGGGTCTACAAAACCAAACGTGACTCCAAAGGGAATATCGAAAGGTTTAAGGCGAGACTTGTAGCAAAAGGGTTTACAAAAAGAGAAGGCATTGATTATAATGAAACCTTTTCTCCTGTCTCATCTAAAGATTCATTTAGAATCATAATGGTGCTCACAACACATTTTGATTTAGAGTTGCACCAAATGGATGTTAAGACTGCATTCCTGAATGGAGACTTGTATGAGGACATTTACATGACACAACCGGAAGGTTTTGTTGTGGAAGGCGAGGAACATTTGGGATGCAAGCTAAGGAAATCCATATATGGCCTGAAGCAAGCATCTAGGCAATGGTACCTTAAGTTCGATGAAGTCATAAGGAATTTTGGATTTAAGGAGAATGATGTTGATAATTGTACATATGTTAAGTTCAGAGGGAGTAATTACACCTTCTTAATCCTTTATGTGGACGATATATTATTGGCCAGCAGCAGTGTGGACATGCTGCGGGAAACTAAAAGATTTCTCTCGTCCAATTTTGACATGAAGGATCTCGGTGAAGCATCTTATGTTCTTGGTATTGAAATTCACCGAGATAGGTCCAAAGGAACATTGGGTTTATCACAAAAGGCATACATTGACAGAGTACTAAAGAGATACAATATGCATAAATGCTCTGCCTCGCCTGCTCCTATTGTTAAGGGCGATAAGTTTGGAAAATTTCAATGCCCAAAGAACGACTATGAATATGATCAGATGAAGGCTGTACCTTACGCTTCTGCTGTCGGAAGTATTATGTATGCTCAAGTATGTACACGCCCTGATTTAGCTTTTGTTACCGGGATGCTTGGCAGATATCAGCCAAATCCAGGACCGGACCACTGGAAAGCCGTTAAGACAGTCTTGCGCTATATGCAAGGCACTAAAAGTTACATGCTCACATATAGAAAAAGTGATAACCTTGAGGTCGTTGGATTTTCTGATGCTGATTTTGCGGGGTGTAAAGACACTAAGAAGTCCACATCAGGTTATATTTTCACCCTCGCAGGAGCAGCAATTTCATGGAAAAGTGTAAAGCAAACACTTACTGCATCGTCGACAATGCAGGCTGAATTTGTGGCATGTTATGAGGCTACCGGGCAGGCTGTATGGCTTAAGAATTTTATCCCGGGATTGAGAGTGGTAGACAGCATTTCTAGACCACTCATTTTGTACTGCGATAATCAACCTGCTGTTTTCTATTCGAGTAACAACAAGTCGAGTGCGGCTGCCAAGCACATTGACATAAAGTATCATGTTGTGAAAGATAGAGTCCAGGATCAAACAATTAAGGTTGAGCATATTGGAACTAAATTTATGCTTGCGGATCCGCTCACAAAAGGCTTACCACCCAATATTTTTCGTGATCACGTTGTCGGCATGGGTTTATTGGAGAGCCTGTGATCCTGGAATAAGAGACCATATAAAGTAACCAACTCCCATAAAGTATTATGTTATCCGATCGATATAGAATGAAGCACAATAGAATGAAGCACTATAAGAAATTATTAATAAAAAGGTCAAGCCTCGCTCTTCCCCAATGGGCCATGTATGGTCACCTTCCTTTCCCAAAAGCAGATAATTCCTGTAGGTACATCTCCACTTTTGATCCCTCGTATTTCTAAAATTTTCCCTCACGGTAAAGCATTCAGACAACTCGTCCTCCTGCTCAAACCCAGCTACCGCTGTGCTTACAACACATCAACCTAAATCATCCTTCTATTCTCGAACCATAATAAATGCATAATTTAAAGTAAATCGGGTATTTAAAGTGATTGGATTTATTTGGATCTCTTGAGTTATTTGTTTTTATTTGGTTTCAGTCGCTTATCGTATAGTTAGAAACTGGAGTTCCGAAGAATCAATGGATCAAGCAAGACCAAGATCAAAGTGTAGAAAAAACCAGTAGAACAACCCCCTCAAATGAGACAGCTTTGAGAGAGCACAAGACCGCGGTAAACCGCGCCAGGCGAGTCAATACTTTGATCATGTTGAACCTACATTTTCTGCAAATTACTTTGGTTTAAGTTATCACATTACATGCTGTTATTTTATATGCAAATACATGATAAATTCAATATTCTAGTTATATGCCCATTGTTTGCCTTGAATAATATTACACTCCCTTTGGAATATTTGAATTTGTGAACCTTGTCGCCCTAGCAAAATTATAATAGTAACCTTTCGAAAATAAGTCTTTAAAATATATGCCATGCTTAGTATTGTTTAGATACTCATGGGCGCGAGAGCACCCAAGCATCACTTTTAATCCTGAGAAAAATTGGTTGGGCAGTCATGGTGGTAATGGCTGGTGTATGTTGGATATGGTTATTTTATATTCCCAAAAATCCTAAATTTGCTTAAATACCTGGATGGATGGTTTGGGGGCTGGTATGTGGTGCAGTGGATGCGCAAAATGTGAAATGTGGTAGAACCATCCGGGTAACCTTAAGGACTAAATCTTGTCATGTCAACCCGTGTAAAACAGTACAACCACAAGTTTTGCAAAGTGCATCTTGGCTAAGTAGATCTATCGACTCCCCGGACTCATCTCACCAGGAGAGGTTAGAAGTGGAATAGCAAGGGCATTAGTAGGCCAAAAGGGACACCAAGGAAAGGGTGAAGTTTTCCAGTCGTACTAGCGCTGAGGGAGGGAAGCCCGAATAATGCTAGTAACCATGGGAAACATGCCGTGCATCGTATGGGACCCACCGCAAGTGGGAACGGCCCATAGGATGAGATGACAAAAGGGACTAGATACTTTGAAAAGTCACTGTGATGGTCTGCTCAACCACACTTCTAAGGAATCGTGTGGGGCAATGAGTTGATTGTCTCTTGTGGTGAAAGTGTACAAACTCTACAGAGTCAAAACTATTCGAATAGCCGTGCCCACGGTCAAGGGCGGACATGGGAACTTAACTAGATATAGTTCTATTTCAAAAACTTTGTGGGTGGTAATGGAAAAAGTGGAGGGCAGTGGAAAGCCCTGATTTGAATTGTCATGGGTGTCGTCCCAGTGGTAAGTTAAGCGACTATAACACTGAAAGATGCTATATGGTGCGGATGCCATGTAACGGTGGACGGAATCTGGATCGCTATTATTATTGCATTTTCTTGAACATTATGTTTTTGTTCAAAACTGCTAGGTCTCAGGAAATTTTTATGTATCATATTGCAAAAGTAAAATATTTTCTCTTCTTGCAAAGTAAAATATATGGGGGAATAAGTAGAGTCGGGAGTAATGAAGATGGAAGTTTGTGGTGAAAACATAAATATATTGGTGGACTCATGTCAATTATAAAAGAAAACGATAGTGTGGATTTTGGGAGAAATGAGCCCAAATGGATATCTAGACTAGATAGATGATTTATATGATCTTTGGAGTATTAGGAAGTGCAAGGGTATTGGTTGGATTACAACACTGATATTTGATATAAATTCTTGGGAGATGTTGACAATATTGGGATTAATAGGATTTGAACAAGTTCTGGATGGATGAATTGATCTTGGGAGTTTGGAGTATGATAACAATTCCTGGAGTATAAACTTGATCAATGATATTCTTGGTGGATGAATACTAGTGAATCGTAGACCTAATCAATGATATACTTGGTGGATATATACTAGTGAATCGTATACTTGGTCAATGATATTCTTGGTGGAAGTATACTCATGAATTAGTTAGAGATAGATAATGGAAAAATAAGATTGATTATTGAAGAAGTAAGTTATGGTTGTGGATCAATAACGAAAGGATTGGATTGTTAAGAATTTAGAATGCAAAAGATACTAGTGGAATAAATAAATGATATTAGATAAATCATGTCGCTAGCTGTTTGGAGTTTTAGGCAGTAATTGATCAGTGGATTATATAAGTTATGATACTCGCTATGTGTGGATTTAGGCAGCAATGAAGGTATGATTGGTGGATTGCATAATTGGTGATAATCGCTGTTTGGAGTCTTAGACAACAATCAATAAAGAAAGTGTATTTTGGTGGATTAAGTCGATTATGGTAGTCGCTAGGTGGAGTGTAGGCAGTAACAATAACACTATGATTAAACAATGACAAAGCTACTAAAAGCGATTTTTGGCAAATAAAATAACCCGAGCCTCTCCTTTGTTAAGCCATGCATACTATTTATTTGCATTCTGTGTATTGGCTCGCGGAGCACGGGGTTGGAGTGCTCACACTCGCTTTTGGGACAAAATTCAGCATCAGGAATCAAATCACCTCGCCTCAGCAACAAGATTGGACAAGCTGGCAGAAAAGATGAAGATGTCAAGGGCTAGGTCGTGCACCTCCAGTTGGCTGCCTGTGGGCATGTCCTGAAGGTCCCACCTGTGTGCTTCGTTCTTCCACTGCTGCAATTTATTGATTTCGGCCTAATCGGCCCATGAGTAAGTTTACTATTATATTTACGCTTCCGCATGATATGTACCTTGATATTCAGAACTGTAATCTTTGAGCACTATCTACTGATCCAGGGAATAGTGCGGTGGAATCACAGAAGATTCCGGATTGTAAAATCTGGGTCTGACATACCCCCTGGTGCTAGGTGGGAACGTCCCTAGGCGCAGGCCTGAGTATGCCGTTGCTAGCTTAGGGGCGCGTCACCACGAAGGACTTATTGGGTGATGCTGTCACATGTGCAGTGCCCGCCGACCTCGACTCTACCCATGAGGACGATCCTTTGACTAAGTGGAAGGCGTTCACTTTGGTGGAGTACGACCTCATGGAGGGGAGGATTAGCTCGACCTCGGAGGGGAGACTCGACCCCAGAGGGGAGACTCACTTCAAACCGGAGGAGAGGACTAGCTCGACCCCGGAGGGGAGAATTAGCTCAACCCCGGAGAGGCTGGTGACTTTGTCCCACAGAAAAATTGCCAACTTGACCCTGAGGGGAGATCGCCAACTCGACCTGGCCTGCAGCCTAAGAGCACAAAACATTCCACAATAGCATGGCAAGAGCATATATATTTCAGGGCGAGGGACGTCATGCTAGGCCCTATGCAAAAAGATGCAATGAAGGTGACATGACAAGGTTAGTAGCTATATGTAATACTTACATAGGTTGTTCGCATTCCAGCTATACTTGACCTTGACTTCGTTGAGTGATTGCAGTCAAAATGATCCTGGGTGAGTGGCACGTATAACTTTGTACGATCCTTCCTGCTTGGAGCTTAACTTCCCGTTGAGGTCCGAGTTGGCCTTCTTCTTGAGAATGAGATCCCCAACCTAGATGGGACACGGTCGGACAGCTTTATTGTATGTCTTGGCCATCACCACTTGATACCGATCAATGTTAAGATTTGCCTCTTGGCGATGGCATTGGTCAATTCCAATGAGATTTGGCGGATGGCGTCGCTTAGGGCCATCATGGTATGAAGAGATCCAAGCTTTACCTCCTCCAGCGTGATGGCCTCGTCGCCGTACAGAAGCTTGAACGGGGTGAAGCTCGTGTTTTGGCTTAGCGAAGTATGTGTCGACCAGATCACGCTTGGGAGCTCATCCACCCAATGGCCCCTCGGGAGGTCAAATATATGAGTGCGGAGTCCCGACAAGATCATGCCATTAGCTCTCTCCACGGCCCTATTGGCCTTTGGGTTGGCAACCAACGTGAAACAAAGGTTGATTCCTAAGCCCACGCAGAATTTGCGAAAAGGAAGCTTCATCGAATTGAGTCCCATTGTCGACGGTCACCTCGTCAGCACTTTCAAGTGGCATATGATATTCTTCCATATGAACTTCTGATCTGTCCAGAGGTTATCTTGGCCAGTGGCTCAGCCTCAATCCACATGGATCCTCCATTGCCCTATGCACTGCTTGGGGCCAAGCGTATCCATCCAGTGTTGAGGCCCTGGTGCACGGTGTAACTCTAGTGTCAGGTTTCATACAAGTGAATGTGGATGGTGTTCATGCCAATTTCAAGGTCGTCTCGCTGCAGATGCTCCCAAGCGATGAGATCGTGACTCTAGGGCATGCCATTGGAACATTCATCCAGTGGCACAAGGGGGACATATGCCTGGAGGCTCCTGCACTGGTGTCAAATTCATGGGAAAATCCTACATCGGTGCCAAGTCTACGAGAGCTATCTGCACCGGTGTCAAGTCTATGGGAGCTATCTGCACTAGTGCAAAGTCCACGGGAGCTATCTGCACCAGAGCTATTTGCACCAAAGTTACCTGCACCGATGCGGCAAGGGCGCGGTGAATCACATGCATCTACATCTCGTGCCTGGTCAACTACTATGAAGTTGACCTCTAACAACCGAGGCAGAAGGGCAAACCAAAGAAGACTGATGATATCCCCTATATATCGTTGGCCTAGAAAATCATGCTAGGTGAGCCGTTGGTCATCCCGATAGAGTACCACCAAACCCTTGTACTGGTTTGCCAGAGATTGCATGCATGGTACATAGAACAGGCCAACAAGCCAGAGGGATAACGATGCTCGGGTGTCAATGTCAAGTTTAGGTCGTATCATCTTCAACATGACATTCATGACTGTGTCATCACGATGACCCTCGAGGATTTGTTCTTTTTCTTCAAATTGGATGCCCTCACTGCCTCACTCATTCAATGTTGGACACTATAAGTGTGTACAATCATGGTCTACATTCATGTGATACCAATAAATGTCATATATATAACTCATTACTTTTGTGTATATATATAGATACATGGTGACTGAAGCTAGATTAACAAAATCACCGGTAGGTTTTCTCGAACCGCACTTGGTCTCCATGGATATCATTAAGGAGAATGTATCATTCATTGAGAATTACATGATGATGACATTGGTGGCTCACCACAACAAGGAATTTATACTTATACCCTACAACTAGGGGTAAGTGCTGAACTAGTGGCTATACTTGTTGATTTATACTTTATGAGTAACACGAATTTAGGTTTAATGACCATGACGACATGTCTATGTAGGTTCACTTGATTCCAACTGTAATTATATCAAAATGGAATAAGGTAATATACCTTAATTCCGTAAAGAAGGCCAAAATCGACTTCACAGTTGTCCAACAATTAATCGACTGGTAAACACATTTCCTCCATAGATAACTCTGTTGTAGTCTTTTCTTCCTTCTTAACGACTAAGGCTAACTTTTTTGAATCACGTAGATCGTTCGCCTCGTACGTTGCTACTATACGGAAATCTAAGGGATGGATCAACATCCTGTGACACGATCTAGATTTTTCGGTATTCACTAGTACATATTAATCCTATATAACACTTCGTAGTAATGCCTCTCGAACTAACAAATTCTATTTTTGCAGTGCCACCAACAGCCACTGGGCAACACCTGTGGATACTATGTTTCCCACAATATGGAACTACTCGGTTCTGTGAAGATCCGTGATCCACAGGTTTGTCAATCTTGCAATAATTCTTTCATACTTATCAATTTATATGTATGCACGACATTGATCTTTCTACCGACAGGTTGCGACTATCTCTACAACAGTGTTGGAACAGTCTGAGCTCCAAAACATTCGAGAACAGTGTGCGTACTTCTTGATGTCTTAGGTCATAATAGAAGATAGGGAGTTCCATTATGTAGAGTGAACTTGTTTGGAATAAGATTGAACTTAATGGTACATGTATATTTGTTCATGCGTGGTTAATTTATTTTATTTCAGTTAATTGATTTGTGAAATAGATGTTCTTATTTCTGAAATGAATGTGAATAGGATGTATACATATACTTATTGTGTTTCTGCTTGTTTCAGAGGGCATGGCTAGTATTTCCTGAGGCTAGCCAACAAATAGAAATAGATTTAAAAATACAAAAGAATATCATATACGGTTATTAACTCATAACCATCTGTGATAGTTGACTATCACATACGGTTTATACTACAAACCGTCTGTGATAGTTTAATAGCATAGACGGTTTGTAGCTGAAACTGTCTGTGATTCATTAGATATCACAGACGATTTCTACTACAAACTAGCTGTGTTAGTCAACTATCATAGACGGTTATGAGCTAATAACCATCTATAATAGTATGTATTACAGACGGATCGAAAACCATCGGTGATGATCTCATGTCATTACTGACCTATAAACTCAGGCAGCTCATGAAACCATCTATGATAATGTTTTTTGAACCATCTGTAATGACTTTTATGCAGTAGTGAATCATATTTCTACTATAGTACAATTTATTTGGAGTGAAACCATACCTTGTAAATTTTGGCTTATAGAGTTCTTAAATAAGAAATAGGGTGGAATCATACAGACTTCAAGCCTTAGGGTGCAAGTTATTATGTACTTGTTTGAAGATTATATATTTTTCTTAACCAAACAAATCTTTCTAAGATTAACACAAGGCTAATAAATTGCATTTGTTCATGTGCTGCTAGGAAATTTTGTTTCCCCTATTACCTACTAGGCATTAATACACACAAAGAACTAGCGGATAAATAACCTATGTGGTTAATTGAAGCTTAGTGGATACCTAGAGCACATTTTTAATAATTATTTCTAATAGGCAAGGTAATATATCATTTAGAATGTTAGGCGTACAATTCACAATTTTTTATTCCATGCAAGATTATTGATTACTACAGGTAAAAATGCTACTAGCAAGCAGTTACTATAGGTAAGATGTGCTAACGAGCATAGAGCAATATAGGTAAGGTAAGAAATCCTATACAGTAGGTAATTTCTATCATTTTCAATGATTTACCCTATCATTCTGAGAAAATACATTGTTCTAATGCAAAAGTTTTTGGCCTGAAGAAAAAGATAATAACTTGCTTTACTGAGCATAACCAAGTTCTACATGAACTATATCTAAACTAATAATGTAGCTCGTGTAGGCAAGTGACATCTAATCATAGCTAATGGTAACATGGAGATTACTGCATGTCTCTATATACCTCCCCGTGGACTAATACATACTCTGAATGCACCTACTTTCTTTCTCTTTCACTATACTACACGTGGCCTTTTCTGCGGCGAAGAGTATTTTATTTCTTTAGAGTATTTCCACATTCTCTCGAACATGCGTATTTACTATGGTACTAGCAGTGTGATTCTTTGTTAGGAGATCACTCTACTTCTCCACAACTAGCAAGGCAAAGTAGTGTAGTTAGTGTGATGATACCGCTATTGTAAAGTAAATTTTCTAGGGTGGAAGGAGGACATAGTCTTCTCAATTATATCAAGTTTAGTAAACTCTTGCTTACATAACCTAGTTGAAAAACTGTACGGTGCATGATAGGATTATAATTCATTGTGGACTCCTTATCCCAAAAGTGGCAAATTGATTCCGTCCTATTGTGTCTACAAGAGCACAATTGGCTTTGCACGATGGCGCATGTGGACACACTTCCTGCCTAGCGGCGAGCGGCGACACTCCCTGTGCCATGGCTTGATTAAGAGATAAAGTTATATGATTAATATCAACATTCAACATCCATGTAGGGTGGTTACTGCCATCCAGAACGACCAAAATCCCTTTTAGGGTGTGTTCATATTGGCTTCTGCTTGGAGAAGCCAGAAACTAATATGAGCACCTAACTTCTCAAAG